>MUZC01001308.1:54439-75577 GCA_002072015.1 Radix auricularia
GTCAATAGGGGGCGTGAGTTTTGAGAGGGTGTCAATAGGGGGCGTGAGTTTTGAGAGGGCGTCGTTAGGGCGTCGTGCGTGAGGGCCTCCTGAGTGTGTCATGAGTTTTGTGAGGGCGTCGTGAGTTTTGTGAGGGCGTCGTGACTTTTGTGAGGGCGTCGTGGGGGTGTCGTTAGGGTGTCGTTAGTGTGTCCCGATGGCGTCTTTAAAGCATCCTGATGGCGTCCTGGGGGCATCATGAGGGCGTCAGGAGCGTTGTGAGGGCGCCCTTGAGGCCGAGAGCATATGGCAAGAAGCCGCCGTGACCGAACAGAATGGCCATAATACACTTGGCCAAGGACCACAATGTAGAATGAATAATTTATTTAGTTCCTTAACGTTAATTTTTCATCTGGCTCCACCACTTTGGTTTTTATGCGGGTATAGTATGGAATGCTGCATGAGTGTTGTAGGTCCCGGGGGTTGTTGACGGCTATAGTAGAGAGTGTCAATGATGCTTTGATATGTGAATAGGGCCCCAGTATTATGGGGGCGTTAATTCGTGTTTAATTATCTTTTATTATGGTGGCAGAGTCAGTAGGAGATGAATGAGTTTTATTTGCATGGATGTAAATCGACAGAGTAACAATGAGGAGCGGGGAGGGGAGACAGATGTTTTCAGATGAGAGCTGAGAAGACAGGTAGACTACATGACTTTACGGTAGGTAGATAGACTGGCAGGTTTGCAGGCATAGAGGTATACAGGCGTGCAGGTAGACAGGCACGTAGGTTGACAGGCAGGCAGGTAGGTAGACAGGCAAATAGGTTGGCAGGCTTGTAGGTAGACAGCCAGGTAGGTTGGCAGGCTTGTAGGTAGACAGGCAGATAGGTTGGCAGGCTTGTAGGTAGACAGGCAGATAGGTTGGCAGGCTTGTAGGTAGACAGGCAGGTAGGTTGGCAGGCTTCTAGGTAGACAGGCAGATAGGTTGGCAGGCTTGTAGGTAGACAGGTAGATAGGTTGGCAGGCTTGTAGGTAGACAGGCAGATAGGTTGGCAGGCTTGTAGGTAGACAGGCAGGTAGGTTGGCAGGCTTCTAGGTAGACAGGCAGATAGGTTGGCAGGCTTGTAGGTAGACAGGCATATAGGTTGGCAGGCTTGTAGGTAGACAGGCAGATAGGTTGGCAGGCTTGTAGGTAGACAGGCAGATAGGTTGGCAGGCTTGTAGGTAGACAGGCAGATAGGTTGACAGGCAGGCTTGTAGGTAGACAGGCAGGTAGGTTGACAGGCTTGTAGGTAGACAGGCAGATAGGTTGGCAGGCAGGCTTGTAGGTAGACAGGCAGGTAGGTTGACAGTCTTGTAGGTAGACAGGCAGATAGGTTGGCAGGCTTGTAGGTAGACAGGCAGGTAGGTTGACAGGCAGGCTTGTAGGTAGACAGGCAGGTAGGTTGACAGGCTTGTAGGTTGACAGGCAGGCTTGTAGGTAGACAGGCAGGTAGGTTGACAGGCAGGCTTGTAGGTAGACAGGCAGATAGGTTGGCAGGCTTGTAGGTATACAGGCAGGTAGGTATACAGGCAGGTAGGTATACAGGCAGGTAGGTATACAGGCAGTTAGGTAGACAGACAATTAGGTAGACAGGCAGTTAGGTATACAGGCAGGTAGGTATACAGGCAGTTAGGTAGACAGGCAGGTAGGTATACAGGCAGTTAGGTAGACAGGCAGTTAGGTATACAGGCAGTTAAGAGACAGGCAGTTAGGTAGACAGGCAGGTAGGTATACAGGCAGGTAGGTATACAGGCAGGTAGGTAGACAGGCAGTTAAGAGACAGGCAGGTAGGTATACAGGCAGTTAGGTATACAGGCAGGTAGGTATACAGGCAGTTAGGTAGACAGTAGGTAGGTATACAGGCAGTTAGGTATACAGGCAGGTAGGTATACAGGCAGGTAGGTATACAGGCAGTTAAGAGACAGGCAGTTAGGTAGACAGGCAGGTAGGTAGACAGGCAGGTAGGTATACAGGCAGGTAGGTAGACAGGCAGTTAGGTAGACAGGCAGTTAGGTATACAGGCAGGTAGGTATACAGGCAGGTAGGTATACAGGCAGGTAGGTATACAGGCAGGTAGGTATACAGGCATATAGGTATAGAGGGGCTGGTACGTAAACAGGAATGGAACCACTGCAAATGTATCAACTTTTTCATGGCGTAGACCAGATTAAGACTTGTGTGGGTCAGTGCCGGCCACGACTGGCTAAGCACATACTTCGGCTCCTCAGCAACAGCAAAAAGTGTGCAAAATTGTTATCATAAATTTCAACACAAAGTGACTGTTCAACTCGTTCCTCGCGCCCCTACAAATGTACCTCCCACGTCACTGAGTACGTCCCTGACAGAATGACGCGATAATTCACGCATTTTTATTCATCACTTGTTTCTAAGTACTCTCAAATCCAAAATGGCGAAGTTTATTTTTAGTTGTTGTTGGTTCCCCCCCCCCCCCGTTGAGTGCTCTCCACCAACAGAGATATTAAAGTGTTTCCGTTTTGTCAATGCGGTTTGTCATTTTATGTTTGGTCAATGTCATTTGGTGGCTGAGGGAATTAATTAATAAGGCATCCGGGTACTCTTTTTGGACAAACTCTCAAAAGCATTTGTCATTGTTAAAGAATTGTTAAAAAAGTTTTTTTTACGTAATTTTTAGTTATTTGTTTGATACAAAATCTATGTGAGGTTGAAATAGTTTCTCTTGCTAACCTTACCAATTTTCCCTTTAAGCTGCGTGGCTGCGCGGCCGCTCTGGTATCTGAACGACTCCGCGCAGCAGTTAAGAATTGACGTGCAGCAAATTTTGAAGATAAAAAATATTGCACAAAAAATGGTTGCTGTGCAAGTATGCACGAGAGTTTTCCCTACTTTGCACACGGACCGACGAACCTTAGAGGGAACGTTGCTTGGTACTTCTCGTTTTCGTCGTTGCCCTCGAGTGAATGTGTTTGTGTATGTGAGCGAGACACGTGAACCTCATAAAACCCCTCTAATGGCCAGCGAGACGGTGTTTTGGACTACCATTTTGGTTGACCATCGCGCTAGCAAACAGGTCCGTCCGTCCCCAGCGTTGTCTGACGCCCTCCTCCCGACACAACCACAGAACCGTTGTTAAAACCCCTCGGCCTCGGTACGATTCCACCTCGCCAGGGGATCACAACGGATCACCGTACTCTCGTGACCTGACCGAATGACCGCCGCCTGACCCCCGTGTCAGGCCGATCAAAGTAGATCCGTGGGGTCTGACCTAAGCTTAATGAATTCGGCGAGGGCTTTGAACCCGTGAAGGAGCGGTGGAGGGACGGTGTGGTGTGTTTTCGGGGGGGGGGGCAGGGGGTAAGGGGAAGATGAACCGGTGAGGACATTGACCTTAAAAGTCCTCTTGCGTCCTCTCAATGCAATCGGCTTTGTCTTTTGACCTTACTTCCTGAGGACTCTTGAAGGCGATGAGACGGGAGAGAAGTGAAGCGGAAAGTGATCCAAAGATCAAGGATCTCAGCGGGTGCAAAGTCGGGTTGAGCTTGTGGAGATGGATGATGCTATAACTCACAGGCAGGAGACTGGGGATAGAGAGAGTGAAGGAGAGAATGATAGTAATAAAAAAGGAGAGAAAGAAAGAGTAAATGACAATTTGTGAGAAACGGACAGAGAAAGGGAGAGAGAGAGAGAGAAACAGAGAGAGAGAAACAGTGAGAGAGAAACAGAGAGAGAGAGAAACGGAGAGAGAGAGAAAGAGAGAGAGAGAGAGAGAGAGACGAATTAAAAAGAAAGAAACTGTCAATGAAAGTGCGTGAGAGAGAGAGAGAGGGGTAGAAATATGACAGGAAGATTTAAGAACGAGGAGCGAGAGACAGGGAGAAGTCAAGTAGAGAGGCTCAATGTGTCCATTCACTAAATTGTTAACTTTTTTTTTTTGCCCTTACCTCTCCCCTTGTCCCCCACATTGTTAACACGACAGAATAACATAAAATAAGTAATAAAAATATTTTTTACTTTTCCTCGTTGTAAGCATTAAGTTTAAATAGAAGCCCCTTAAATAAGGGGCGAAACCAAAGACGCTCTAGTTCTTGAATGGAACGAAGATATGATTAGGAAATTAACCCCTCCTGAAATACATGAACTACAAGGCGAGAGATTTAACGGATTAGTGGTGAAACGACGGACCGTTCAGAATACTAAGGTGTTGGTGAATGGTTGGAAACGTGGGGTTAAAAGGGGGGGGGGGGCATTGTGTGGTGTTCATACGTCATAGACATTACGTCATCAGTCGTGTCGAGGAAACGCGCAACGATGTCATCAACATAGACAATCTACATCATCGGTAGTGTCAAGGTCACTAGCAACAATGTCCCTATTATAGACATTCTACGTCACCGATAGTGTCAAGGTAACTAGCAACGATATCATCAACATAGACATACTACATCGTCGGTAGTGTCAAGTTAACTAGCAACAATGTCATTAATATAGACATGACGTGATCGTTCCCATCAGGGTATCAGGCAACAAGGTCAAGAACGTCTATCTTTGCTTTAATATTTAGGTCATCGAGACCCGAAAGCAATTTCGAAGAGATGGCACTTTTTTCCCTTGTCATTTTCTCTCTCTCTTTCCTCTCTCTCTTTCCTCTCTCTTTCTCTCTCTATCTTATTTGTCTCTCGTGTCTCTTTTAATTAACTTCAACTTTTTTTAGACCTCGTTTTAGTATGTTCCCACTGTTCAGTTGACCATTCTATTCATACATATCAACATTCCAAGGTGTCAATTAGGATATTAACAAATCGTTGTTTTTTTTTTTTTGTTTTTTTAAATTTATTTTTCCTGTTGTTGTTTTTTTTCATTGTTTTCCAAAATTCAGGTTCAAATAGTCAGTACAATTCTTCTGTCTGTTCCACTTCCTTCTTTTCGTATTGTCAGCGCACGAAAGCTACGGCTTGTTTGTCATATATAGTTCTTTTATTTCCCGCCAACACAGCGTATCAGATGTACTTCCTTGATAACTGGTTGACGTGACGCCCTTGTCGTATATAACACAACGCTGGCTTGAGTGGACACCGGGACAAGTGTCCGGCAGCCAGCACTGAACTGGCTGGAATAATCTCATCAGGTTTCGTTATCTGTGACGTCATCAGGCTGGAGTAGGTTGGAGGGTATGGGTGGATAGGGATGGGGGATAAGTATTTGTTCATCCCACTCCCCAACCGCCCCCGAGTAGAAGAAGCGCCAAATATCCTTACAAGATCCACAAACCCTAACTTTAAGCCGCAAACCCTAACTTTAAGCCGCAAACCCTAACTTACACCAAAAACCCTAATTTACACCACAAACCCTAATTTACATCACAAACCCTAATTTACACCACAAACCCTAATTTACACCACAAACCCTAATTTACACCACAAACCCTAATTTACACCACAAACCCTAATTTACACCATAAACCCTTACTTACACCACAAACCCTAATTTACACCACAAACCTACCTTACACCACAAACCCTAATTGACACCACAAACCCTAATTTACTCCACAAACCCTAATTTACATCACAAAACCTAATTTACACCGCAAACCCTAACTTACACCACAAACCCCAACTTACACCACAAACCCAAACTTACACAACAAACCCAAACTTACACCACAAACCCCAACTTACACCACAAGCCCAAACTGACACCACAAACCCCAACTTACACCACAAACCCCAACTTACACCACAAACCCCAACTTACACCACAAACCCCAACTTACACCACAAACAACTTACACCACAAACCCCAACTTACACCACAAACCCCAACTTACACCACAAACCCAAACTTACACCACAAACCCAAACTGACACCACAAACCCCAACTTACGCCACAAGCCCTATAACTTACACCACAAATCACTTTTTACACCACATACCCTAACTTATGCCACAAGCCTTAGCTGTTCAACACTCTCGACCAGGCTAGTGGTACACGGTAAGGGGGGGGGGCATAATGTCCAGACAAGAAGCACAACCAAATTAGCTCCATGACGTGGCACTATTTTTGGTCAAGGAAATCTCCCTCCCCCCACCCCACAAACTAAAACCAATTAGCTTGTTATAAGTATGTACATGTATTTTTATTATAAAGGTTTATGTCATTGTTATTTCAACAGAAATGTTTTGTATGTAGCTCAGGTCGAGACCACTTGACACTCTCGGCAGTTGGTTTAGGGTTGTGGGTGTGGGGAGGAGGGAGGGAGGCGACAGAGGGTCAGCCTGACCCATTAGTAAGCTTAATGATGGTCACGTGATTACATTTTGAGGTCACGCGGGGTTTTATTTTGACGAGACACGGGCCGGTGTCAAAATGAGACGGAGGAATGTGACCATTACACGAGACACGGGGCGAGGGCTGTGGGGAGTGCACCTCAGAACGCCTTTCCCTACACGAGTCTTCCTTCTTGAACCACACTTCAGAACACCTTTCCATACACGAGTCTTCCCTCTTGGACCACACCTCAGAACACCTTTCCCTACAGGAGTCTTCCTACTTGTACCTTAGATCACCCACCATAAACGTGTCTTATTGTTTCGAAGCGCGACTTAGATTTCCTTAGAAATGGGGTCAGAAAACCATGGCTCGCGATCAAGATGCATCTTGATACAGGCATCATATTGTATATGTTCTATAGTTGTAAAGCTATATTGTAAAATTTTACATGGCCCTAACGTTGTAACGCAAAGTAGACATTCTCGTACTTAATTTTATAGTAATTTTTTAGCTATGTTTAAGCAAATTGATAATTTTAAAAATACCTAAACTTGAAAGATGTGTATCTACTGAAAAATGTCATTTAAAATATGTCATTTATAGCATGTCATTTATAATATCTCATTTATAATGTCATTTATAATTGCCAGTTCCATCTTATCGGAATATCATTTTGTGTAAAAAAAAAAATATTTGGCGCCCTTAACATATGGATATTTTAAAAAATCCAATAGAAAGCCAAAATTTTAAATTTTAAGAAATTGAAGTTGTTACGCCTCTGCAACTAAGCTTCAATTTAACGTCCTATCTACATACCCACCTTATAATAGCCAAATTTCCTTCCAATTAGCCTATCTACATACCCACTTTATAATAGCCAACTTTCTACCAATTAACCTATTCACATACCCACCACATAATAGCCACCTTTCCTACCAATTAACCTATTCACATACCCACCTTATAATAAAAGTCAACATCCCTTCCAATTTACCTATTCACATACCAATCTTATAATAATACCAACTTTCATTCCAATTAACCTATTCACATACCCACCACATAATAGCCAACTTTCCTTCCAATTAACCTATTCACATAGCCACCTTATAATAGCCAAATTTCCTTCCAATTAACCTATTCACATACCCAACTTATAATAGCCAACTTTCCTTCCAATTAGCCTATTCACATACCCATTCACCTAATAATATCCACCTTTCCTACCAATTAACCTATTCACATACCCACCTTATAATAAAAGTCAACATCCCTTCCAATTAACCTATTCACATACCCAACTTATAAAAATACCAACTTTCATTCCAATTAACCTATTCACATACCCACCTTATAATAATACCAACTTTCATTCCCATTAACCTATTCACATACCCACCTTATAATACCAATTTTCCTTCCAATTGACCTATTCACATACCCACCTTATAATTCCAACTTTCCTACCAATTAACCTATTCACATAACAAGTTGGCGGACAGATTGACAGTTTTTTAAAAAAAAAGAAAAGAAAGAAAACGAATAGAAAGATTCTCTCGGGTGTCATTGTAAAATGAAACATATGGGACACACAGTAACAACCTGATTCGGGATATCTAACTCAATGACAGTCTCAATATGAACCCGTGTCCTCGGCAAACAGCCGTAAGTCGTAACCGGACACAATATTTCCCGACCCACCAAGTAGACGTCACGTGGCACAATGGAAACAGTGGGCCGTATCGTGGAGGGGAGTAACTCGAGTTCAAGTCGTCAATACAAGTTCTCGGCCCTGGATCAACTCTTTTTGTCCTGGTGACCGCGGGCATGACAGAGTTGTCCGTGGACTGGCCGGGGCGCCCTTAATGCGGGGACAGCAGCCGTCCAATACTTCATACATTGAGTTATCGGTCTTTGTGAGCCGGGGAGTGGGTGGGGCTAGGGGGGGCGTTCAGTTGTCACCAATTCGTGTACGCCCCTGTGGGTTGGGACCGAGGGGTTATTGTTAAGTCGCCCCCAGCTGGTGGACGATGTGTGTGGGGGTGGGGGGCTGTACGGTGTCTTGGGTCATCGGGAATTCAAGCTTCAAGCATCTAATGCCCAGACCTAAGGTCATCTAATGCCCAGACCTAATGTCATCTAATGCCCAGACCTAAGGTCATCTAATGCCCAGAGCTTAGGTCATCTAATACCCAAACCTTAGGTCATATAATGCCCAGAACTTAAGTCATCTAATGCCCAGAACTTAAGTCATCTAATGCCCAGACCTTAAGTCATCTAATGCCCAGAGCTTAGGTCATCTAATGACCAGACTTTTTGTCATCGTATGACCAAAATTATGTACCAGTGATCATAATTTAAACAGTTATTGGTCACCATAGGCATAGGAAAAACAATACAACAGTTGTCTTAGGTATGCTGGTTAGGGTTATTCTAAGATTAACCTATATGACACAAGTCTTGGTTTCAGATGACCTTATGTAATCTAATTTTAAATACCATCTATGATGACGGCAGTGGTTCGTCAAACGAGTCTCCAATAAGGGTGATGTACACAACGGGATTTCGTGACGCAGACAAGTTGTCTTCGATGGAGTTCACGGGGTGGGGAGTCAGGGAACGGTGCTGACCATATATAATGGTGTGCCCACGAGGACAGCAGTGGAGCACTTATAATCCCCCTTTCACCAATGAATTCATTTAAGGGATTTTTTTCTTTGTTACCCCTCACATCGCACACCACGACTTCTCCAACTGTTCGGAATCAATAGATTCACGCTGGGTGTAGTCTGTAGCTTCCGGTCTGGCTCGTGAAGAGATATCCCGTCTAGTCTTGTCAGATATGATTTTAAAAAATGGTAACCAAACAAAATGACAAGTGACAAAACGACAAGGTGACAAAACGACAAGTCACAAAACGACAAGGTGACAAATGACAAGTGACAAAACGACAATGTGACAAATGACAAGTGACAAAATGACAAGTGACAAAACGACAAGGTGACAAACGATAAGTGACAAAACGACAAGGTGACAAATGACAAGTGACAAAACGAAAATGTGACAAATGACAAGTGACAAAAGGACAAGGAGACAAATGACAAGTGACAAAACGACAAGGTGACAAAACGACAAGTCACAAAACGACAAGGTGACAAAACGACAAGTCACAAAACGACAAGGTGACAAATGACAAGTGACAAAATGACAAGTGACAAAACGACTAGGTAACAAACGATAAGTGACAAAACGACAAGGTGACAAATGACAAGTGACAAAACGAAAATGTGACAAATGACAAGTGACAAAAGGACAAGGAGACAAATGACAAGTGACAAAACGACAAGGAGACAAAACGACAAGGAGACAAATGACAAGTCACAAAACGACAAAGTCACAAAACGACAAGGAGACAAATGACAAGTCACAAAACGACAAGGAGACAAAACGACAAGGTGACAAATGACAAGTCACAAAACGACAAGGTGACAAAACGACAAGGAGACAAATGACAAGTCACAAAACGACAAGGTGACAAAACGACAAGGAGACAAATGACAAGTCACAAAACGACAAGTCACAAAACGACAAGGTGACAAAACGACAAGGTCACAAACGACAAGTCACAAAACGACAAGGTGGCAATTGACAGGTGACAAAAAAAACGACAAGTCACAAAATAACAAGTGTCAAAATGACAAGTCACAAAACCATAAGGTGAAAAACTTTGTCGTTTTGTCATCGTGTCGTTTTGACATGGAGCCTTTAAAAATAATCGTAAAGGTAAAAGTGATTTCATGTAAAAAAATATTGCAGTAAAATTTACAATGGACTTTTAGTTATATTTCTTCAGTTAACACGTTGTCGAATTTTTTTATTTTTTTTAAATTATACAAATTCATCACATTTTGTTACTTAAGTTTAAATGTTGAAACAATCACATCCGCATGTTTTTATAGCCCGTGGCATTTAATGGCGCATATCTATTAATAGAGCATCAGGGCCATTCATTAAAATCCGGGTATTTTTGTGAGGACTATCTTATCTTATTTTATATAAGTTACAGACACTCATTCTATAAGGTTATTTCGTCCTCCGCTTATCCGTGGTTTGTGTGTACGGTAGTCCTGCTTTCTTATTAGATTTTATATTGTTGATAGAGTGTTGGCTTTCCTGGTTTCCTCTGGCAACGCATCCCACGTCCGAATCCGGATAGGAAGAACGAAAATGTGTATGCGTTTATTCTTGCATCCGGATTAGGAAAAGATGTTTTACCCTTAGGTCTATCTGAGGATTATGTACTATTGGTACTTTTCTTTTTCCTCCTCTATTTTCTATAGTTTCAAGATTTAATGATTGAACTAATTATGTTATATTCGGTCAGTATTGAATATACCACCGTAATCATTACTGAGTCAAAGCGATCTCCGTTAATTCAATGTTACCTTTAGTCAACTTCGTGCACTTGACAAAACACGAACTTGCTAAGACATTCATTGCACATAAATATTTCGGAGCCGCATCATTACTTTTACATTTATAATTGTTTTATGTAAACGTCGCCTGAAAATAGTAACTCGAGTGTAACAAGATACGGCGTCTTCCGGCCTGAAAAATGGCAAAGCGTGATTTGAGCGAAATGTATTCATTCTATAGGGCGGTGGTTATGACTGAGATGTGAATGTGATACCAAGAGACAAGTGACGAGTGCAGACTGGTCACGTTATAAAGTTTCATATCATACTGTCAAGACTGATAGTGACCACTAGTTCAAGAGACGATTTCAATACTATTAGTACAAGGGGGTTGCAATAATGCTAGTAAACGGGACCCTTCTATACTGTAGTTACAAGAGACTATGTTAGTACAGGGGGGCGTGTTAGTACAAGGGTCATGCTGGTACAAGGGTCATGCTAGTACAAGAGACCATGTTAGTACAAGGAGCCATGTTAGTACAAGGGACCATGTTAGTACAAGGGACCATGTTAGTACAAGGGACCATGTTAGTACATTAGTACAAGGGACCATGTTAGTACAAGGGACCATGTTAGTACAAGGGACCATGTTAGTACAAGGGGCCAAGCTAGTACAAGGGGCAATGTTAGTACAATTTACCATGTTAGTACAAGGGGCCAAGTTAGTACAATTTTCCATGTTAGTACAAGGGGCCAAGTTAGTACAAGGGGCCATGTTAGTACAAGGGGCCAAGTTAGTACAATTTACCATGTTAGTACAAGGGGCCAAGTTAGTACAAGGGGCCATGTTAGTACAATTTACCATGTTAGTACAAGGGGCCAAGTTAGTACAATTTACCATGTTAGTACAAGGGGCCAAGTTAGTACAATTTACCATGTTAGTACAAGGGGCCATGTTAGTACAATTTACCATGTTAGTACAAGGGGCCAAGTTAGTACAAGGGGCCATGTTAGTACAAGGGACCATGTTAGTACAAGGAACCAAGTTAGTACAATTTACCATGTTAGTACAAGGGGCCAAGTTAGTACAAGGGGTCATGTTAGTACAAGGGGCCAAGTTAGTACAATTTACCATGTTAGTACAAGGGGCCAAGTTAGTACAATTTACCATGTTAGTACAAGGGGCCATGTTAGTACAATTTACCATGTTAGTACAAGGGGCCAAGTTAGTACAAGGGGCCATGTTAGTACAAGGGACCATGTTAGTACAAGGGACCATGTTAGTACAAGGGACCATGTTAGTACAAAGGACCATATTAGTACAAGGGGCCATGTTAGTACAAGGGACCATGTTAGTACAAGGGACCATGTTAGTACAAGGGACCATGTTAGTACAAGGGATCATGTTAGTACACGGGACCATGTTAGTACAAGGGACCATGTTAGTACAAGGCATCATGTTAGTACAAGGGTCATGCTAGTACAAGGGACCATGTTAGTACAAGGGACCCTTTAATGTTGTTAGTCGAGTCACTTTTAATGGACCCTCGGGAAAAGAAAACGCTTGTTGTGTGTGTGAGGAAGGATGGGGGAGGGGAGGAATGAAAGATGAATATAAAGTACGAAGCGTGTACGTGTTCGTGCGGTTACGTGTGCAGACGTATCGAGGTCCTTTCAATGAAGACGATCGTCTCTCGTTGTCCTGAAGATCCCCAGGTCGGAAAAGTGGGGGGAGGGGGTGTGCCGCGCTTTGTACCTTGCTCCCCGGAAACATACGGGGAACACGCGTGTGAGTGCGGTGGTAAGTTGACCCTCCCCTCCTACCCTGAAGGGTAAGGTCAGGTCAAGATTGAAAGGTATGCTTCACGACAAAATGTGTGTGTGTGGGGGGGGCGGGGGGCGTGACTAAAGTTTTAAAAAATATAGTAAAAGTTATTGGTTTCTTATTTCTAAATAAATAATTNGGGGGGGGGGGGGGGGGTGAGAGGTAAGTTGGAAGACAGATAGAATAAGGGTCCGGTTTATTTTTGAGAATTAAATCATTGAAGATAATCAATGTTCCCTCTCAAGTAAGTTGGTGTTGATGCATGTGAAAAATAAAATTTAAATTTAAAAAAAAAACGTAAAAAACGAGTTTTTTATTATAGATCCTTTACATACGAGACATAACTATAAGGATGTTCATTATAACACGCTGGCCGCTGGGCAAAACAATCCAAAAATACAAAATTCTACTTAAAATTCTACTTGTAAAACGCTTTTTAATATAATGCAATTTCAGATCAGTCGAATGTACTATAATTAAATTATTGAATTTTTAGATTATTTTATTTATCTTTAATTTTTTAGATAGTGTCGTGGTGCGTATTATATTGACAATACTTTTAAAAATATATTCACGATCAGTGCACATTATATTAAACTTGTTTTACGAGACATAACTATACAAACGTGTTTGGATTTTCTCGCGTTGCGTATTAATGAACATCCTTATAGTTATTTCGTATATTAAGGATGTATAGTTTTTAAAAACTTGGCTTTTTACTTTTTTTTAAAATTAAATCCTTTGGGGCGTCTGCTTGCCGAAAAAACTTTTGATCGATTTTTAACCCAAATTCCCCGTAAGCTAGCGAGCTAAATATTAGCAGGAAGACTTCGTGCCGATGATAAAAAAGATGTATCAAAATTCCAGATCGATAGAATGTACTGTAATTAAATTAATGAATTTTTAGATTATCTCTATTAATTTCTATGTAACATGTTATTTTTTGTTCAAGAGTGTCGCAATGAGTATAATATTAAACAACTTTTTAAAAAATCTTTCCTCTTGCACTGTGCGTTGCGTATTATATTGACGATACTTTTCTAAAATATATTCCCGATCGGTAATTGTCAATTGCTAATCTGTCTCGCGCTGCCCACTTTATTAAACATCATTCTATAACCCCTTTCACGTGATCAAATCGATCTGTAATTTAGCAGTCAGACTGTAGTAGTTGTTTTACTTATATGAGACATAACTGAAATTTTGGATTTTAGGATTGACGTGCAACGCACATTAAAATGAACATATCTTAGTTATGTCTCTTTTATAAAAAAAATTGTGGTCAAAAACTTGTTTTTTTTAAGGTTTTAACAAAAAAAATATTTTCATTGATTTCATTCAATAGTGGTCGAGAGGCATGCACGCTTGGCTAGGATACCGAGGGTCACGGTTCGAATCTCAGTAGACGTGGAGACAGGTTTTTGATCTTGTGACTAAGGGATTCCCCCCCCCCTTTTTCCAGCCCCCAAAGGGTATGTGAAACTTCTTAGTGTGCACAAAAGCCGCCCAGGAACAGCTGTGGCTTGTGAACGATGCTTCAGTTTTCCAGAACGTAGGAAGCAATAATGATCTGTATAGAAAGAGTGCCTGAATATTTGAGACATAAGACAACCTATTTTCCTGCTCAGCCTAGTAGAATCTAACGAGCTCATACACACGAGAGACATATAGTTCTACCGGGTCTACCGTATCCATTTTAAGGGGTACTAAATATTGTCAATTAATTCAAAGTAAACCAGTCAATGCTAATGAGCTCTCACAATGTCTGCCTCTCTCGCCCCCCCCCCCCAAACTCCCACATCCTCCGTGTGTGGTATAAACCAAATGTAAACAAAACATTATTGACACACACACACACAAAGCGCCTAGCCCATTAAATCCCGTGAGTATCAACTAAATAATAGATTTAAAGAACAGACAAGCTCGGAAACCCGTCTCACACAATGACCGGGTGGTAAGGAACGATCAAAACCACGAGCCAGACGTCGAGTGCTTTTATACTTTTAATTTGCCAGTAATATTTTCCCCGTCATGTCTGAAATTTGTGCCTGCCTTGATTATTCAGCTGTTCCGCCACTTTGAGCAATACCAAGGCTGCGCTGCGCTATGTTTGATATTGTCGTCAAATTAATGAAAGCGCTAAAAAGACCGGGACAAAGAAATTAGTCGTGAGGAGGGGAGGGTTTGTTGTGCCAAGAAAATGGGCCGAGACAGCCCCCCCCCCTCCCTCTCCTTAAAAAAACGGAACAAAATATGTCCACGAAAACGTCAAATTTTGACAAAAACCTGTCTTAATTTGCTCTTTTGTATGCTGTTCGGGGCGGGGGTATAAAAACACCCCCACGAGCACTTGACCTCGGGGATCCCACTCTGTGACCCTGAGATACTGTGACCCTGGGTGACATCCTTCCCGTGTTTACTTTCGTGTCCACCAGTCCATCTAAAGCCATCAAACAAGAAAGTTGGGGGGGGGGGGGGGGGTAGGGCTCCCTGTTAACACATCCACTTTCATTGAGTTTTGTCTCGCTGGTACTACGCTCTTCCTGTTCTTGTGATTACTGAGTAAAAAAAAAAATGGTGTGGGTGGTGTGGGGGCCGGGGGGAATTTCACTATGACAAAGAGACGCGCTGTGACATTTTACTTACAGGTTTAAGGATCTTTAGGATAAAAAAAAAAACTTTCTCATTGCGTATGCAGGAACAAACACAGAGAAATGTTCTTTCTTCCCGTCCGGAGTTCGGGCGTGAGATGGGTTGCCTGAGGAAACCAGGAAAGCCACCACTTTATCATCATTTAAAACTCTAATAAGAGTCCAGGACCAGTCACAAACCATAGAAAATGTAGGCCGCAATAATCCTCTGTATAGAAGGAGCGTCTGTAACAGATAACAGCTTATCGGGTACAGCACCAACGAGACGGACGAGGCGTCTGCTGTACAGAAGACCATTGCGTCCTATACACATAATTCATGGTTTATGTGTAGTCTTGCCTTTTTTACCAGAGTTTTAAATGTCGATAAAACATTCCTGGTTTTATCAGACAACCCATTTCACGACCCAACTCCTGACGGGAAGAATGAAAATTGGCATGAAATTGTTCTCGTGTTACTATTGCATACGGAATAAGAAAAGTGTTTTCTTCCGTATGTCTATCGTGGACCATAGACAACTATTACAATAATCTTTCTTTTAACATCACGTCCAGTTTCAGAATGTTTACCTCTTTAGGGGTGGGTTTAAGGGGAAATTTTTTAAAAAAAAGTGGAGATGGGATTACGCAAGATAACAACGAAGAAATCTTTGGGTAATTAAGGGTAAAATGGATTTCTGCTCCAGAAGATCCGAAATCCGGTTATTTTTTAAATCCGGCTCCGACAGAATTTCACTTCATAAATCCGATCAAATCTCGTTGGCAAAAATTAGGGCTGGTACTGAATTTTTTAAATGTTCGATGAATCGGAGAATTATTATCTTATCTTATATATTACATCTTCTGTAACATTTTTTTAACCATTAATGGACTAAATAAATTGTTAATTCGTGGCTGGGTAGCGAAGTCAATAGTGCGCTCGCCTCACAAGCTGAGGGGCGTGGGATCGAGCCCACGCAAAAGCCACTATAACAATGTTGAGAAATGACTAACGCTGAGAAAGTCTTCCGCTGTCCTGGAGAGGGATGGGCGCCGCCAGTGTCTAGAAAGCCCGAGAATTTTCCAATGGAAACAGAACTCCCTACGACCTCAAAAATAAAAGGATGTGACTAAAATGAAAAAAATCGTTAATTTCCACAGCCCTAATTTATTAAAAACAATAAATTAGGGTTGTTATTTATTTTTAAAAAATTTGTATGTAATTAGTCGGCACAAAATTAAGCCATTCATCATTTAATTTTAATAAATTATATTCTTAAAACGCATTTGTAGATCCCGTTAAGCTGAGAGTTATTCTATCGCGAAATTGGTTAAGTCGCGGTAATTCCATGGTGCCCAAATTTTGTGACGTAACAAATCAAATTAGTTCAGCTTTGCAAGAAAATGGAACAACAACCTTATTGTTGACGAATCCACGCCTAAATAAATAATAATAATGCGAGGAAAAAGTATGTTATTAAAATATTTATATATTATTAATAAATTGGGAAAATAAAATATTGGGAATATTTTCAAAATTTTAATAGTTTTTCAATCGATCAAGTTAATTTTAATGATAAATCGATTAATTAATTAAAGCTGGTAAAGATTTATTTAATTTTAATCATTAACTTTTGAAAAATCAACGATCCATTATTAATTTCATGAATTAATCGTTAATTTCGAAGCCAAACATCTCAAGGGAGGTAACAAAAACAGGTAATTGACATTTTTAATTGAGTTATTTCCCCTGTCTGTTAGACATTAAAAATTGAACTTTTTAAACTGCCATAGACAGATGTACTATGTTCTCAGCGATCAGATGCTGTGATCTGGGCTATTATATTGTTTATTAATTTTTTTTTAAAAAAAATTAAATTGAAAAAGATATAAATATTTTCTTAAATTTTAATGAAATCTTTATCGATTTAATTTATTTCCCTACACACTCAATCGATAAAATTTTAACGATAAATCGAGAAAATATACGTATATTTCCGCAGCACTAATATATATATTTATATAAGGCTATCCGGTGTTCGGCCATTTTGCAATTCTGAATCTAGCCAGATTCTACTTCATGAATCTGGCCAAATCTGGATCCTTTCGGATTTTAAATATTTGAAGCCGGCAACTCCTTACCGTTATTCACCTTCATTACTAAATCCTTCTACTGCCCCGAAAATTTCATAGCTACATAGAAACTCATTGGTGGTGTAGTAAAATTGGTGGTATAGTAAAATTGTGTCTTCAACATTTAAAACTTGCACACAAATGTAGAATTAGACAAGGATCATTGATAAACGTAAGACGCAACAATCTCCTGACTGTAATAGATAAGACTCTTTAGCAACCACATCGTTTAGTAGCTGCAGGCGGAAAAAAACAACCAAACAAGATGATTTCATGAACAAGGCTAATATCCAGTAAAAATAAATCGCCCACAAGAGGTTAACTCAACATTTTAAATATGGTGTCACAAATATTGGGAGAAAATAGCAGCAACAAAATCGAGAAAAATAAAAATATACTGTGGAGAAAAAAAAACTGCAGCACATTATTGATGAAAAAAAACAGTAAAAGATGTAAGAAAAAAAACAGCTTCAAAAATTGGGAAAACATCAAGATATTGTGGACAAAATCAGCAGCCACTCGTGGAAAAACACCAACTTATAATGGGAATTGCTCCGTTTCTCAGATTCCTAGTCTTGTCAGAAGCAGGAATACAAGTATGCGCTTTTCTAACATCCACCACCAACTAAATATATCGGTTTACCTGTGGTAATTACCTCAAAATGTCAGATTAAAATCATTGACGGACCCACACACACACAAAATGTGCATGAAAATTGAGAACTTAACTAAATCTAGTTTAACAACTTTTAAAAAAAATTTCATGTTGTTTTGATTTGGTTTGTTTATATTTTTTTTTTCATTCCAAAAACCATGCGTCTGGGAAAAAATGGGGATACAATAAAATGAACAAAAGAATTGCTGAAATAATGATTTGAAATGGGCCGCCTACAGCATCCTGCCACCAATGGACGTTTGGAAAAAACATCAAACGGCAAAAAAATCAACGTTCAAAGAATCAGTGAAAAGATCGTATTTTGGTTTAAGCCAGAATAGGCGTATAATATAAGGGCAACGGATCCTTGTTTCATATACTCTCATGTCTTGCTTTCGGTGGAAACATTTCGAAATTGCACTTAGGGCCGGAAAGAATATATTCATGACATTTTCTTTTTCTATTTTGGCTATAAATATTCCGTTCGTGCTGGTCGGAAAGGCAAGGTTGCAGTGTGCTGTCGGCCTGTGGGACATTATCGGAGAACGATGTACTGTGTGTAATTTTTATATAATCTCGCAGAGACTCGAATAGGACATTGAGATCCAGGGCCTTCTGGTGGACGTTTTCAAAACATAAAATTTCCGAAAAGCAGGATTCTTCATCCACCCTGGACTCGTCAGTGGCAACCAGCGTTGGGCACGAAGTAAAATGATCCGCTTTAGTTTTCAAGGGGCTAGGCTGCTATGCTGGCAGTTGGGGTCCTTTTAGTTGCCAGGTAGTAAGGCAGAGTTAGGATCTTTTTTGGAATCACCAAACTCTCTTGTCGGTGTTTTAACCTGCGCCAGTGTTCAGTTCCAGACAACTTGCATGGTCACTCATATTTTGACCAATGTTCCCTCTAAGTTTCATTGGTTCGTCTGCAAAGCAACAAAAACAAAAATTTCGTTAAAAATTGCACAGCATGCATTTTCGTGCAATAATTTACAAAAAATTTCACTGTCGTAATTTTAAACTGCTGCATGGCGTTGGTCAGATAACTATGCGACTGCGCAGCCACGCAGCTTTTGGAGGTAGCATTGAATCGTACCCCAAGCAAATCATCCAAGTAAAACAGCAGAAGCACCCCCCTTTAAGGCGTGTGCCTTACGAACGATATGGAACAGTAACTTGCACACTTGGCAGAATACTGGCGTATAGCGTTTCGTATCTCTATATGATGTTGGTATGAAGATAATTGCGGCTTGCCCCGAGTCCTTACCGGTGATACCATGCTGGATGATGCACACGTGAACTTACCATTGGATGCGCTATTGGATACGGATATACGCATTGTATCCGGGACTAGCTTATCCGAGGTAGGGGCTTTGTTGTACAAGATAATTGGCTTATTCGAGATAGAGGCATTATTGTACAAGAGAATTGGCTTATCCGAGATAGAGGCTTTATTGTACAAGAGAATTGGCTTATCCGAGATAGAGGCTTTATTGTACAAGAGAATTGGCTTATCCGAGATAGGGGCTTCATTGTACAAGAGAATTGGCTTATCCGAGATAGAGGCTTTATTGTACAAGAGAATTGGCTTATCCGAGATAGGGGCTTCATTGTACCAGAGAATTGGCTTATCGAGATAGGTGCTTAATTCTAACCAGGGATGAATTAACGGCAAACCATCCAGAAAACATAAAATATTTCTCATTACGTTTTAGAGAATGTAAACATTTTAGAAAACTTAATCCCTAAAATGCGAAGCGCTAGTTAATATATATATTGTAAATCATTTTTTCTTCCTCTCTGATAAATCACCGGCATTAATTCCCCTCCCTCGACCTCTGACCGCGTGATATTTCACCCTCCCCTCCACCACTTATCAAACATGCTACCAATTAACGGCATGCAGCATGTGTACCACTTCGAATTCATTAGTCGACGGGGCTATTGGGGTGGGGGTGGGGTGTCAACTAATGTGGACTGTCCTCTCACTGACCGGGCACTCGCTGGGGGCGGGGGGGGGATTGTCCTGGCGTGAAAATTTCAGGACTTAAAACTGTCTGTCCGATGGGTGTATACATTAGAAGACCTCAAGGCCACGAGAACATAAGTAATAATCAGAGTACAGGCACAGAGAATAGACTCGCTGAGGAAACTTAAAGAACAGACTGAGATAGCAGACTCTGATAAAAGACTCAGATAGCGCACTTAGAGAACAGACTCAGAGAACAGATACAGAGAATAGACTCAGACAACAGACTCAGAGAACAGACTCAGAGTACAGACTCAGAGAACAGACTCAGAGAACAGACTCAGAGAACAGACTCAGAGAACAGACTCAGAGAACAGACTCAGAGAGCAGACTCAGAGAACACAATCAGGGAGCAGACACAGAGACAGAGAACAGTTCAAGAGCTCTTTTAAGCCCATCGGTTCGCTTGGTCTGTTCGTTTAATTAGACAGATTAATTTCAACGAGTTGAAATGAATACCAGATATGGAATGAAAGGTATACAGTGTAGGTGTCTACACCAGATATGGACAGTGCCCAGTTTAGGTTTAGCCTGACGAGAGTGTGGATGATGTACTTTAAGGACACAAGTCCTACTGACCTTTGAAATCGAATGCATGAAATTGTAGACATTTAAAGAAATAAGAAGAACAAAGAGTTGTATAAGAGTATAACATGATTTTGAAAATGAAACGAACTTTGAGCTGGTCGAAAATCGATGGCCATGATAAGAAATTGTGTTGTTGTTTGTTTGCTTGTTTGTTTGTTTTTGTTTGTTTTTGTTTTTGTTTGTTTTTTTGTTTTTTTTTTGGGGGGAGGAAAGTATTTTTTAAAGTGTATGTGTGTTTGTGCGATTGTGTTTGTCTGTGTGCATGTGTATGTTTGTGTGTATATTTGTGTGTATGTTTGTGTGTGTGTGTGAATCCGACGGAAGTGTGGGAGAGGACTCTGTTTTTGGTAGAGGGGGGGAGGGGAGGACTAACTTTGGGACTCCGGGGCTATTTAATACCAAAACTGTATATATATTTATATATTTTACTTCCACTCGATTACAAAGATAACCAGAGTTTTGTGGAATATTTTGTGCCCCCCCCCCACCACCATGCCCTTTACCACCTCCCCTGTTTGGCACCCTTCACCTCTGAAATCAACACCCCCACGTAAAACGTGGTCCTTTGTTCAAATATACGCCAGCGTCCTCCCACCC
>MUZC01001309.1:0-52542 GCA_002072015.1 Radix auricularia
TACTTTTTAAGCAACTGCTCCTATATATTCCTGGACGTACTTTTTAAGCAACTGCTCCTATATATTCCTGGACATACTTTCAACACGCTTTGCAGTTTAGTTAGAAAGCTGAAGATAAGATATTTGTTTCTTTATTTCCTCCTTGTTTTTACACTCAGAAAATAATGAATCAGCACATTCTAGAAAAGGGAGTTTAAACGTTTCACAGTCAAGATACGATTTTTCTTTCTTTTCTAATAACCAACTTATATCAAAAGACGCCTCAGTAGCACAATCACTCAAAATCCGGCGGAAAATATTTTGCTGACCATTTAAATTCTTCTTTGAAGAACTAACACCTCTACTCTCACCTTTGTTCTTTTCGGATATCGTTATCAAAATCAGCATGCACTGACTTGTGGTGTCTCTATAGATTTGCCTTTTTTATAACAGAAATAGTAACCTGACAAATACATCAAACTGGCTTTTCATTAAAAATAGAAAACAAAAATTCGAGTTCCCACAAAGAGTTAAAAGTACGATTCTCTTCTGTAACTTTTCCTTTCCTACTCGCCATATTGGCTTTTTGTTTTTTAGAAACAAATGTCCTTTCAAAAATCGTTCCTGTTATCTCTTAGAACTTCTTCATAAATGAATTGCACTGATACAACAAACGCACCTTTTTTCTGCGTTATACTACTAGAATGGGTCAAACTCTCCAAATAAATACCAGTTAAGCGCCTTTTCCCTTTTAAAAATCAGGACGGACATTTATTCCCCGACCCCCCCCCCAACCCAGTCAGGTTCAATTCAAAGTGTTCACATTCCTCTACAGTGACCTTGGTGTATCAAATAACCTTAGGACGCCCTAGGTGTCATTTTTATTATCCTTGTTCTATTGTTAACAATACTTCCAGAACGGACCTTAACTTGCCGTGGTAGACGATCAATATAATCAAAAACCAATCCTGGGAGACAGTGGCATTCTTACGATGACCTGGTTGAGCCACTCCTGACCCCACCTTGACCAAAGCAACAGAAAGAATTTTTGACGTATCGGGCAGTATAGGATTTAGGGCAACCTCAAGTTTTCTCATTGTTCACCTGGGACGCCCTTTAAAATAAATCTACCAAAACGCCACCCACTTTTGGCGGCACCCCACACCTTCTTGTTAAGGATGCAACAATTATCAAGTGGTCTCTGATAAATTATCTAAAAGGCTAAATCACTCAAGGTTTTTTTAAAGAAAAGAAAAATTGTAACAATATTTGGCGTGCTTTTCTAGACAGGTCGGCAGACCGCATGCGGCCCGAGGGTTGGACAGCACTGAGCTACGGCTATGGTGTTTCTTGCATTACCCAACCGTCTTTGTTACCCTAACTTAACTAACTATGGTGGAAGGTACCCATTTGGAGCTGAGTGGACTTGGGGACACCCTTTGCCACAGGAGCAAATTCCTGCCTTCACTGAGATTCAAATTCATGACCACCGGTACCCCAGCATGGTACTCAACCACCGTGCATAAGAAATGTTATCTTATTATTTATTCTGAATTAAGCAATGAACTGTCCTCAATCCTTGTAGTTCTTTTTCAAGCCCCTCTAAACCAGGGTAAAGAGCGCCAACAAGAACAAAAGTTAGGTGATTTGTTGATGATTGGGTAATCTATAGCACAATAAAATCAGAACAAGAGAGCAAAATTTTACAAGAAGCCTTGGATGAATTAATAAAATGGGAAACTAACTGTATTATGTCTTTCCACCCAGAAAATGCAAAATACTTTGGAGTCATAATAAATGAGAAACTATCTTGGAATCCTCATGATAATGCAGTTATTAAGAAATCAAACAAAACCTTGCGTTTCAAAAGGGAAGCTTTTACAAACGTAATAAAGATATAAAACTGAAATGTTACCCCCCCCCCCCATTGAGACCTATGCTATGGGACCCATCCACCAAAGAAAATATTGATAAACTATAACAAATTCAAAAAAGAGCAGCTAGATTCATTACTGGAGAATATTCAAAACTCACAAGAATAACACCATTAGTTAAATCATTAAACTTAAACCTTGAAAAATTAGAGTATAGAAGAACAAAGAGTGAATACATAAACATACATAAAGCGATAAATTCTTATTTAGAAATACAACACAGAGAAAACTTAATACAGCCCTCATACAGACATAAGGATACAAACACCTTTCTTATTCTGTATGCAAGAACAAACACATACCAGTTTTCCTTCTTCACGTCCGGAATTCGGGCGTGGAATGAGTTGCCTGACGAAACCAGGAAAGCCAACACTTTATCATCATTTAAAACTCTTATTAGAGTCCATGACTAGACACAGACCATAGATAAGCGTAGAACACAATGATCATCTGAAGAAGGAGCGTCTGTAACAGATAAGATAAGATAAAAGCCTAGCAATGGCAACAGTGCCTCAGATGTTTGTTTTCTTTTTAATAAAAAAAAACAATTTGTTTTTCTTTTGATGAGCACGAATAAATCATGCAACTAGATAATTACATATTTAAATGCCAGCTTTGTCACCGCTCCGATATGTTTTGGCACACATAAGATCTATTATCTTATTTTACATTAGATAAATTAAAAGTTTATAAACACTGCATAAATAAATCAGAAAATAATCCGGACACTTTGTAAAAGCGTTTTTATTGTTGCGAGCTGAATCTTTTAATCAATTATTAGTAAAATTAAAATAGCAAAACAAGGATAAATATTAGAAGTGTACCGATCCCCTTAAATTGATATGAATCAATAAATTCTTTAATCTTTATAATTTCTTTAACTTTCAGAAATAACAATTTTTCAAGCACCTAAATTCTTTGAAACTAAAAGTGCGGAAGTGAAATCACAATGGATAAACATAATAAAATTTCCGATAAGATCGCATATTTTCTCCTTCTTTTTAAACAAAGTATTTTATGACACTTTTTGGTGCGTAGAATCTAATGTTTTTTACTTTTCATTTGCAAAGTCTGTTACAAGTAGAACCTTAATGATCAAGTAAAGATGAAACGTTCTATAAATTTTTAAGCTTTTTCTAAAACATATCATTAATGATTTATCTTCATAATATCCATGATATATTTATGTATGGGTCACATCCACGAAAGAAAATATTGAAAAACTAGAACTGCCAGATTCATTACTGGAGAATATTCATAAATGACAAGAGAAACACCATTAGTTAAATAATTAAACATCTAAACACTAGAGGATAGTAGAACCAAGAGTAAATTAGTAATTATACATAAAGCAATAAATTATATTTATATANTTATATATATATATATATATATATATATATATGGTTGGTACTGATTTAGAAAATTGTTCCATTAATCGGGAAAATTTAGACTATTAATCGATTAAATTATATTAATTATGTTTTTATAACTCATAAACAGATTCATTATAAATCGGTTAAGTCTTACATGTCACAGACGCTCCTTTTGTACAGAAGATTATGCGTCCTATGTATTTCTATGGTTTGTGTTTAATCCTGTATTCTTACTAGAGTTTGAAAATATGATAAAGTGGTGGCTTTCCTGGTTTCTTCAGGCAACCCATTCCACGCCCGAATACCCGACGGAAAGAAAGAAAACTTGTATGTGTTTGTTCTTGCATATGGAATGAGAAAGGTGTTTTTATCCTTATGTCTATCTGAGGGTTGTATTAGGTTATCTTTGTGTTGTATTTCTAAATTAGAATTAATTGCCTTATGTATAATTACTAATTTACTCTTGGTTCTTCTATCCTCTAGTGTTTCAAGGTTTAATGATTTAACTAACGGCGTTACTCTTGTCAGTTTTGAATATTCTCCAGTCGCGGTAGTTCCATGGCTCCCAAATTTTGGGACTTAACACAATAAATTCATTCTGATGTGCAAGAAAAAGAGAGGAAAACCTTTTCGTTTGCGTGTGCACGTCTAAATGAATAACAATAATACGAGGAAAAAGTATGAAAGTAACAAAATATAGACATTATTTTTAAATTGGAATTTTAAAAAATATTTTCTTAGATATTAAGCGAATTTTAATCGATCAAATTAATTTTAATTAGATAAAAATGTTAAACGATAAATAGTTAATTTCTATTAATATTCAGGACTAGACAGAAACTATGGATAAGCGTAGGACGCAATAATACTCGATATAGAAGAAGCTGTGTGCCGTGTTTGTGTGTGAAAGTGAATGTTTGAGAGTTATGTGATTGTGTGAGTGTAAGTGTGTGTGTGTGTGTGTGAATGTGAGGGTGTATGTGCTGTGTGTGTGAATGTGAGGGAGTATGTACTGTGTGTGTGAATGTGAGGGAGTATGTGATGTGTGTGTGTGAATGTAAGGGTAGATTGTTTCATCATAAAATCCTTATCTGTTTTAAATATGCTCTATCACTGTCCC
Organism: Radix auricularia; assembly: GCA_002072015.1. Lineage (NCBI taxonomy): Eukaryota > Metazoa > Mollusca > Gastropoda > Lymnaeidae > Radix > Radix auricularia. The sequence goes on from MUZC01001309.1 coordinate 4,410, forward strand.
TCTAGCGACAATTAAAAAATACAAGATACTTCTACTTGCACGAGTCATAAATTAATGGACGCTATTCCTTTCAAGATATATGATAAAGAGACAGGTCGCAGGTGGGATTGGTTTAAATGCATTGCTCCTCAAAATTTTATTATATCGGACCGTCAGGAATTTTTCAATGCAACACGTACCGGTGAACTATTCTCCCAGTACTGACGTGGTAGCGAAATGTAATTTATTTGATTTTATTTCTTCCATTTTATGTGTTATAGCCGAAACATTGACGTATTCTATAGAGTTAATATTGATGGTAGCAAATGTAGGATATATTTGTTCTGTTCTTTCTTGATAACTCCTGCGGACCGGCAGCGAATGGACAAGCACCGGTCCGCGCACGACAACTTTGAGAAGAACTGGTTTAAAGAACACCATGTCCTGTCTCTGAAATTTTGACCATCTCTATTCATAACAAGGTTTAAATAATTTGAAGTGACTGATGTTTCTATATGAGAGCAATGCAGCCAAATTGAACAATTGGGAAAATAATTAATTGAAATGCTTGTTGATAATTAGGCTCCGTGTTTTTTTAGCCAAGTTTATGTTTATAATTAAATATTTTCTGATAATTTCCTTCTCTTTCGCTAAGTTGTCTGTTTCTTTTTAAAGCACATATTCCTATCTTTGATCTTTTATTTTCATTTTTTTGCCCTCTATTTTATTAGATCACGTGGTTATTATAGATAACATAAAATGTAAATTCAAATAAAAATAGTTCTTTTTATTTATGCTTGCTGATGCAAGCCTAGGTCGAAACGCATATGTAGGTATTCAGTAACAAAGATTAATATTAATTTTTTTTTAAAATCTAACAAACAGTTTTTATATATTGTATTTAATAACAAAAACGAAAAAAATGTACGAAAAAAGTTAGGGGTCGAGGGATCGGGGGAATAAAAGAACGGTCCCAGATAGCAATGCGTTTAATAACTATATCCTACTCAAAGGGAATATTAAAGTTATGTAAGTATGAATTACACAAATGTTCTTGAGAACACGCGATAAATATGTAACAATCACTATTCATATGTTGGCCAGGATATTTAAATGTGTCATGTCCTAACGTTTGTGTATATTACACAACACGAACAAAGGGTTCTTCGGATTTATTTTCTCCTATTTTAAACTTATACCTTTGCGAACTCAGAGAAACGTGATACTTTTGTGTCTGTAGCCAAATCCTAATGAATAAATAAATAAATACAAATAAAGGTTAAAATGTAGTGTTTTATTTTTCTTCACATCTTATCTTATCTTCTTACCTTATATGTTACAGACGCTCCTTCTGTACAGAAGATTATTGCGTCCTACGTATTTCTATGGTTTGTGTTTGGTCCTGTATTCTTACTAGAGTTTTAAAAGATGATAAAGTGTTGGCTTTCCTGTTTTTTTTTCAGGCAACTCATTCCACGTCCGAATAACGGACGGAAAAAAAAAACTTGTATGTGTTTGTTCTTGCATATGGAATAAGAAAGGTGTTTTTATCTTTATGTCTATTTGAGGGTTGTATTAAGTAATCTTTATGTCACTTCCTCCGAGCTGCTCTTTAATCAACCTTAACATAGTGTCTAATCGAGCGTGCGTGGACTGTAAGATATGTTTACATTTTGGATTACGTAGTATAAGATTTAAGTGATAGAATCATTACATAGATAATAATCTCGGCACCCCTCCCATGTTAAAAGTTTAAGACTACGTTTATTGGAATCATCTTTGAACGTACTTCAAAGGTCTTTATTCTAAGCACACGCCGTCATGGTGTCATGTTTCCACGTGCAGTGATCATAAGAATAGAATGTAAATCAGAGGCGTCACTAGTGTTGGTGTCACCCGGGGCGGTAGCTCATGGTGTCACCCGGGGCGGTAGCTCATGGTGTCACCCCCAAACGACTTAATCATTAGAAGTTCTCCGAGTTTTCCAGGGCAAAATAACGGGAATATACAGAATTTTACATTTGAGTGTCACCCCCCTGATGGTGTCACCCGGGGCGGCCCGCCCCCACCGCACCCCCTAGTGACGCCACTGATGTAAATGTCCAAATCCTGATGTACATTTTGTAAAAATAGTTCTAAAAGTAGTAAAAATAGAATGGAAATGCCAAAATCCTGATGTACTTTTTTTAATAGTCCTAAAAAGTATTTAAAAAATGTAATTCGTTTTACACTTCGATCTCACCCATAATTCTTACCCACAATCCCCCTTACAGACCAACTCCCACAACCCACACACGCTTTCAGAAGGAGCGAACAGGATTGTTTGTGAGGTTCGCAACAGACGAATACGGGAGATAACAAGCATTGGACATCATGAACATTCACGAAATGGTTTATTTTCTTTTGACAGAATTTTCTGTTTCCTGTTTGGGACGCGGGGTGGGCGGCGCTCCTTCGTATGTGTCTGCACATTATTTTATCAACGCCGTTAAATTAAACTTGATTTACGTCACGCCGAGAATAAATGACACGTCATGGTCACTACCCAACATATCCGCGTTGTCTCTGTGATCTCCGGGCACGCTCTCCAGGTGCGATAGCCTCATAGCGGGCCGTCCAGGAATAACGTCATGCACCTGGAGGTGGGGGGGGGTCACAGATTTGTGACGATGTGTGACGAGGGGAAGGGGTGAGTTTAAGAACTGTGAAGTCCCATTAAAAACGTGCAATGTTAGTTCCACTTATATGTTTGATTGCTTACAATTTATTTAAGGACGTCTTACATGGCTTCATACGTGTTACGGTATTAGATTGTAGCCTTACACTTAAGTGATAATAAAGACAATAAAGTGGCTTGAAAGTTGCTCATTTTTAAATAGAATTATTATTGAAAGATTATTTATTTATTTATTCTTATTTTTTTGGGGGTGTGGCAAAGCTTTGTGACGTCATATTAGAGGGACAGTCTAACTTTTTGTGACGACGCGTGACAAGGGGGAGGGGGTGTAAAATCTGCCCAAATCGCGTTACGCCAGTTAAGGACGGCCCCGTATTTATCATTTACACTCTCCGTGCACAATATCCCTGGTCGTGGCCTCGCATAGTCTCCCATCACATCCCCGTTGAGTACATTCCGTGTAAAGAAATGAATATTTCACGTGAAACTGTCTAATGTATCGCGGTTCGCACTGACTTCGTTATTGTCTTTATCTAAGATTTACAGTGTCGTCACTGGTGACGGTGGGGCCACGGGTAAAATAAGGTCGTCCTTGAAAGTCTTTGAGAGTCAACATCCGTTAATTAAAAAAAGACGTGTGTGTGGGGGGGGGGGGGTTGGTTGTTGCCATGAGTTTACAGAACACAGTTACAAACGTATTAATGAACAATCTAAGGCCACCCCTCAGTACAGCCACGATGGAGATGAAAAACAAACGAGTACCACCACCGATAACGTTTAACTTCTTTATGCAGATTGCAGATTATAAAATGAAAGGGAAGTTTCTCGGATATTTTTTTAATTATTATTAAGCATTGTTTAAGATTGTTATGGACGAATGGGACTTTAAGTAGGATGAGGAGGGGTGTGAGATGATATGGTCCTGATTAACTTAAACTTTGACAAAAACTGAACCTGCAATGTTTTTTTTTTCTTTTCTCTTTTTTTAAAAAATGAAATATTAGCCAATATTATTAAACGCATTTCAATTGTCGACTCTGAAATCGCGACCCCCAATGATCGAAATCGACCAGCGTATAGGATTGATTTCCAAGCAATAATTCTGCCAGCGAGTTTATTTTACGCTCATATCTAAAAGAATCTACATTTTATGCGAAGCACGGACAGACCGTAAAGTTCTCGACGATCAACCCAAATAAACTTGTCACACTGGTTATTTTTGTGTACGTCAAAATGTATTTCTTTTGTGGTATGGCGTCATCAATTCGTGGTGTCCCCGAAAGAGTCGGAAGTGGCAATGAATCATTTATATGTCACAAAGAGACAACCACGCGCCACTGACGTCATTTTCCGTGACCTTTGCCCCCATTCTCTTCCTTTCCTTTCACCGGTGTTGACATCGTCGTATTGTATAAGCGTTGGTTTGTGATTGTGTTACTGAATGATGCTAGTAAATTCTTGGTACTTACAAATAAACAATCGAAGTATTGTAGCGAGATCAGCTAATATAAACGAGTGTAACATTCTCAGCTGAAATTTAAGTTCCAGCATAAGTCGACAAAATAGATATATCAACATAATATACATTTTAATGGTCGAATCAAGCTACAAGCATGCGGGAGGGAGGGGGTTTGTACAGTTATAAAATTTGACTTTAATTCAAGTAAACAAAACTGGGTGTGTATGTTGTCATGAGATCAAATATTAAGACTCCCCCTTGTATTAGACCGAGGTTACCATTTATCACAATTTTTCAAACTGGGTTGACAAATAAAGTGCACATACAGTGAGGAAAAGAGAATTTTTTTCTTGATTTGAAAAAAAATGTCAATGTGTTTTATTGTTGGATTACACAAATCAAGCTTGTGTGTTGTATGTGGTGTGTTGAGTGTGATGTGTTGTGTGTGGTGTGTTGTGTGTGATATGTTGTGTGTAATGTGTGATGTGTTTTGTGTGGTGTGTTGTGTGTGGTGTGTAATGTGGTGTGTGTGGTGTATTGTGTGTGATGTGTTGTGTGTGGTGTGGTGTCTCATGTGGTGTGTGGTGTGTAATGTGTTGTGTTTGGTGTGTGGTGTGTGATGTGTTGTGTGTGGTGTGTAATGTGTTGTGTTTGGTGTGTTGTGTGTGATGTATTGTGTGTGGTGTGGTGTCTCATGTGGTGTGTGGTGTGTAATGTGTTGTGTTTGGTGTGTGGTGTGTGATGTGTTGTGTGTGGTGTGTTGTTCGTGGTGTCTGATAAGTTGTGTGTGGTGTGTCATGTGTTGTGTGTGGTGTGTGATTGTTGTGTGTTGTGTGTCATGTGTTGTGTGTGGTGTGTTTCGCAACCAACATGTTTGTAATTGTTTCAACAGTTGACCACTATCTTGTTGAGTGAATGTTGATAACAAATGTTTTCTTTAGTTTTATTTTTATATTTGAGTGTTAAATGTAACATATTTTAAAGTTTTTTTTTTAAAATTGAATTTATTAAGAAACGTGTCTGATTTAGATACGGTTTGTGCCAAGTGTTTCTGACTCACATTCATCCTGTGAAAAACTGCTGCGGAAAAACGCCTCCCACCTAAAATAATTTGAAACTGAAGAGTTTATTAGATGTCAAACGTTTGTCAGAATCCCGTCAGAGTTGTCAAAAGATTTCCGGACGTGGATAACACCATTGTGCCTTTCAGGTTTTGATCGTTCGTCTGTAAATAAAATCACGCGTTGGAGACTGTCACGGTGTCATAAAAATAAAAATGATCGCAGATTTTTGTCAAGGTTTTGATAATCATAACAGGATATGACGAGGATGGGGGGGATCAGGTTAAGCCAATTTGTCTGTCTTAAGACGTGAGACAAAATATCAAGAATATCTGTGTCCTGGAGTTTTTGAAGCGAAGAAACGATGGCATTAGCTGAAAGGAACTTATTTAGAAATTTACGATCTTCAAAAACGTTAAACACGCGAAGAAACGGTTTGCATATTATTTTCATCCTTGGATTAAGTTTTTTCCGGTGTCCAGAATTTAAAGGGACTGTCCACTTTTTTCAGATTATGTTCACTTTTATTTTCACAAGATAACTGTCATTTTTATATTCAAAATCTTTTTGATGAAATGGGACTTCTGACCCCCCCCACCCCATCTTTTTCCGGCGTGTCCACAATTATTATTTGTTTTGGAAGTAGACCTGACAACCCTAATTTTACATATCATTTTAATATACGTGATATTATGAATTTTAAGTAAACTTATGAAATGATTATTTTAGTGATTGTTTACAATTGTTTGTGATGAAATATATAATATGATTGTAAATTTCATAATACTTTTTAACCGCTAAATAACCCCCACCCCGACCTTCACCCCATCCCGGAAGCAGACCTGACAATCTTAAACCCTGAAACAAGTGGTTTGGGAAGGATGGGGTTCGGTGGGTCAATCCGTCCCAGGGAACATTAAAAAATTATCTCGTGGAACTTGATTCTGGGATGAGATTTTTCACAGAATGAGGACAACAAACGAAGGTGCGGCATCCGGTGGGGAATAATGTTTTAGCTAGTCTACTTTCTATAGCTATATTATTAAAGAATGCTGTAGCTAGGCTAGTTCCTATAACTATGTTATTAAAGAAATCTATAGATATGCTACTTCCTATAACTATGTTATTGAAGAATGCTATAACTAGGCTACTTCCTATAACTATGTTATTAAAGAATGCTATAACTAGGCTACTTCCTATAACTATGTTATTAAAGAATGCTATAGCGAGGCTACTTCCTATAACTATGCAATTAAAGAAATCTATAGATGTGCTACTTCCTATAAGTATGTTATTAAAGAATGCTTTAACTAGGCTACTTCCTATAACTATGTTATTAAGGAATGCTATAGCTAGGCTATTTCTTATAAATATGTTGTTAAAGAACGAGATACAAAGCCCTTACAAGGACGTACCGCCGTCGTTTCGGTGGTATGTTGTAGCTACCCGGCCATAAATATGCATCACGTCAAAAATGCTCTTCATTATTTTATAATAAATAGACCGGACATTTTTTTAAAATTATAACTCCAAATGCGTACCGCTCATTTCTGGTTATTGTTTTTTAAAAAATTATTATATATATATTTTTAAAAAACTTAGAAATATTAATTTAAATTGATTAAAAAATATTCCTTACTACTCTGATATCAGGATACTTTTCGGATCTGCAATAAGTATTTGCTGAATCACGATAGTGGTAGAAATCTCAACATCCGGTCCGGATATCTGGCATTTATAATTATCTCTATATTAGAAATATTTGAAAGTGGGTCATCGCTTTCCACGTAAAATTCACACACTAATTACAGAATTTTAATTATAATTTTTAATTAATAACGAAATATGAATCACAACAGAATTTAACAAAATTCACAACTTCATTTAAACGTTATAAAAATTAACCCCTTGCATCGTGTGACAATTTTATTGAATCATTTTTTTATGTATTTATCAAATAAAGAAAGTACCCGTAAAAAACGCCATAGCTCATTTTAATATGCGTACACGAAAATGTGCGCAGCGTAGTTTGACAAATAAAATATTTTTGAAAGCGGTGCGCTCTAAATGAAGTCTTTGGAAAAAATACTGTACAAAAACTAACTCGTTTTGAACGTCTGCGTAAACTTGTTCAACATTAGATTAAATCTCTTTTTCTGATTGGCTGTGGGAGACTTTAGGAGTTTGAGGGACCAATCGCTAACGATGACCGCACAAGAAAATGCCTTTTATTATATAGGATGCTATAGCTAGGCTACTTCCTATAACTATGTTATTAAAGAAACCAAAGACATTATTTTTTTGTATTCTATACAGGATCCATATTTTGATTGTTCGACTTTAACATACCTCCTTATATGGTCAAACTTTTTTGTGTGTCAAATCTGTTCCAGCTTGAAATACATTTCCTTTCGGCACGATCGCGCGTTGTCACGTGGCGCAGCAGACGTCTATTTTTGGGTTGAGTGATGGCGTCATGAATCAGGGTTATTTTTAGCCTTCTGCCCGCGGATTGACCGTCGTGAAGCGATGGGGTGGTGGTGGGGGGGAGGACAAGATACACTATATAAGAAAACTTTGGTCGGACAACAACGACGACTGACTCGGCAGAATAGTAAGGCAGGCAGTTCAAGAACAAATCTAGTTTGAAACAAAAGAACGAAGCGAGGAAAAGACAAGAATTTTAATTTTAAAAAAGTTTGAAGAAAAACGAGACAGGATTTAAATTTAGACGAAAAAAAAAAATCAGCAGTATAGTTTCTAGTCCTTAACTTTTCAGACCTGAATATTTCACCTGACAGGTAAGTTATGAGATACTTCTTGGCCTTCACCTTTTCAGTCAACATTCTAGAATATATTTTTAAAAATTGCATTCGTTGATCTATATGGGTATCGTAGAATCGATGCAGTGATACTGTTATTGTTTTTAGGTGAATAAATCGTCACTTCCTGAGGGTATTAAATAATCATACTAAATAGGAGGTTTGTTTACAAATGTATTTCAGGGGTTCTTAAGCTTTCGACCCTCCGAAATCTCCTTTTACTTACCTAGTCTTAAACAAAAGTTGTGAGATAATTATCTTGTTGTCAATACAAAGACTACCAAGATATATTTATGTTATTAACTTGCACGAATTTTAATCGCTCGCGTACATAAATTGAGCGTGAGGTTTTTAAAATACTTTATTCAATTCCGAACGCATTGAAAGGTAAGTAAGGAAATGTTATGCAAAATTATAAATATAAATATATATTTATATATATAAATAAATAAATAAATAAATAAATAAATATATAAATATATATATAAATGCTTCCACCTTCGCTTACACAATTAAATACAAGCCTCTGGTTACATAAAATGCGCCCCCCCTCACTTACTTTCTTTGCGTCATTCATTTCAAACAATCATAAACAAATTTGTTCTCTGAAGCTGGTCGTTGATAAGAATTTTCTTTTTTAAAGTTCTAAAAAAACTATTTTAGCGTTTTAGTGAATTCTAAGTGTGTAACAATGTATATTTAAATGTAAATATTTTTTTTTTTACATTACAAGATATGTCACTTTATTAAGTATAGCACTTTTCTGGAAGTTAGTTCAGACAAGTTGAACACTTCAAATATATGTGTAATGTTTGTGTATAAATGTTCACATGCTTAATCTCGGTACATTTTCAGATTGACATCATGAACCCAAAGATAACCTACCTATGTAAGTACGGGAACTAAATCAAACCAAACATTTTTATTCATTTATTTCTGACATGTGATACAGCAATATAAGTGTGGTGGATATCAGTAGAGAATAATGCATAATTTTAAACTGAAAGCCTAAACAAAGTCTCTTTTATCTAGTTTTATTGTCCCCCTTTCTCTTTCGCACGCATGCGCACACGCATACTTATATATATATATATACATAATAACTCTCTCACACACAATCAGATAGAGACAAACACACACTCACTCAATTCACACTAGAATTTTGCTGATCAAAAAATAGCTTTAATATATTTATTTGGAGCAAAAAAAAAAAAAAATATATCAATATGTATTTTCATCATGGCAGTAGTGGAATAATTTTATTTTTTTATTTATCAACTAAAAAAAAAACAACAAAGACATTTTTTTTCCATTTGTTTACCATTATGTGACAAATACACATTATTTTAACGTCACATAATATTTGCATGACATTTTACTTTGCATAATTTCAAGTTATTTAATTTTGAGCTATTTTAAACTTGCTCCTTTTCTGTAGTCCATTCATTCTATTCAATCCAACAGTTAGTTTTCTGCTGGCCGTCGTCCACTCAGGGGTCATCATCGATCCCAACACCGTCGCCCTAGACCCCATGCAGACGTTTCTCGGCACAGCGGGCGTCCACGGGTCGCATGACGTAGACCACGTTTTCAGTGACGAACTCCACGACGCCAACGATTTCCTGGAGGACCTATTCGACGGCGAGAGCCACGAGTCGGGAAATCCCGTCGCTGGAGCCCACGTCGAGAGCGCTGAACGCGAGGGCTCTCGTGGTGACGTCAGTCATGATCACTCTATGGATAGGGATCGTAGTGACGGAAAGGATGATTCACGGGAGCGCGATAATCATTCTAAAGACAACGATAATCATTCAAACGACAATGATGGCCATTCTAACGACCATGATAATAATCATTCCAAGGACGACGATAATCATTCCAGAGACAACGATAATCATTCGAAAGACAACGATAATCATTCGAAAGACAACGATAATCATTCCAAAGACAACGATAATCATTCCAAAGACAAAGATAATCACTCCAAAGACGGTGACAACGATTCCAAAGAGGACAACAAAAAGTCCAGAGACAACGATGATGATTCCAAGGATAAGGATAACAAATCTCACGATGACAGCGACCGCGATAACAAATCCAAGGATGGGGATAATAATTCCAAGGACAACGATAGGTCAGGGGACAAGGGCACCAGGCGCAGGTCAAGGCCGAGGCACGGCCGCAGAGATGACAGCGACGAGGACGGGAACGATAGCTCCGAGGAAAAAGTGTTCAGAAGTTTGTTCAAGGCCAGGGGGTACCTGGAGGCTTTTGAGGCTTGGCGGGAAACAGCACGTGCAGCTCAATCAGGTGAGCGTCATGTTGAGTGGGGTCGGAAATGGGTGTCGGGTGTGTGTGTGTGGGGGGGTGTGAATGGCATTTTATGTTTATATGTAGATGGTTTGATATTACACTTTAGGGTTAAATGGTTTCTTGGTGCAAGATATTCAACGTAATATATTTACATCAAAGAGATACGTTTGAATCCAGTGTTTAGGATCAATATTTTCAACGAATCACATGAAATTTCTTGTTTGTTTGTTTTAAACCTCCATTTAAAAAAATTACAGTAAATTATCTTCAAATATTTCAACTAAATTCAGAGTAAAATAGATATTCATTTCTGGAGGTTGTTTAATATATGCGTATTGCATAATGTTGCCTAAGTAATGATACGCAATCCATTCGCGTCCTCATTAAAAAAGTTAAATCTAAAATATTGATTTGTAACACAGTTCATTATATTAGTAATTGTGCATATTTAAAATATTTTCGTTTGTTTTGTCTATTTTATAAACTCAATTTTATTCTTACCTTATTTCACGTCATGGAGACGATGAAAATTCAAATAGCTCTTCGCACAGACTTAAAAAAAAAAATCTAAATTTTAATCATTTTAAAACGTATGTGTAACAACCAATAATTCAAATAACTAAACTCAAATCAAAGTACTACACGTACTAGACAATATCAATCAAGTTATATTGTGTCTCTTTTATCTCAGGTACATGCCCGCTGTACCCTGTCAAAGTGGAAGCTGATACAGTCACGATCACAACACAAAATGGCTGCCACATGTAAGTGCAGTGAGTGTTTGCTTAGGTTAGCAGAACAGGAAATAACATCATTTGGATATTATCGGCTGAATCACCGCTTAAGATCTTAATCCGCGCCGAACAATTTTTGTTTGTTTGTTTGTATTTTTTTGTAGTTTTTTTCCCCAAAATTATCCTAGTAAAAATTGACTGTGGACTCAAGGCTGTTGAGCAGTGCCGAAGCTGGGATTAGCGTGGTGGGGTAAATGGGGAGGGAGGGGGTTGAAACAATATTTGTGCCGCATCAGTTACTAAGCGTTAATGAGATGAAAATACATGTATGATTAAACCCGGGGCTAGGCGTAAGGCCTAATAACTTAAGCTCTTGAAAAAAATAACAAACAAACAAACAAAAACGAAACAAACAATAATAACTGACAAGATTATAAACAAGGAGAGATCATCAAAGAGAAGGAATCGCGAACATTTCTCCTTCATCGCTCCCCCCCCCCCCATATTTCTTTCCTCAACCTACTTGTCAAGTCCCAGGTTAAAACGTCACGTCATGAGGGTTTTTTGAATGGCTGATGATCGCGGGCTTGGAGGTGATCCATCACGTGACTAGCCACACTGACCTGTCACATGCGAACAATGGGCTCCGAATAAGCTGACTTGATAATTTATGACTTGGCTTTTATTATTTACGTTTAGATATTCACAACCGTGCAGAAATAGTTGTTCAGTGCATCCTCATGTCGGTGGCCCCGTTACGTTTTATAGGATTTGGTCGTACACTTTTTGATCTTAATTTGATTGCGTCTCAGTAATTATAATAATAATTATTATTATCATTACTATTATTATAATCAGTATTATTATTACCATTATTATTATTGTTTTTACTATTTCTATTATTATTAAATGCATATTTTAAACTAAAAATACTCGATTCCTTCAGTGGACCTGTTATAAATATAAAAAACAGCAGATGAAGAAAATGAATTATGGAAAGGTTAGGGGTTAGGGCATTACAGCGTTTTAGGGTTAGGACCGCACAGTGCTTAAAGGGCTAGTGCCGCACAGTGCTTAAAGGGTTATTGCCGTACAGTGCTTTTAGGGTTAGGGCCGTACATTACTTTCTTTCCCCCAAAAAGCTACTGGAACTCAAAATTAAGTCCATTTTGTCATGAAGAAATAACACTGAAATGTTTATAGTAAACAGTAATATAAAAAAGTATGTGGGGGAAAAAAGTGCCTGAACGCCGTTTCGGTGCGTTTCGCAAGAACAAAAAGCTCTGGTGCTATTTAAGCTGAGTTGTTAATTCAATGCGATTTGCTACACCAAACAATATATTTATTTTAACAAGTACGCATTCAAGACGAACTTTTGGTAGCTGACTGTTCCCAAGTAGGTTAAGTTTTAACCGTGGCCGTAAAACATGCCCATTAAATGATATTAAAACTGACTTTTTCGAGTCTAATGTATTCACCTTCTTCTGACAGAGTCATACAGTTGAAAGGTGTTATAGTGGACCAGGTGCACACAGTACAGGACTCACTGGCCAGGTAAGAACAGAATAAACTGGTGTGTACGAGATTTTGGTGACAGTTTGTAAGAGGCCATTGGTGTGAGGTACGAGCTGGCTTGAGGGAGCGATTGTTTTCACTCAAAAAATTAACTTGTGTGCAATATTTATTTATAAATATAAATAAAAGCTCCCCATATCTCATAGTTCAGTATTTTTTGCATTATAAACGACATAATAAATACTATTTCTGAGAAATTGATATTTAAAAAAAAAAAACTATTTTGACAAGTTTTTGTATAACTAAATTTGATTCCTTTCACATCAGGACACCAAGAGCGGTGTCAGTTTCATACAACTCAGATAAATGAAGCACTGCGTCTAATGCTGGCCCTTAAATAATGTGATCGCAATCAACAAAGTTAAAACTGATGCTAACATATTCCATGCTGTGAATCAAACTCTACGGAGCAAATGTTGAGAGACTGACATGGCAAGGGAGACAAAGAAAACTATGCTGGTGCTGTGTTATATTATAGTATAGGACAGAAAGATGATTTATAGAAGATGAAAGCATTTGGTTTTGGTAGAGGTATTCTGTTGCCGAGGATTGCTATTTAGCTTTTTCGTGTTGAGAGAAACTGCTGTTTCAGACAGTGGCTTGCATCTAAAACAGTTTTGGTGTTCGTCCAAGGACTGACGTTTTTCAAACATGGAAAAAAAAGAAGCTTTAAAAAAAATTAAAAGTGCATCTAGATTTAGAAACACGAGTCAAAGTGTAAGAAATATTTAGATTTTATATAGTTCTTGAGTTAAAGGAATGCAATGAAGCCAATTTATAGTCAAACTGACATTCAAGAAAATATTCAATCAAGTTTAAATGTTAATCAGAATTTCTTATAGATTTCATACAGGATCACAGATGCTAAACGATTTTATTTTATCACTAGGTCACATGAGAATTAAAGTATTTAAGAGAATTACATTGTTTTTAATTTTATATTTTGAATATAAAAAATAGTACTCAAATTCTCGTAGATCTAGACTATGACCTATGGCGCTTTAAAAAAATAAAGCTTTGCTCTTTTCATGTATGTACTTTAACACATACATTTAATGAATATTTTCGAAGAAACTATATCGTTAGTGATAGTTCAATCTGTTAAGAAAGTACATGATCCTACAGTACAGTTATAATAATCATTAGCATCCAGAAGATTGGACATTCATTGACACTGCCAGGTTTTTTTTAAATTTTATTTCTGAATGTCGTTTTTCTATGGCTTTCAGTCATTTCTTTAAAAGCCTTACTTTTATTTGTATCTGTGACATGACTGAATGGCGTGTATTAATAACTGTTTAACATTTCTTTATATTTTATGACCATCAGACATTTTTATGACTGCTAGACATATTTTTATGCTTGTAAAATAATTTTATAATATGTTTTCTATGACCGTAGAAGTACACAACTTTTAATTCAACATTGTATCAATTTTATAACTAATAAATTAAGACATTTTTTGAAACACGAGAAAAATCAAGTTTGTCATGGTGAGCTTTTTTTTTTTTTTAATAACATAAAATTCTCATTCATTTATAAGTGATTAATTACTATTAAAGCCAGACACACACAAAACATATAATGATGAGGTCATTTCTTAATATTTACACCTTCAGATAAAAAGCCACAAAATTCAATGACCATCTGTACATGCAAAAATAATATGCTGGAATTTAATCTCATAAAAAAATTAAATTAAAAGAAAAGTAATTCAATATTTTAAAAAGAAAACTCCACATAAAATTATTTTCAAGTGAAAGAATAGGACTTTTTTTTTCTACAGATCATCTCATTGAGATTGAAATAAATGCAAACAGAATGTAAAAACTAAATCTTTTTTATTTGCATGCTAATGTTTATGCATGATGTAGTCTTTAAGTAGATTTCTAATTTAATGAAGCTTAAAATTAAATGAAAATTAAGGCATTTGCACAAAACTAAATGATAATTAAACATTTCTATTTTCGAATCTATAAATAATAAAGTGTTTTTCTCTCAAATACCTAAATGTTATTTGTTATCATTTCAAACTAGATAAGTTGAGGAAAATTCTAAACCAATCCCTAAACATTTTTTTAAAAGTTGTCAGTTAATGGAAGTAAAAGAAAGACACAAATGGACTTTAGTGTCATCAAATTGACTCTTCCAAAAATTTTAGTTTCTTCTGTTACTTTAGATTAGATAAATCCAATCAAGACACACTTTGATTTTTCCATATCGTCCCACATGAGTCTAGTGCTACTTACTTCACAAATGTTAACGTTTTATTTAATTACTGTACAAAGAAGACATTTTAGAATTAAATTGGCGAAAATTCCAGAAATATGAAGAAAAATCTCGCTAGATTTTTATTTAAGGTAATCCAGTCCGCGTTTTAATATATAATTATTTTATTTTCTAACATTGCCAAAACTTAAATTAAAAATAAATCTACAGCCATCTACTAACATGAATAAATAGATTAATCACGAAGGTCGCCATGATGAAGTCTGTGATGGCCTTGAACTTACAGCGGGGCAACTTTGTTAGACTTGAACTTACAACGGGGAAACTTTGTTAGACTTGAACTTACAACGGGGAAACTTTGTTAGACTTGAACTTACAACAAGGAAACTTTGTTAGACTTGAACTTACAACGGGGAAACTTTGTTAGACTTGAACTTACAACGGGGCAACTTTGTTAGACTTGAACTTACAACGGGGCAACTTTGTTAGACTTGAACTTACAACGGGAAACTTTGTTAGACTTGAACTTACAACGGGGCAACTTTGTTAGACTTGAACTTACAACGGGGAAACTTTGTTAGACTTGAACTTACAACGGGGCAACTTTGTTAGACTTGAACTTACAACGGGGCAACTTTGTTAGATTTCTTGTAGATGACTACTGATAGAATCAGGACGATCAACTGTTGAGTAAATAACAATTGGTTTAGCAACTATTTTACCTTAGGACATCAAAAGACTTCTGTGTTTTAAAAAAAAAAAATTAGTAACATGTTAAATTACAAAAATAAGCATTGCAATAAAACTTCTGAATAACATTTTATAGTTCCTTGTATGCTTCGTGTTAATTACGCTTGTTTTTAAAAAAAACAAAAACAAAAATAGCTTAAATCGCAATTGATGCCTGTACTTGGCATGCGGACATTAACAAAGATGTGCTTAACGAAATAAAGTAAGTTCAGTTTTATCTTAACTTATCTGTTACATACGCCCCTTCCATACAGTAGATTATTGCATCCTACGCTTACCCATGGTTTGTTTCTAGTCCTGCATTATTATTAGAACTTTAAATGTTGATAAAGTGTTGGTTTAACTGGTTTCTTCAGGCAACCCATACCACGCCCGAATTACAGACCGACAGAACGAGAATTTGTATGTCTTTGTTCTTGCATACTTAATAAGAAAAAGTGTTTTTATCCTTAAAATATGTCGGTCTGAGGGTTGTATTTAAATTATGTTATCTTTGTGTTGCATTTCTAAATTAGAATTAATTGCGTTATTTATTAACACTACTTTACTCTTGGGTCTTCTATCTTTAAGTGTTTCAGTGTTACGAGGTTTGATGATTTAAGTAATTTTGTTATTCTAGTCAGTTTTGGTGACGGCCTTTTTGCATCTTGCTATTAAACTAGTATCCTGGACAAACAATTCACTTGTATTAAAGTGTGGGAGTTAAGAGCAATTTGCCAGCCTTGCTCTCTCTCTTTCTTTCGTTGTTTTGATAAAATAGCGAGACTCTGTCGACCAATAAGCATGGTTATTTCCCTTGCTGAGTTTCTCACGGATTGTCAAGAGTGCTTAATAAAATGCCCCCCCCTCCCCCAAAACCCCTTATTCTCATCTATGTCGAGTTCTGTTTTTATTATAAAAGAATAAAGACAGAACTCTAGTGTGTTTGATTGTGAGTGTTTATGTATTATTGATTATTGGGTACTAGATTTTGTACAAGTTATAGTTTTTTGTTTTTCGATTTGAAATGACATTCTGAAACGTTTGGTCTGAGCGTTGGAAATGATTTTTGGGTTGATCAACGGGTGTGCATAAATATTAGATTGCAGTTAATTAGAAGAAAAGTAATTTATACATTACCTAAATTATTGAAGAAAAAAATCAATTTATACTAATGCTAAATGTTTGGGAAAAAAGACAAATTTCCAATTTATGCGATTCTCTATGATATACTGGAATAATTTTCTTGTGAGAAAAGAATATGAGGTGATAGAATCGGTATTAAACTTTTAAGGAAGTAATATAATATGAAAATATAGATACGCCTAAAAACTCCTGGGAGGGGCTCGGTGGGTTCAAACCCAAAACCCACAGGACATTTGAGGGTCACTCTATTTCACCATACCTACCTGGAACAGGAGCAGTCCTCCGAACCCCAGACCAACCCACAGGATGTTTTCTTGTATGCCGTCTGTCAGCTTGCTGTAGCAACCTTCGTTGTTGTAAGTCACCACTGGCGTGACCCACAGCATCGGGTACCACGGGGTAACAACGCAGGAAAATGGAGGTGTTCGTTTGAAGTCACCTATACCGTCTATACCACAGCAATGGTGCTGAAAATAAATTGAAATTATCTCAACGCAAAAACGTTTTGTCTCTCAGTGTATTGTTAACACAAAGAATTTTAATAAAAGAGATTTGATTTTTTAAATCTGTTTCTTTTTTTTCCTGAAACTTTTGATTCAGTTGGTTTACGTTCGTTAAGTACAGGGACGAACAGAAAACTTAATTTTCAGCATTCCCCCCAAATGGTGGTCCGCGAACTGGGATCGGCCCACGAGCATTGTCTTTCCTGTCCGTAGAGTGGTTGGCTTTGGTAACATAAAACGATAACGACATAAGTATATATGAAAATCGTCACTGGTCAAATTCTTTTAGTTTGCCGACCTGTCCTCGGGGCTTAGATTTTGAGAACCGCAGATTATGAAAATAAAAATCCAATTTATTAAAAATTTATAGAATTGTAGTTTCTTCGTCATTGTTCTGAATCGCTACATTTACTTAAAGTACAAAGTGACCCCATTACTTATTATTTCCCTAGTTATTTTTTTAATATTTTTTTTTGGGGGGGGGGGGGCAAGATCGGCTAGTCGGTTAGTCAGTAGTTGGCATCGTTGAGTAAATAGGTTAATGTTGACGTTAGTTGACATTCAGTACAGACATTTTATAAACATTAAATAAAGCAGGAGTGGGAAAATTTTGATGAATATCAGTAAAAAATAGTTTTGCCATTTCTTAACAAATGCCACGCAATAGGACAGGCCCTTAATTAAGACTCTATTCATTTTAACTTTAAAAAAACAAAAGAATTAATAAAGTGAGAATTTGTTCACTTATTATTTGCATATACCATTATTTTTCCCCTTATATTTCCAGGGGCATTTCTACACTCTAGAAGGCTGTCTAGACCGGCCGAAATTTTATAATCAACAAAAGGGTGGTAAACCATGCACCATCTTTTTAATCAAACTGAGAAAAGACGAAAAAAGCGTAAATGGAAGAATAAGCTATTTTGCAGAGGCGGAAATTATAACTCGTCTAGGGGAGAAAAGGAAGGTAAAAAAACAGATACCTGTAATATTTGGCCCGGATGGGGTGGTCTTCAATAAGGGTAGGGAGAAACAAAAAACCAAGATTGGAAAAATACCAAGCGTAGTGGTAAGAAACTAACAACTCGAACTATCGATATTTTTTTTTTAAATTTGCAAATAAACTCAGTTACACAAATTATCTGCCACCAAAAGGTAGAGTCGTTTTTTAAAAATAAAAAAATCTACCAGGCTAGTTTATCTAGGGACCCAGTATGCGTGTTGCAATTTAAATCTCTCTTATTAAACGGAATCACTTACATAGTAGTGGACCATGTCCATTGCAATGCTGAAGGAATTGCCGTATTGGTATTCCTGCAATTTTTCTTTCAGATTACTACGTATAAACTTGTGTAGCTAAAAGGTACGAGAAGCATATTACAATAAAATCCAATTATTATGACAAATGGTATATTTTTTAAAATAACACCGATGAATAATGAATTGCTTTAATATTAATGATAAAAAGTTAGCTAAATATCTGTTTTGGCATCTATTTTTTTAAAAATAAAAATGATACCAAAATTTCTAGATTTATTGTTTATAAAGGTTAATTTGTGAATACAGTTTTGTTGTGTATATACAGTGAAGACGTCAATTTGAGGAGTGTTTATTGACAATATCAATTTCCGGTTTCGTTTTCAAATATATATTTATGGACGACTGTATGGAGACTTGAAGCCATGGACAACTTACCGGAGACTCCGGAACTAAGAACATGGTGACAACCACAATCTCAGCTGACATAAGTAGGATCATGAAGATTGCAAACTGAAATGTAAAAGAAAATAAACAATTTCCATCTTTCGATGTTGCAACACACATTTTCTGGTTGAGGTGATCTTGCAGGATAAAATTTATATGATACACACTCGTCTAGTGATTGGAGTCATCCGAGACCCGTGACTGGTGTGCCGTCTGATGTTGTCTACCCCCCCCCCCCCGTGGTGACTTGTGTGCCGATAGATGCTGATTTGGTGTGACGCCCTATGGTGATTTGTGTGACGCCCTATAGTGATTGGTGTGACGCCCTATGGTGTTTGGTGTGACGCCCTATGGTGATTGGTGTGACGCCCTATGGTGATTGGTGTTACGCCTTATAGTGATTGGTGTGACGCCCTATGGTGATTGGTGTTACGCCCCATGGGGCTTAACGGGAATAGAGTCTCTTTGTTGTTTTTCTGTAGCGGCTGTGAAATGGTATTATCGATGAAAAAAAGAGAATTAAAGGTAAATTGACTACCTTATGACCCATGACTTTTATAGACCCTGAGCCTAAACTCTTACTAAACTATGTTATTGACTTAACACACTCATACAGATTACTTTTGAGAATGACCATTCGCCTTTACCCTAAACATGTATTTTATAGGGCAAAGACCATGACCCTTACGTCCTAATGCCCTATATCAGCACAAAACTATAATAATAATAATAACTTTAAAAAACATAGATCGGAATTTCTTATCCAGAGACTGATTTTTTTCCTTTAAAAATTTGAAAGGCATTTTACTTTTTCACTGACCAGATTTAGTCTATTTTGTTATGTAGAATCTCTCGCCTAGACTGAAAATCGAGTAGATAGATTCTTTATATCAAGGGAAATGTTCCTTTTAAGAATCGTTGGTCCGTGTGCAAAAATAAAAAAAGTCCGTGAGTAAAGTTGAACAGCAATCATTTTTTGTTGTTGCAATATTGTACACCCCAAAAACACATATTTAATACTAGCAAAATACCCGCGCCGAGCAGCGGAAAATTAGTATTTCATTTATTTTTGAGAACCCGCGTACCGAATTTCTGAAAGATTGGACCAAAAGAATAATAACCGTTGCATGGATTCAATATGGCGAAGGACACTGATGTCACGGCAACTTAATAAAATTCAATGGAAAAGTCTTTTTTTGGATACTTTGGATTTCACCGCAGCTAAGTTCCTTCATTTTTTTATTTTTTTTTTATTTTTATTTTCGTTTTGTTTGTGTCTTATATGTTCGTTGATAAAGGCTCTTTGCCGAAACGTTCGCTGTTTTGTTACGTCCGGTCAGGCTAACCCTTACCTTGTTTACGTCTTTTCCATTGAATTTTGTATAAGCCTGGTTGCAGTCCTACCCCTCATTTTGTTTACGGCAACTTAATAAGTACGTTTATCGGTGTCATTTAGAGCAGGAAAGCCGCCTACCCAATTTTGTGAAGATGGGGCCATAAAGAGAAATGTTTAACATGGCGTACGTTGTCGACCGTTATTTCCGTTACGCGTAGAATCATGAAATGAAACCTGCTTAACGTTTGAACATATTTTGTCCCATAGTTTCTCAATATATGTCATCAAAATCTTATGATAAAAAAATTTTAATAAAGAAAAACCAATATTAGCCCGACCCCTTTGCGGGAGTGTATTCAAAACTTTCGAAAGTCTTATGTCGATCAGTGAATAAATAATATTTATACAAATTATATGAATAAATGACATGAATGGGTCCCTGGGCCCAATCTATGCAAAAATAAATTTTAAAACATCTTTTAATTTCAATCTGGATCATGATGGATATATTTTTCAATAAATCGAGTAAAATGAGTTGGATTATGAATAATTAAATTTTAAGAAAAAAAAGATTTTTGGGCCCTGGCCCAAATGGAATGGACAGTAAGATTTAATTGCCCTGTAGAATTTTAATAACGGTCATCAAAAATTTATGTGCAAAGTTAAGTCAAGATCCATCCATTAAAACAGTATCCTAAAGTTTAAACTAATTTTTATATAGCTCATATAAGGAAAACACGACATTTGAACCCTGTCCCCGCGTGGGTGATAATTTATTATTTTTTGTTTCACCCGTTGTCATTGCTTGAGTAAGCCCAACAATTTCCTAAACTTTCATGCTTCTACGTACACGAGAAGTTTGAGAATTAGTCAGGAGTCAGTAAGGGCTTTGCCTTTTTTTTAGTATTGAGTATAGATGATCAACAAAAAATAAAAAAACAAAACAAAACAAAAACAAAAAAAAAAAAAAAAAAAAAAAAAAAAAAAAAAAAATTGCTGCGCGGTAATTCTAAACCACTGCGTGGCGGCAGTAAGATATCTGAACAGCCGCGCTGCTTAAAGGGGAAGATTGCCATCAAACTGAATTAATTTTTTAAAAATGTGTTTGCCAAAGTATCAAGCCGTCTGCTCGGTCGACTTACTGCCAACATCATGTCTTTCAAACAGCTGCAGCAAGGTCCGAAACATCCCATGAGGCTGACGACGGAGAGCACAATCCCCAGGACCAACAGAGCGATGCCAATCTCGCGTATCAAAGGCAAGTTTTTCAAGGCGTCGTTGGACTTCGGGAGGTAATAACCATGCACCCCTGGAGACGAAAGCTTCCAATGTTAGAGAATAACATCTATATCATGTACAGGATTTACAATTAAACTTCAAGAGGCATTAATTAGAGGTTATTCTTAGCATATTTATGTTTGATCAATGATATACATAGCGAAGTCAATAGTGCTCTCGCGGGGGATCGAGCATGCACTTTAAAGCCACTATAAGTTATTGAGGAATGACTAACGCTAAGAAAGTCCACCGCTACAATAGAGAAGGATGGGCGCCGCCAGGGTCTACCAAGCCCGAGAAGGTTCTAACGGAAACATTAGAACCCTGCGACTACGAAAAAAAAGAGGTTATGGGACTTAATAATAAAAATACATTATTTGTCAATAATAATCTCTCGACGAGATGTAGGGGGTGGGGAGTAGCAATTAAGCCAGCAATAATTTGTTGTGAACATATTTAACCATGTATATGAACCCGATCGTTATCTTGTATTACAACATATGTATCAGATAAACTTTGAGCTATTAAACTGAACAACATTGATTCAATAAATAAATGCCCATTACCGCAGATCAAAATCTACTCAGCTCTGTTAAGAGTACCGTAAAAACAAATCCCATGCAAGTGCAACACTGAAAACTGGATCTCAATGTCAAAACAGAGTTCAGCGCTGCAAATTATTTTGCCCCCGCCACTCCCACCATTTTTGAAGGGGTCCTACGTTAGAATAATTGATAGGTTTATTGACTAAGTTCAGAAAAGAAAAGTATACTTACTGGAAGCGATTTCTGCGTAGTCCTGGTACCATGACTGTAGATAAAATAGTTTTTCATTTGGTATGAAGGCCATCACCACTGCAGCAAATATGCACGCCCCGCTAAAAATCTGAAAATAGAAATATATTTCTATTTAATATTAATTTATCTTAAAGAATATGTAAATACATAAGCGGACAAATAAGAAGACACAAATAAGGCACTCAATGATAGTTTAAGCATACAAATGACGTTCTAATTTAAGATTTGAGAGGCTATTAAAACACGGAGAGCGCATGGCTATGGATGCATGTCTTGAGGGTGGGGGGATTTGTACCATGACGCGGGAATGAATAAAACTCCAAACAATTCGTAAGTTATAATTAAACTTGAAAAGATTATTCAGATAAAATTGCAGGTATCTGTTGTTTTTTATCCAACCACCAAAAAACATTACTTTATTATTTTGGTATTAACTTTTGGCAACCCGCGATAATGAGGCTACTACAACTCGATGGCTATGGTCACTATGTACTTCTCTCATTTACGATGGTGAAGATTTTAAAAAAATTATATTAAAATAATTTATCTAGATAAAATAAGTGTTTATATTATTTATATTTACAATTATGGCTGCGGAAATTATTTATTAATTTCTCGATTAATCGATAAAGTTCGTAATCGATTTAAATTATTATAATCGATAAAATAGCGTTAAAACTATGTAACATCTTTTCAATTGTATTACCGATTTATCAATAAATAATCAAATAAAGTGTAAAGTTTAAGATCATCTGTTTTATAAGGAAATTGATATTAACCGTTAAACATTGCTTTAACTTAATAATTAACAATAACAAAATTCAAATTCATTGACATATTGAACTACCTATATCTATATCAAAAAAAAATGTCAATTGCCTGTTTTTTGTTACTTCCCTTGAAATTTTCAGTGTAATGACGTCATAGATCTTATTTTTTGCTTTAATCAAAATTATCGATTAATTATTCGGTAATTTTTCAAAAGTTAACGATTAAATTTTTATTTATCGATAACAGCCCTATTTACAATATTTCGCGGAGTCTCAATGTAGTTTTTATTTGATTCCTTAACAAATTTCCACCACCGCTCAATTTGTTGGGTGCTAGCACCGGTATTGGAATCGACCAAATGTAGGCTGTGATTCACGGTGTCGTAAGTGTAATCCATACCGAATTAAAAAAGAAATAGTGATAATGGATAATATATCACAATTGATAATACACGATGTTCATAAAGCAGAGAATTAATTTTTAAAGCATACTTCCTTTCATTTTTCAATTGGGTAGATTTATATGTAGTTTTAAATTAAATTTTATTTGGCGCTGTTCTTAATTTTTTTATATTAACTCGTGGCGTCTGCGTGATTGTTTGCTTTCTTGCCTCGTAAGCTAGCGAGCTGAAATTTTGCAGGCAGACTCGTGCCGATGATAAAAATGATGTATCAAATCTCAGATCGATCGAATGAACTGTAATTAAATTATTGCATTTTTAGATTAATTTATTTATCTGTATATATCATGTTAATTTTGGAGGTAGATTGTTGTGGTGCGTATTATATTAAACAAGCTTTCCTGTCGCGCAATAAGGTGCGTATTTTATTGACAATACTTTTTTTAAAAAATTATATTTACGATCGCTGCGCATTATATTAAACATGTTTTACTAGATATAACTAATTTTTTTTTATTTTCGGATTGTCTTGCGCTGCGTATTATAATGAACATCCTTATAGCAATGTCTGGTATGTAAAGGATTCATAATTTAAAAAATGTTTTTTTAATTGTTTTTTTATTTTAAAAAAATCATGTTAAGCCTGGTCCCTTTTTGGACTCAGGACGTGTTAGCGCATTTTCGTATTATGTATCAGTACTTATGTTAGATATCAGCATTATGTAGTTATCAGTAATTGTGTTTAGATTTTAGACATATTTTTATGAATTTTCTTGTGTAATGAATATACCTGAAAAAAAATTATTTAAAAGTCATTTCTTTACATTTTAAAATTTTTATTTTCTCTTTAATCTAACTACAAGTGGTTTGTGTGGGCCGCTAAGATCTTGATTGAAGTCACCACAAATGATGACGTAAAACTCTCTAAACTTTTACACATATTCTAATGACGTCAACAAAAAAAACTAATTCTTTTGCACGCTTTCGCACCACTAACCAATAACTTTAACTCTTCAATGCTTGAAAAACGATGTATTCGACTTCCGGCAATGGCGGCCGTTGCCTGCGCCAGTGTTATCTCTCGATTCGCAATGTTTTTTTGGTAGTTTTAACGGGGTTTTTTTAACGGATCGAGTAACTGAGTGTTGATGCACAAATGGCAGGTCAGGACATACAAAAAACATATATACATCATGGGTCTAGGACTTATGGTTGCTGAGATCTAGGGTGATGACAGACGGACAGACGGACAAAACGGGTGCAATAGCGCATTCGACTTCTCGAAAATGCGCTAAAAATTTTGGTGGTGGGATAGAAGGCAAGTACCGAATTATCTCCAGGATCATGAATGGGAACTAAAACGTGTGCGCACCATGCGGTTTGTCTCAGTGCTCGAGGTGCGTCGACATCGCTGGATTCGTCGTTGAACTTTCTTGTCAAGGTCCGTGTGACTCTGACGCATGCGTGTCACGTCTGTTAACACGTCTGTTGCTGTTTTTAGCGACGTGTGTTCAAGCTTTATGGCTTGTTACAGCGTAGATAGTGAGTTGCAACCCGATTGTAAATACCAGTCGTATACCAAGTCAAACAAATGATAACATGTTCTTGATTTTTATTTGTTTCTTAAGGGAATGTCGTGTTATCTTTAATGTGCTTTGGGGTCGTCCTTAAATGACGTCACCACCTAGGGGAAGGGTGGTCCACACATTTGTGACAAGAGGGAGGGGGGTGTTAATAAATGTGACGTCACATCAAAACTCGCCACTTTAAATAAAACTTCCGCTTAATTATTTCATTTATTACAATTTAATTTATGACTTTTTACATAGCTTTAAGCGTGTTGCGATATTAGAGTGCAACCCTACATTAAATTAATACTTAATTGACCACACACAAAATTAGATAAAACATGCTCATTTTTTGAAAATTTTAGAAAATACAGTTTTTTAAAAAGAGTGGGGGGGGGGGCAAAGTTTTTTTTTTTACTTCGTATTGGAGGGAGGGTCTAGGTTTTTATCACAAGGGTGGTGGGGTGTGAAAAAATAGCCGAAATCGCTTGATCTCATTTACGGACGGCCCCTAATTGCATTTAAAAGTGTAGAGATAATCATAGTCATATAATCGTTATGAAGAGGCATGGCGAGCGAGAGAAATACTTTGCGTTAGAAGTATCAAGAAGCATTGCTGCATGTTGTAAGACGATCTACTTTATTGTTTTCCTACATAGGCTAGCACTGTTATCTCTCAGCTTAAATTTTTTTTTTTCGATTCTTTTGATTTCGCCGCAGCTAAGTTTCTAATTTTTAATGTTTATTTTTTATATTGGTTTTATTTGTGTATTGTATGTCCGTTGAAAAAGGCTCTTTTCCGAAACGTTCGCTGTTTTTTTTTTTTTTACGTCCTGTCAGGCTAACCCTTACCTTTGTTTACGTCTTTTCCATTTAATACTTTATTGTTTAGAGCCATGAGGAGCAAGGAACAAAATCGTTGGCCGTCTTTTTTCAGAATGCAGTGGCGTAGCTTGGGTCATGTGCGCCCGGGGGCAAGACACAAATTCTGCGCCCCTTGACGGACCGAAAAATTCTGGGGGCTCACTGAGCCCCCAAGAAAAATTTGAAATTTTACGGTTTATATGGTTCATTTTTTGAAGCAAATGATATTTTAATGAAATACAATACAGAATAATAATTCTCTATACGATTATAAACAATTTATTTGAAAAAAATACTCTACTAATTATACATGACTCGAATAGACATAATCTAAAATAAATTGATCTTCCTTGATTTGAATGTCGTCAATCTCGCTGTTAAAATTAATATTCTCAAGTGTTCTCTTTCGATGCTAAGGTGTGCAAGATCATCCAGACGATCTTGATCCATTGAAGCACGTAATTAAGACAAAATAAGGTTTACTTTGCTGAAGGACCGCTCACATCTTTTAGTTGAAACAGCAATTTTTAGAAGTATTTGAAGTGAAATGCGCAGATTCGGAAATACGTCATCTCAATATGAAACAATAAAATCGATAAGATCCAAAGTAGTTTCCGGTAGAACTTCAGTCCGGGTACTGAGCATCTTTTTTAAGTATTTGATTTCATGTTCACAATTCGTAGAAATTAGCAAAATCTACGCAATTATAACGAAGTGTATCGACTTTTGTTTCAGCAAGAAGAGATTTGACGTCTAGTAACTAGTAAAAATCCAAATTTGTTGTTTAGGTTGTTTAAGACGTAAAATCCGTATTGATATCTCCTGTTGGGGTTTATCAATTTCGCTGTTTATAGCAGGTGCAATTTCTTCTTATGGAGAAAGTTCTGCATCTCTTTTTAATTCTCGAAGGCATCCTCCGATGTCGTCTAATCTTCTGTCAAACTCGATTCTCCAAGTTGTGCATCTTCTTTCCAATTGTCTACCGCAACATGGCTCAAAATAACACGAATGTTGACAATTTCTTGCTCAAGCGATTCAAGATCAGATTAAGCTTCCTTGAAACTCACAGTAGGATTCTGGAACCGTTTCTGGACACTATCAATTTTATCAAGTATGATGCTCCCGAAATGTTTAAAATCTAGGAAGTTAAAGTTTTATATACCTACCAGCAAAGCTTCTGCATCCCTTCTGGTATCAGGCGTCATATTTGTATGTTCTGATAATTTTTCCAACAGCCCTGCCATGTCATCTAGTCCTTCATAAATTGCTATAACAGCTTCTGATCGTGCAATCCAACGTGTTTCAGACTCCCTCTTCATTGTGATTGGCACAACTATTTTTTAATTTTTTTCCTAACGAGTTGTTGAAAGGGAGAAAACATAAATCTATACTTTTAACTGTTCCAAAAACGTGATAACAACTGGATCGTGTTTAGTTAAGTGTACTCTTGCTAAATTTTAAGCTGTGGTTGCCACAGTTGATGAATAATGCTTTGTGATTTCTAGCACATTTTCTCTGTTGAAGCCCGGAAACATTCCCGGTCATTACAGAAGCATTGTCATAACATCGTGACCGACCGTCGGATAGTGGTATGCTATTAGATTCCAGTTTCTCTACGATAACTATTTCAAGGCTTTTTGCGTCTTTGGAATGTATCTTTGCAAAATCTGAAAATGATTCTTTGATAGTTACTTTTTAGTTTGTAAATCCACATCCACAAATCTGATGACTTGAGAAAGCTTTTCCGGTGTCCTAGATCGTTTGGAGTAAAGTAAGATACCGTAGTACTTGTGTTTTCTTATTTCACTCAACAGATGATACCTTACAGTCGATGTAAGTAGGTGGATACATTCATTTTGGATTTCCGGTGATAAATAAGATACTGAACCTAGATTTTCTCGGGC
This sequence comes from Radix auricularia, assembly GCA_002072015.1. Lineage (NCBI taxonomy): Eukaryota > Metazoa > Mollusca > Gastropoda > Lymnaeidae > Radix > Radix auricularia. The sequence continues at coordinate 32,259 of MUZC01001309.1, forward strand.
ATTTTGTTGGTGTTTTTTCTAACAGTTGATCCTACTGAGCAACAAGTTTTATCGACGATGGACAGGAAAGAGAGGCGGTGCCTGATGTTTCATATGAAAGGAATCCAACTTGCTTTGACACTCCGATACAAGCCCGTGAGAGGAGAGACCTTCCCTCCCCTCTCCCACTTTACTCCCTCCACATGAGAATTGGGGAAGTACGATTTATCTTTTTAAAGAGTCACAACATGCAGCAAAGGGACGCGTATTAACCATTCTGTTAGCCAGTGGTTTTCAACCTTTTGAGATTCCAGGACCACTTGAAAAATATGTGCCTTAACTACGGGCCACTACTAAAAATTATTTCTGCATTTTCTGGTTTTTCGGTGATTTCGTACAATTTATCAAACATCTCAAAGTTACCTTGAAATAATTTTTTTTTTCAAAGATCAAGCTTTTTCGTAAAAGCAGACATTCTGTCACTGAGAGTCATATAATGTATCTGCTTTCCTTGCCGAGTGGAATTAAGTTTATTGAGCTTTTCAAAAATTTCAGCCAAGTAAGCCAGAACAGCAACCCATTAGCCATGGTTCAAACTATCAACAAGCTTTGAGTTATTTCTACATGAAAATCTCTTACGTCATCGCGTAATTAAAACANGAACTTCAGTATACATTAGTAACTGTTAACGTTCAAGATTCATATTCGAGCATAAGAAATCAAAGAGACGAGAATTTAATTGACGAGCTTGATAAAATTAAAAACCATTATGGCCAGATCAGAAATATATTTAAGTCTGCGTTAATTCTTTTACTTGCTAGTCTATCTCGATTAATCCTACAGTGCGTAAATTTCATGCTTCTCTCACGGACCACCTGGCAAATCTTCGCGGACCACTAGTGGTCCGTGGACCACAGGGTGAGAACCACTGCTTTAAGCCACTCCTTTTTCTTGTCTTGGTAATTTTGGTTGCTTTTAGTGTCGTCTCTGGTAGCTCTATTAAAAGAATCGTATTGGTCTCTTACTGCTCACTACCATCAACTCACAGTTTTTTTAATTAAAAAAAAAAACCACATCAGCAATCCTACATTAGGATGTGTCATTTATTTATGAGTAGAATGGCGCCCCTTAACGCTCAATGGGGGCGCCTAAATCATGTTTAACAACTGTTTTGTAATAAAGATATGTTCGGAGCTCCAATATTCAATCTCGCAAACGTATTTGGGATACATTAGTTTACATTAAAATGAAATTAAACAATGAGTTTTAATACTCATTTTGGCGCCCCCCTAACGTGGCGCCCGGGGGCATTCGCCCCCCTGCCCCCCCTTGCTACGCCACTGTCAGAATGGCAACAAAGTCTTAAATTATGTCATAGCTTGATAAAAGTTTTTGATATTATGATCAAATTAACAATCATTAATGGTATAGGGCTGTAAAATTAACAGATTCCGTCTCGGACACTGTACTGGTCACACCTATCAGCTGGAGAAGTAATATATGCCCCGCCGGTCATTTCGTTTTAATGGACAGTTGACCGAAATGTAAATACAAGTTGCAAGCTACGTTGACAGTGGTCTAGTTGTCCGAATTTAAGACATTCCAATTTGTAATATTATCTTTATTGGAAACAGCAGCCCACATTTCAAAGTGAATTTGTTTTTATATTTTGTTAAAGACCAACGAGGCAATGCTAATTTTAAAAAAAAAAAGATATTGTCACCTCTGGAAATATAAACGTGCTTGCCGGTTTGTAAATGTATTGTAAAATAAAATTTAATAGTTAAAATAGAGAGCCGTTTCCCTTTGTCGGATTGTTTGCATACACTTGATAATTTGCCGTCCTTATCTCTCTTAAGATTGTCTGTGACCAATTTATATTTAACTTCCCGCGCAATACTATGTTTTTACTGTCATTTTGGGCGCTCTATCAAGGGGATTTAAGTCATAAGATAGCAAATCGCGCGGTCTTTACCTATTGAATGATAACACAGGGATTCTCACGCAATATTAGGAGGATAACAATAATACAAAAGATTTAGGAGGTTGGGGTAAGGGTTCCTAAGGCCGTGAAAATAATTTTCTGCCGAATTCTACTCGTTAAAAAAGTCTGAGAATCACTGACTTACAAGATCAGTGCGATTGCTCGTATCAATAAATAGATCGTAGGTTAAACCTTATCCAAACAATTTTATCGCCAACACGCTGACAGTAGACTACAATGACATTAAATTGTACTAAGCCCAGAAAGACTTGTAAAAATCAAACAACATCGAGGACAGTATTACTGTAACATTTTTTAAAAGAAAAAAACCTCATGGAATAATGTTGTTGCTTATAGAAACTCAAATTTTTGTAATGGGCATAGCTTTTGTAGAGAATGTATCCTATAAATTTACTTCTTATCTAGAACTTGGCTCTATTCCTTAATTTATTTGTTCTTTTCCTAACAGCGCATTATAAATCACTCTGAGGCCTGTCGTTTCGGTTAATCAGAATCTCTCATTAATGCCTCATAGCTCCATTATTATGTATCATAGCTTTAACGTTTCACTCATATTCTATACACTTTGTCTTATTGACAGATCGTTTTACATAAAAGCCATGCTATTTTCGCTCAAAGCCTCTACATCCTACCGTATTTTTATGTCTTATTCCGTGATATTGACCTACTCCTGTTACTTTTGCTTCTTTGTCAAATTTTGTTTCGGGGTCGAGCTCTACGCTCTTATTCTTTTACTGCCAAGCCTCATCAAGTGGGGACCACCATAAAGATATCCTCCCACTGTTGTTGGAACCGACCTGTCCAAATCCCCGACAAGCGTGAGACACTCGGTCAACAAGCGTGGGGCACTCGGTCATCAAGCGTGGGGCACTCGGTAAAACAAGCGTGGGGCACTCGGTAAAACAAGCGTGGGGCACTCGGTCGACAAGAGTCGGGCACTCGGTCGACAAGAGTGGGGCACTCGGTCAACAAGCGTGGAGCACTCGGTCAATAAGCGTGGGCCACTCGGTCAACAAGCGTGGGGCACTCTGTAAAACAAGCGTTGGGCACTCGGTCAACTAGCGTGGGGCACTCGGTTAAACAAGCGTGTGACACTCGGTCAACAAGCGTGGGACACTCGGTCAACAAGCGTGGGGCCCTTGGTCAACAAGCGTGGGGCACTTGGTTAAACAAGCGTGGGGCACTCGATCAACAAGTGTGGGGCATTCGGTCGACAGATGATCAATCGTTTCCTTCGAGTTATACCACATATTCTTTTTGCTTATAACTTTATTAAATTAGCTCATAACCTGTGTCCCATTTAACCTGCACTGCTGCGTGGCGAAATAGATGTCTGACCAAAGACGGGAACCCGTTTAGAATTACCGTGCACCAAATTTTGTAAAATAGTGCACAAACAATGAATGCTGTGCAACTTTACACACGAATTGTTTTGTTTTTTTACGTTGCCCATTGACGAATGAACATTAGAGGGAACATTGCTCATGAGCCCGTCATTTTTCCTTATTGCCCCATTCTTGTCACCTGTAGCCCTATCTTTCACAAATACAACGACCTTTATGTGTTGTTGTTTACATTCTAAAAATCCTTAATGTAATGCGTAAGAAGTAGTTTTCAAGATTTAAAAAATATCTTTTAATAAACAAATTAGATCTAATGGACGTTGCATTTCTGCAGCTGTGCAGAGTGAAAGAAAACAGGTTTCATGTCATTGGACACACCTGCATCCTTAGATCTCTGTGCTTGGAGTACAAGTTTTAGGCACAAGTACAATGTTAGGCACAAGAACAGTGTTAGGCACAACTACAATGTTAGGCACTTGAAAAAGTTTGTTGAGACGGCACGAATTGTTTATGTTCTGTCGTCACTTCCGCTAGTCTTAACTCACACATTTTAGCAGAGGTGTCACTAGGGTTGGTGTCACCCGGGGCGGTAGCTCATGGTGTCACCCCGTCATGATTTAATCCATAGAACTCCTCCGTGTTTTCCAGTGCCAAATAACGGAATATATAAAATTTTATGGTCTTGTGTCACCCCCCTGATGGTGTCACCCGGGGCGGCCCGCCCCCTCCGCACCCCCTAGCGACGCCACTGCATTTTAGTAACACAATGAACGCGCCAGTTTGTCTCTCCTTGGGTCAATCTACGCTGTTTAAACGTTTTTATACAAGTTTATTCTCTGAATGTGCGGGCTGCCACCTGCCAATGTTTCTATGCCAACAATTTTACACGTCGTGAGTCGTTACGCCGTTTAATTTTATTTTGTGTCTGAACCTATATGCATGGGAATAGATAAGAACGAGTCTGGAAAAAATCTTAATTCACATGAATTCCTGCAACATCAATCTTCGTTTTTTTCAAGATGAATGACCAATTTTTAAGTGATCCTGAATGCGATATCCAAATAAATCCACATGAATCTCCTATACATTAACGAATTTAGTGTGAGCTCTCACCATAGAACGTAAACTCTCGAATACAAAACGATATAAAATCAATCATTAGCATTTTCTAAACCTCTTTTTTTTATAAAAAAAAATAATAAAACTGTCATTAATCTTTTTATACATGAAACATAACACGATATTGTGAACAAATAAACAATGTGGCTCTTACCAAAATTAGAACGTTGATACAAATGAAGAAACACTTCGATGTGTTTGACTTAGACATGGTCGGATGAATTCCCCTGTAATTAAAAATCCGTTCTTTCGTTCACTTTAAACATTAAAATTATAAAGATCTATCCGAGTTTGTGCTTTAGTTCCATGTGAGCATAAGTTTCAGTTTATGAGTCCTTAAATAAAGAAGTAAGTCCAGCTTTATCAAGGAAGTCTAAGTTTATCAGTGTAGCAAGCATTTATTTTAGAAACGCTTTATGACGTACATCTGCCAAGTGAGTAAGCAGCAAACAAACAAAAAATATCTTTGAACAATGCCATAACATAGATAGAAGTTTTCTTTTAACAAAGACTTTTTTTATTTAAAAACATAGATAAAAATTTATTTTAAGATTTAGAATATGACATGCAGTTGACGGGCACTTCCTAAGCATGTTCCCCGGCGAAGATTGGTTGATTCAACAGACAAGACGTAAGCAAGGTTTTAAGAATCGTGTGAGGAGCCTAACATTGAACATAACTAAATATAGACATGCTTTTTAAATTTTTCAGCAGATCATGAAACCTGGGACACTTACATCACACTTGGGGTCGATGTATTGGGAAGAGTGATGCCAAATTATGTTTGGGTAACGAAATAATTCATTGTGAAAATATTTGGGTAGGGGGTGTTGTGGGGGGGGGGCAATGATACATGTGGGAGAGCTGGTATTAAATCTCGAGGAATTATTTTTTCATATGTTGTTTATTTAATGATGTGTTGCTTGGTTGTGATTGGTTGAGTCATTTATCTGATGACCTTATGACCCAATCCCAGGAAGCACCGATCGATTCTGGTGTTATTAGGAAAAAATTTTTAAATACTATTTAGGCTCTCGTGTAACATGAACTCAGTCGTTCTTGATTGTATCTCAACCTAGGACACAGAGGTTATTTATTTCAAATATCTCCTCAGAATAAACCTTAGCCCCTCATCAGCAGTGGCGTAGCTAGTATTTTTGCTGCCCAGGGCGGTCTCCTATTTGTCACTCTTTTTAGGGGCAATCCATACAAAAAAAATATTTTACATTAAATTTGATGTCCATACTGTGCTGCTAAAAATGTGTAATTTTTACTTTTGTTAAATATGATATCTGTCCTTTTAGATTTTACCCTTGTAATATGGCCTTGATGACATCACCAAGTGAATGAGAATTTTGCGTTTTGACACATATTTTAAAAACCTTCTCAGACAAAAAGAATGAACATTCAGAAAATATGTTTTAGATTTTTATTTTTAAATATATCTTTTAAAATGCAAAGCTATAGGAAAACGTGTCTCAAAAATTAAATTGATTAAATTTTTATCACAGTCAGCTATAATATCACAGGAATTTAATATATAGTTTAAAATCTTTCATATTCAAATTCACATCACAAACTTTAAAAAAAATAATTAAATACACAATATATTGCTGTATTTGGCAGGCTCAATAGTTTCACACAGACATGAAGAAATAAAGAAAAAATATTACTTGAATGCAAACAATTTGTTTTTTAAAATATATTCTTTTAAAACTTCTATTAAAATTAGGGCTGCGGAAATTAACGATTAATTACTCGATTAATGGTTAAATATTTTTTTCAATTAAATATGGATGGAAATAATTTTAATCGATAAAAATCGATTAAAATTTAAGAAATTATTTATAATACTTTTTTTCAATTTATTTTTAAAAAAATTAATAAACAATAAAATAGCCCATATCGCAGGATATGTATAGCTGAGAAACATAGTACAACAGTCCATAGCAGTTTAAAAAGTTCAAAATATTATATTTTTATTTCTTGAGACAGGGGAAATAACTCAATTAACAAAATGTCAATTGCTTTTATTTTTTTTTTATGGCTTCCTCCCATAAGACATTTTTGCTTTATTCGAAATTAACAATTACTTCGTGAAATCAATCGTTAATTTTTCAAAAGTTAACGATTAAATTTAAATTAATCTTTGCCAGGCCTAATTAAAACGGGTTTGTCAACATTAAATAATGCACAAGTTACCTAAATATTTACTAGTGTATTGCATTTCTAACATAAAAAGTAACTTCTAGTCTATATATAATAAGCTGTTACACTTAAAATTATGTAAACATAATAAAAATCATTAAATGTTTCCTGCAAAGTCTTAACACATAGCTGATATGCATTTTTCTAAATGTGAGAAGTCTTAAATAACATTACATCAGTTATGGTCCTTTGAAATTTAAGTGAGAGTGATTTACTAGTAACGTAGGTTTCCATAATATTGGTTTTGATAAATGCATAACCGAAGTTTGTTAATATACAAATTATATATTCTTTTAAGGCCGCTGATAAACATTCATATTTTTCAATGGAAACATAAAGCTTAGCACAAAGAACAAAAATAGAGTTACTCAAGCCATTACAGACAAGTTATTTTTCTCAAATTTAAATGGTGCATGCACTCTTTGTATTTATCATGTAGTGCTCCAGGGCTTGCTTCTGATCGTAAAATTCCATATGCATCTAAATAAAGGCCAACAATCATCGTTGTACTGTCTTGTTTGTTTTATAATAATTCAGTTAAATTAATGTGTCCTCTGTTCCTCTTTTATTTTTCAAACTTATTCTTGTTAAACTCTAAATAACGTTAAGTTTCAAATATCTCTTTCGCTTTTCATAAAAAGCTCACTAACAAGATAATTTTATTAATACTATTTGTTGTTTGTTTTTTTTAATTAATATTAGGATTGAAAATTTCAATGCTCCCTTACTTTTCTTTATTTAGCGAATAAATTGCATGGATATCTTCAGCTTAATTAAAACACGATACACCCTAAAGTAATGATTTAGATATTAAATAATAATGATAAGACAAAGGGGCCGTCCATAAAGTACGTCACGTTGTTTTTTTGGGGGGACTATTTTTAACTTCCCCCTCCCCCTGTCACACTTTTTACACCCCTTCCCCCCTCTGAAGCGTGACATACTTTATGGACGGCCCAAAATCATCTTTATATTATTTTAGAAAATATTATTTACAAAACATGTGGCGATAATTTTTTTTGAATAAATTCAGGTACATGACGTTGTCATTTAGTCGTATTAGTTTTGATCCGTCTTATTAGAACGGGGAGATTTTGTTGGACGCCTTGGTGATGACGATGGCGAAAATCATTTGGATGAGCTGTTGATCAAGTGTGAATAACAATAAACGCAACATTAATTACAATAGTAAATATAATAATGATGATTATTATTATTATTAAAATTATTCATATTTCAAATACATATACGTCTGCACTAGAGAGATATTTCTTCGAACTTAAATTTTAAAATAAACTAAATAACAATCGAACATTTCTTTAAATGATAAAAGTAGCTTATGTGCACCATACTATCACTGTATATTGTAGATGGTATATGATTTTTTTTAAATTGGAATTTATTTATATATATGTTTGTTAATATTTGTATGTGAAACATTGCGAGCCCAGCTGCTTGCTACGGTACTGCGCTTTATAACTTATCCAATTATTATTATTATCATTATTATTTATATATCAAAATTATAATTTATTATTATTATTATTATAGCTATTATCATTATAATAATTATTATTGTACAAGAAAATAATATATATAATTCTCTTCATGGTTCAACCATGCCGGATACCAAGCAAGCTGCTAACACCACCGACCAATCAGCTGGCAAGAAAAGGTATGCAGAGGATGAGAGTCATCGAGACCAACAATGCAATCAATTGAGGTCAATTACTTTGTTCTTTCATAACAACAGAATAGCATGTATTTCGTAGTGCAGTGGTTATTACATTCGCCTAACACGAGGTAGGTCGTAGATTCAAATCCCACATAGGACACTACATTTTTTAATTTAAAAAAAAGTTTGCGTTTGTGCCCTTTCATTTCCCACTTTCTTTTTGAACAAGACTTCGCAACACGGCTGTAAGTTTTGTTTCTCGACATTGGCATAATAACTCCGTGCTCTCCGTTGTGCTCAGTTACAGAAAAGTAGGCACATACTCTCCTCAACAATTACTTTCATAAAATGAATACTTTAGGCGCCCTCCCTCGCTCTCCAGTCATGCGCAATTGTGTGTGTCGCAGCTTCTACCTCACAAACTGTCCTTATTCCCCGGATATCCCTGACTCCATCAGATTCAAATTTGCCCTTTACCTTTACGCGCAGACAATTCCCAGTTAGATTAGCCTTCGCCATCACAATAAATAATGCACAGAGCCAAACGTTCAAAAGTATATGTCTGTATTTTCCAAAACCTATTTTCAGTCATGGACTATTGTATGCTGCTCTCTCTAGTCGTTTGCCCCAACCCACCCCATTTGGACAACTGTGTTTTTCAGGAAGTCTTCACCCGTCACTAAATCATTAGCGGCGCATGCTACGACGTGGGTCGGATAGTATAAATTATTATCATTATTAATAGTTTCACTATTAAATTTCAAATCAAAATAGAATAGTTTTCAATGAGGGCGAGAATTTTAAAAAATATGTAGAAAGAGTGATGGAAGAGATTTTGGGATTATCAGTGAAATGGGGGAAATGAACAAGAAAACATATGGAAAAGAATGAAAAAAAAATAAACAGTTGAGAAATTGAATTTTAGTGGAAATTATGTAATTTAATAAGTAATCTATAATTCTCAAAGTTTTGTTGTTTTGTTTTTTTTGTGTCAAAACTCTCGAAGCACGTTCTCGCCAGTAGCCAGTTTTCCGGAGTGCAGTACAAGAACAATAGCTTCCTGGGACACCACGAGTCTGTCAACTTACCTGAAAAGTGAGCAGTGCAGCAAACCCAAGTCCAAGGTACAGAATGTTTTCTTGTATCAAGTCAGTCAACTTTTTGTAGCAGCCCTAAGAATAATAGTTGATCTTTTTAAAAAAAATCAATCGTAAATGTCATTCAATACATTTAGAATTTAACAGTGACGTGAAAAGTGACAAATTTGTGATATTTTTTTAAATCACAAATAAGGTATTTTTCTAGAGAATTTTTAAAAATACCTTAAGATTAGTCGTTATTTATTTAAAAAATGTTCTGGTATTTAAATTAAAGGTATAAAAGTACGTTTATTTGTAACGTATTGATGAAACCATTACATTAATATTTGTCTCTTGATCTACTTCAAGACTTTATCGCAAGGGAAAAAAATCATGCTTTAATTTGAAGAGTACTTACAGGTGGAATAGACGTATCAGATCTGCATGAAATTGGGGTTGTGATTTGCCCAAAGTCATCCTTGTTATCAATTCCACAGCACTTAAACTAGACAAGAAATTATGAAAAATTTAACCTTTTAATGTTGTTCATAAACACAATGTATAGATTTAAAAGTACTTACAGATTCAGTAGTAATTGAAAATTTTCAATGACCAATTTTATTGTGATGCCTTTCTAAACTGTATCCCTATAGGCTGTTTCATTAATATTTCTTCTTTTTTTTTAAATACTTGTTTGATTTTCCATTTTCTTATTTAAAAAAAAAAAACATTATCAATTTTTCGCATAAGATATATTAAAAATAACCAAGAATCAAGGGAAAAGTTAAATATTTTTAATTCTTAAATCTATTTTTAATTATTTTTTTAATTCTTAGTAATAACGCACTCAATGTGAGAATTCAAGACTGTGAGTTTAAAAGCAGCGTTAAAGATTTTAAAATGTGTTTCTTTGCTATTATGCTATTAAAAAAATAATATTAGTAATTTTAAAAACAATACGGGGCAGTCCATAAATGACGTCACGCGATAGTGGCCGCTTTCCCATTTTCACGCCCTCCCCACTCATTCCACTTCGTCCCAAAAACTATGCCACTCCCTCCCCAAAAAAGCAGTATTTTCTAATTGAAAATTAGCATATTTCAAATTACTTTTTGTCATTTAAATATGTATTTTGTGTAAGCCTGCACTCTAAAATCTTAACACGTGTGAAGCCATATAGAACGTCATTTAATGAATTGCAAGCAATCAAATATTTAAGTGGAACTTTTATTTAAATTTGCCAGTTTAGATGTGACGTCACTTTTCTTAAAACATCACCCCCACGTCACACATCGTCACAAATGGCGTCTTTTATGGATGGCCCCTAAGATTACTGAATCATTTTAGTAAATCGCTCTTAGCCAGGGATAGACTGTCCTGTCGCTCTGATAGCTGACGTTTTAAACTGGCGCAGGGGAGAGGGGCTATTTTGTCTGCAGATGCTGAATAACCTATTATGCTGCCAATTCTACTCTACGCTTTTTAAGTGATAACAACAAATATATTCACACTCACCCAAACACAAAATATTATTATTATGACGATTTAAATTATTTTGAGTTTTCTTATTATAATAAACTAAGCTAAAGGCGTCAAAATAAAATAAACATTTTAAGTAGGGAAAAATTCTTTTTAGTTATACTATACTAACGTACACAACAAGAGCCAGTGGAAGAACTAATACGTCAGAGCAGATGGAGATGGATTGGCCACACCCTCAGGAAGCCTACATCCAGCATTGTGAGACAAGCCCTCACTTGGAACCCCCAGGGCAAGAGAAAAAGAGGTCGACCCAAAATGACATGGAGAAGGGAACTGGAGACAGACTCCAAAAAGAGTGGGCACAACTGGGGACAGCTAGAGAGATTGGCACAGGACCGGGATGCCTGGAGAGTCTTTGTTCGTGGCCTATGCCCAAGATGGGACGACATGCAATGATGATAATGATGATGATATTAACACCACATATATATTTCTTGCGAAGTTCAGCTGTATACAAGACAGGAAAAACTTATCAGCCTGATTTGGGTCAGAACTTATACAATCGAAGGCGGTAAATTGAATATGAGGCTGTGATTATTTACGAACTACATGTCTTTTTAACAAGGAAATTGAAGTCTAAATCGACATATTAATGCTTACAAGGTAGTTCATCATGATAATTGACTTGCTGAAGGAATCTTGTGGTGATGGACTCTCATGGAAGTGAGCCAACCGATCTTTTAGATTTGAACGAACATATTCATGAAGCTGAAAAATAAGGATTTAAATTGTATCAAACAAGAAATGTTTTCATACTAATAGTCAAGCTGCTCTTAAAATAATTTAAGTATCAAATGTATCTTTTCTTATAATTAAAATTATGACTACCGAAAAATAAGAAGAATAAGACGATGTTCGTAAGTATTTACAACGGCGGTTTAGCGTAATAATGTTTAGAATTACCCACAACCTTATTTTTATAACAGTACACACACAACATTTTAAAGATCAATCTAAGTCTAAGATGTTGTGTTCCAAGAAAAGTTACGTGAAGTTCCCTTTTCGGACCATGCTGGCCTAAGAGCAAGTGAGGCGGTGCTCGAAAGTTTATAAAGCCACCGAATTGCATACGAGTGAATTGTGTGGCTAGAACAATGCCCAGCCGCCGTTACTTTAGCCCAACTAATATTGAACTAATTTGGAGCAGGAAGGACTCAGGGACGCCCTTAACCATTGCAACAAGCACCTGTCTTAACAGGGACTCCAACCAGTGGCTCCTGGTACGCCACCAGGCCGTGCTCCCTCACGGCCACCGCACCCATGAAATACAAGACGAAGAATTAAACAGATCTATTATTTACATGAAACCTAAAGTTCCATCACTAAAAATTTCGAAAAAAATTACCATAACTTTTCTAGTTAAATTTAATTCTCAATTTCTCTTTGCACTCTCTCTCTCTCTCTCTCTCTCCGTCTCTCTCTCTCTCTCTCTCTCTCTCTTTCTCTCTCTCACTGTACCCAGCAGAAACTTACGGGAGAATCCGGAACGAGAAACATGGTACCGATCACAATTTCACCAATCATAAGTATCACCATGACAATGGCAAACTGAAATACAATAAACGATAAAACATTATTAACCGAGCTAAAAAAAAAACCAGTCATTCATAACATAGTTTGATAATTAACCTTAGATAAAGTTTAGGAAAAAAATATTGTACATATATATTTATTAGGGCTGCGGAAATTTGCGATTAATTTCTCGATTTATGTGTAAACATTTTTATCGATTAAAAAATTATTTTAATCGATAAAATAGGGATAAACATTTTTTTAGGTAGTGATTATTCCCTCGTCAGAACGACCCAAAATGCGGCTGTATTCGCAGTCGTCCACTTCCGGTTATTGCTTTTCTTGGTAAAAAAAAATGGTAGTGATTATAGCCTCGTCAGGACGACCCAATATGCGGCTGCATACTAACCCTAACCCTAACCCTAACCCTAACCCTAACCTAACCCTAACCCTAACCCTAACCCTCGTTCACTTCCGGTTATTTCTATTCTTGGTAAAAAAATTTGTAGGGTTAAAAATTTCAGATGAATGTGTGACTGTGTGGTTGTAATGATAGTAAGATAGTACGCTCCATGGTAGGTCCGGGGTTCGATTCCTTATTGATGCCTATATATATTTTTTTAAAAAATAATTAAAAAAAATACTACATGAATTGATAATGAATAAGATTTTTTTTAAAAATGGTTTGATTTGATGTTAGGTTTAGGGATAGACTTTAGGGTTACGTTAAGTGATAGTTTTTAGGGTTTGGGTAAGGTTTAGTGATAGCTTTTAGGGTTTGGGTTAGGTTTGGTGATATTTTTTAGGGTTTGGGTTAGGTTTAGTGATAGTTTTTAGAGTTTTGGGTTAGGTTTAGTGATAGATTTGAGATATTTTTTCAATGCACATATAGAATTGGAGGTTCAATGAAAGGCGCAGTGAATACTTGTAAGTAGGGCTGTTATCGATTAAATTAAATTTAATCGTTAACTTTTGAAAAATTACCGATTAATTAATCGATAATTTTGTTAAGCTAAAAATAAAGATGTATGACGTCATAAACTGAAAATTTCAAGGGAAGTGATAAAATCAGGCAATTGGTATTGGCATTAAGTTATTTTTAAAACAGTTAGCACTGAAAAGAAGTTAAATTTCAAATTAATTTTATAAATATAAAAGTAATACAGCTGTATAGAAATTGTTTGATGATTAGTAAAAACATAAAGATCATCTTTTTATCCCAAGTGGTTCGATAGCTATGATTTTTTTCTAAGACCTCATAATCTCTTTTTTCACTATTTCATTGTCCTTCATATTTTGTGCCCTTTTATTGCATTTTTGAATTGCCCATAACCTAAGTATATAATTTAATTAAATTTAAAACACGTACTATTGTTAGGGGGTATATTTAAAAATAAGTAGTTCAATATAATGGCAATTATGTAAATTTTCTTATTGTTAAAAAGTTCAAAAACTATGTTTTTTTTATCATTGTTCTTATAAAACAGGTTATTTTTAAGTATTCTCTCTCTGAACTCCCTTAACGGAGAAGTTTGTACGTTAAAAAAATAATAAAAAAATAAAACCTTTTATTAATTATTTATTAATAAATCGAATTTAAAAAACAATAACATGTTTTAAATTTTTAATCACCATTTTTTCGATTAAAATAATTTTAATCCATAAAGTAATTTGCCGATTAATCGAGAAATTAATCGGTAATTTCCGCAGCCCTACTTGTAACTCTTCAATTTTTATAAACATCAGTTTATAAACATTGTTACTAAGAATAGCAATAATCGGAAGTGGACGAGCGCGTATGCAGCCGCAAATTGGGTCGTCCTGACGAGGCGATAATCACTACCAAAAAAAATTTTATACGGTAAAAAGATGCATTGGGGTTTGTGGCTGTAAGGTCGTATTGATAGTGAGATAGTATACTACGTCGTAGATGCCTAATTTTTTTTAAAAAAAACAAAAAAACAATACTACATGAATTGATAATGAATAAGATTTTTTTTAATGGTTTGTTTTGATGTTAGGTTTAGGGATAGACTTTAGGGGTACGTTAAGTGATAGCTTTTAGGGTTTGGGTTAGGTTTAGTGATATTTTAGGGTTTGGGTTAGGTTCAGTGATAGCTTTTAGGGTTTGGGTTAGGTTTAGTGATGGCTTTAAAGGTTTGGGTTAGGTTTAGTGATAGCTTTTAGGGTTTGGGTTTGGTTTAGTGATAGTTTTTAGGGTTTTGGTTAGGTTTAGTGATAGTTTTTAGGGTTTTGGGTTAGGTTTAGAAATAGATTTGAGAGATTGTTTGAATGCAAATAGAATCGGAGGTTCAATGAAAGGCGCAGTGAATACTTGTAACTCTTCAATTTTATAAACATCATTTCTTACCGGAAGTAGACGAGGCAATAATCGCTACCTTTTTTTTAAAGTTTTAACAAAAATTCGATTTATTAATAAATAATTAATAATAGGGTTTTTGTTTGTTTGTTTGTTTTTTTTTTTCCTTTGTTTGGTTTTTTTACATAAAAATTACTCCATTTAAAAAACGGACTCTAGAACTGTAAACTTTAAAATAACCTGTTTTTACGGGCAATGATTTAAAATAATCATTGTTTTTAATTAATTAACAATAACAAAATTTAAATTCATTGACATTATTTTTAACTGCTTGTATTTAAATATACCTTCTAACAAAAGTAATTTTTAAAATAAATTACATTAAATTCTTAAGTTATCGGCATTTTAAAAAAACAAAAAAACACTTTCCTTAAGAGGACTCAAAACGTGAAGGAAAACAACATAACGTAAAAAGTGATTATTATGAGGTCTTAGAAAAAAAAATCATAACTTTTGAACCAATTGAGATAGATGATGATTTTTATGTTTTTGTTAATCATCAAACAATTTCTTTACAGCTGTATTACTTTTATATTTTAAAAATTAATTTGAAATTTTCATCTAAGTGCCTAAACTTTAATGCGTTATCTTACTTTTATTGCTAACTATTTTAATAATAACTCAATTTAAAATTAATTCAATTGCCTGTTTCTATTACTTATCTTGAAATTTTCAGTTTAATGACGTCATACATCTTTATTTTTAGCATTAACAAAATTATCGATTAATAATTAATCGGTAATTTTTCAAAAAATAATGATTAAATTTAATTTAATCGATAACAGCCCTAATATTTATGTGTCAGCATTTAGTTTGTGAAATAGCCTGTCATTGCGGGCCAGGTTAGAATTTTCTTAATAATTTTGCCTTAACAACTTGAACCCGACAAAATAGCCCCGGGAAAATGACCTCGTCAAAGCCAATGCCAATAATTGAGCCCCTGATAATAAATAGGTCCACGAAAAAAGGTCTCCTGTCCATAAAAGCCCCTGAAAATGATGACCCCAACAAAAGACCCCCAGCAAAATCTTTTACCCCCTGAGATCTATTGATGACAAAGTAACAAATTTAATAATAGACCCACCTCCCACATGCGTGTGAAATATTTATGCAAAAAAACTCATGCTAAAAAATTTGGTGAGTATCGACAAAACGTTGCTTTTATAAAACACTCACCCAAAGTCAAACATTTTAGAATGAATTTTAAAAAAAAGATTTTATTACAAAAGGTGGCAGCTTTTACGTTAAACAATGAAGCTTCTGTAGCCCAGAAAAGAGGTATTTATTTATTTAACACCGATAAATAATTTGTCCTCATCCTTTCTTATTTTTAAAAGCTCCTGTTAAGTAAAGGCTAACCAAATCAATTAGAGGAACTGACGAGTGGATGATGCCAAACTAAAGATAAGTTTACCGACCCTGCTGACTGCTAACGTCAATCTAAATAGTATATATATATATATATATATATATANATATTAATATCTTTTTTTTTTAAAGAATACTTCCATTACACTTGAATTATGCTTACATTAGAAGTGCGCACTAAACTTAAGAATACAAAATGTAATAGCAAAAATGGATCAAAAGAGAGTAGGTGAACAAATAAGAGTGGGTGAACAACAGAGAGTGGGTGAACAACAGAGAGTGGGTGAACAGAGAGTGGGTGAACAACAGAGAGTGGGTGAACAGAGAGTGGGTGAACAACAGAGAGTGGGTGAACAGAGAGTGGGTGAACAACAGAGAGTGGTTGAGCAGAGAGTGGGTGAACAGAGAGTGGGTGAACAACAGAGAGTGGTTGAACAACAGAGAGTGGGTGAACAGAGAGTGGGTGAACAACAGAGAGTGGGTGAACAACAGAGAGTGGGTGAGCTGAGAGGGGGTGAACAACAGAGAGTGGTTGAACAACAGAGAGTGGTTGAACAACAGAGAGTGGATGAACAGAGAGTGGGTGAACAACAGAGAGTGGGTGAACAACAGAGAGTGGGTGAATAACAGAGAGTGGGTGAACAACAGAGAGTGGGTGAACAACAGAGAGTGGGTGAACAACAGAGAGTGGTTGAACAGAGAGTGGGTGAACAACAGAGACTGGTTGAACAGAGAGTGGGTGAACAACAGAGAGTGGGTGAACAACAGAGAGTGGGTGAACAACAGAGAGTGGGTGAACAACAGAGAGTGGTTGAACAGAGAGTGGGTGAACAACAGAGAGTGGGTGAACAGAGAGTGGGTGAACAACAGAGAGTGGTTGAACAGAGAGTGGATGAACAGAGTGGGTGAACAACAGAGAGTGGGTGAACAACAGAGAGTGGGTGAACAACAGAGAGTGGATGAACAACAGAGAGTGGGTGAACAACAGAGAGTGGGTGAACAACAGAGAGTGGGGGGAACAGAGAGTGAGTGAACAACAGAGAGTGGGTGAACTACAGAGAGTGGGGGGAACAGAGAGTGGGTGAATAACAGAGAGTGGTTGAACAGAGAGTGGGTGAACAGAGAGTGGGTGAACAACAGAGAGTGGGTGAACAACAGAGAGTGGGTGAACAGAGAGTGGGTGAACAACAGAGAGTGGGTGAACAACAGAGAGTGGGTGAACAACACAGAGTGGGTGAACAACAGAGAGTGGTTGAACAACAGAGAGTGTGTGAACAAAGAGTGGTTGAACAACAGAGAGTGGGTGAACAACAGAGAGTGGGTGAACAACAGAGAGTGGGTGAACAGAGAGTGGGTGAACAACAGAGAGTGGTTGAACAGAGAGTGGGTGAACAGAGTGGGTGAACAACAGAGAGTGGGTGAACAGAGTGTGTGAACAACAGAGAGTGGGGGGAACAGAGTGGATGGACAGAGTGGGTGAACAACAGAGAGTGGGGGGAACAGAGTGGATGAACAGAGTGGGTGAACAGAGAGTGGGGGGAACAGAGTGGATGAACAGAGTGGGGGAACAACACAGAGTGGGTGAACTGAGTGGATGAACAGAGTGGGTGAACAACAGAGAGTGGGGGGAACAGAGTGGATGAACAGAGTGGGTGATCAACAGAGAGTGGGGGAAACAGAGTGGATGAACAGAGTGGGTGAACAACAGAGAGTGGGGGGAACAGAGTGGATGAAGCAGTGGGGGAACAACACAGAGTGGGTGAACTGAGTGGATGAACAGAGTGGGTGAACAACAGAGAGTGGGGGAACAGAGTGGGTGAACAGAGTGGATGAACAGAGTGGGTGAACAGAGTGGGTGAACAGAGTGGGTGAACAGATTGGGTGAACAGAGTGGATGAACAGAGTGGGTGAACAGAGTGGATGAACAGAGTGGGTGAACAGAGTGGGTGAACAGAGTGGGTGAACAGAGAGTGGGTGAACAGAGTGGGTGAACAGAGTGGGTGAACAGAGTGGGTGAACAGAATGGATGAACAGAGAGTGGGTGAACAGAGTGGGTGAACAGAGTGGGTGAACAGAGTGGGTGAACAGAGTGGATGAACAGAGAGTGGATGAACAGAGTGGGTGAACAGAGAGTGGGTGAACAGAGTGGGTGAACAGAGTGGGTGAACAGAGTGGGTGAACAGAGTGGATGAACAGAGTGGGTGAACAACAGAGAGAGTGGGGGGAACAGAGTGGATGAACAGAGTGGGTGAACAACAGAGAGTGGGTGAACTGAGTGGATGAACAGAGTGGGTGAACAACAGAGAGTGGGGGGAACAGAGTGGGTGAACAGAGTGGATGAACAGAGTGGATGAACAGAGTGTGTGAACAGTGTGGGTGAACAACAGAGAGTGGGGGGAACAGACTGGGTGAACAGAGTGGTTGAACAACAGAGAGTGGGTGAACAGAGTGGTTGAACAACAGAGAGGGGGTGAACAGAGTGGTTGAACAACAGAGAGTGGGTGAACAGAGTGGGTGAACAACAGAGAGTGGGGGAACAGAGTGGGTGAACAGAGTGGGTGAACAGAGTGGGTAAACAACGGAAAGTTTGTGAACATTCATTTACAAAAATTCGCCCTTTACACATGCGCAAACTGGAGGACCTAATGCAAAAGTTGAATTCAAATTTTAAAAAAAAAACAAAAACTATGACTAATTTTTTTAAAAATGGATAGATCTATGTCCTTTGTAGACATGCCCGATAGCCCGCATATTTTATGCGGACCATCTTACTTTGTCACTGCAGTCCTACCTCACCCTTATCTACTAACCAATTTCAGCATAAAACCACAGCAGCTGCAGCACGCTCCACAAAATCCCAAGACGCCAATGATGAGGAGGATACCACCCAAGACGAAAAGTGCGATTCCCAGCTCATGTATTAAAGGAAATTCTTTTAAGACGTCTCCATCTACCGACATGGGATGCTGGGCAAGATCTGAAAGCAAAATTAATGGTAATATTTTTTAAAAGATGTGAATACTTCATAAATAAATAAATAGTATTATTAGATTAAAGTATTAATCAAAACAAATGCAATAAAAATATTTCATTAGGCTAGAGTCAATCCAACTCTCTTTATCCCTTCTACATCACAACT
Organism: Radix auricularia; assembly: GCA_002072015.1. Taxonomy (NCBI): domain Eukaryota; kingdom Metazoa; phylum Mollusca; class Gastropoda; family Lymnaeidae; genus Radix; species Radix auricularia. The sequence continues at coordinate 51,608 of MUZC01001309.1, forward strand.
TAAATCGTCTTTATGTGTTAGAGGAATACATCGTCGTTGGGAGGAAAACCGTTAAACGTCTAACACTGAGCATGGTTTTTTGTTGTTGTTTTTTTTTTTTTTTATATGTCTGAACAGTTAGTTTTATTTATTTCCTCTGCCAACATTTTATGTGGCTATTTTATTTTACTCATAAAATGGACTGCACTATAACAATGAACACCACACAACTCCGCCTTTCGCCCCTCTCCGAATCCTACAAAATTATAAAATCCGACACAAATATGTATCATTTTTAAAAAATGTAGAGAAAATTATAAATCTCTTGCTTTTTTTTTAAGTTTCACAACTCACATGTTGACGACAACAGCAGGGATATGCAAAACTTGTTGTATTAAAACAAAAAGAGAATATTCTAATTTTTTCAGCGTTCCGTATCCTACTATTGCTACTGCCAATTTTTAAAGAATTTTACTGTGTATAGTTCTATTACCTCTGTATTATTAGCAGCCTGTAGCTATTTTTTGTTGGATGTGATATTATTAAGAGCTGCATTCTTTCTGGCTCTGATATTTAAATTTCTGGCACATGAAATAATAGCCATCTAAATTGTTGTTGTTTTTTTTTAAGTAAATGTCAATTTTAGTTATAGAATTATCATGATTTCTAAATATTGCAACTGTTGCACATTTCATTACACATTTAAATTCTAATACGCTCGTTAGAGATATCAAGGACACTTAAATGTACAATTACTACTCTGTGTATCTCCTCAATTTAAACGTCATTTTCCTAACCCTTGAAAATTCTTTACAAATTATTTTTAAATTTATATTTTGTGTTCCAAAGTCTATCGAGATGCTTCTTGATACCGCGTCTGGCCTAAGCCACACCTTATATTTATCACACCAGGTATATTAAAAATGTATGTATATATATATATATATATATATATA
>MUZC01001309.1:53116-92164 GCA_002072015.1 Radix auricularia
TTTATATTTATATTTATATATATATATATATATATATATATATTAGGGCTGCAGAATATATTTATTTATTTATTTATAAGATATGAAGTTTCAATTTACCGGCAGCGACTTCAGCAGCTTTAAAAAAAGAATGTACGAACTCAGAGTCTAGAAAAAAAACTGCAAGCGCTCCCCCTGCAGTGAAAGCCGCACCAATGATCTGGAAATTGAAAAAAAAGGTTTTAAAAAATGACATTAAAATATATAACTAGAATTTCAAGATTCATTTTTCAACAGAATTCTTCACTAAACGAGCATATCCCATAGGTTTTCTAGATATATCTTTGGAGAGTTTTTTTTTTAATTTTTTGGGTTAAATTAGGTGTAATGCATAAAGGATTATAAGGGATATTCAACTGTATTTTTTTCCAGGGTTGTTTAAAACAGTTCTTCTGAACGTGGTGGTCCTCGAACTGGCGCTGTTCCGTGGGGCATACTCGGTCGGTCCGCAGATGTGATGAAGAAAGGTTAGAAACATGTCATTATAATTCTCCATTTGCAACCATTAATACTAAACACTTATAATAGGGGTATGTTAACTATTTTTTACCGTTTCCCCAAAATATAAAATTTTACGTTGATGTTACCCCTGATTTCGCAAGGTCCTACCCTAATGACTCAGGGGTTTTGGGGTGGGGAGGGGACGTTGTAAGGCTCTTGATTAAGCCCAAGCCGAAAATAAATCTGTTGAGTTTTAGAAACCTTACAAAAGTTCTAAAAATAAATCTGGAATGGGATATTTTCAGACATTTACTTCAAAACAACACGGAGGATTCATTTTTCAGGGGTGGGGGAGGATTTATTTGATACAATTATAAAGGTCGATTATAATGGCTATATCCTATGGCGGATTAAGGGGGGGCTGAACGGGCTAAAGCCACGGGCCCCCGACGGTTTATATATATTTATATAAAGTGTTGATAAGTTGTAAGAGTAACATTCTTTTGTAAAGAATTAAATTGCTATCGTGATTTTTTTTCAAGACCTCATAAAAATCTTAAACCCCCATTTACAAGTAAAAAATGCTAAGTACCTTCTGTAAACTAAACGTGTTGAAATATAACCGTAATTGAAAATATTGAGATATAATGTGATGTGAACGTTTTCTAAAAATTTTATATTCATTTTCATTTTTTGTTCGGGCTGAACATAACAATGTTGATTTTGTTCCATCGGATGTAATAATGACCTGTGCACATAACAGCAAATGATCTCTCCGGCTTTTTGTTATTAATACCCACGTTATAGGGTACTTCATTTCAAAATCCGGAAAACGTCATAGCTTATTTCGTAATGTTCTTTTTTTAGATTAAATTTTAGCGAAACGAAGTTTTGAGGCATAAATACAGTCAAATCACTTTGTTCTCAAAATTGTTAGTTTTTTTTTTTTATTACGAAATTGTTCTTTTTATTTTGCAAGTCCCATAAATTTCTTAAAATAACGAAGAATTAAAAATTAGCTGATGAGATCAAGCATTCTCAATATGCCTCCATTCACGTATTGACTCGTGTCTTTAATTAAATTTTTTATGAATTTGTCCTTACAAAAGATAAATTTAGATAAAATATTTATGTTAAAAGATTTCAGCCATATTATGAATATCACTCGATAACAATAAAACTTCTTTTTTTTTCATCAATTGATATCAGCGTTTTAAAATTTAAACACGACACAGTTTCGAATGTGCTTATAAATAAAATTTCGTTACAGAAAATAATTAATGAGTTAATTAATTATTTATCAAAAGGCCGCGGTTCGGTTGAAATTTAAACGCGGGCGTTTTAGACCCGCGGGCTTGATTTTGAACACCTGCTGTACTCAAACTCAACGCATGTTATTTTTGTTTATTATGTTAATATGGCCCACACATATTTTTTACTTCATTGAATACGGCCCTCCTTTGCAGAAATTAATCTACGTCTATAAGAATTTAGTTGACACACACGTTTGTTATCTTCGGTGCATAGCCTTTGTCATGTACTGGCGGAAAACTATTAATAGAACTTTATGGCGTTTTCCAGTCTATGAATGACAGACCACAATGCGCGACGAGTGATACTAATTATAATAAACGCTCTTTCATACCTTAAGATAAATGTTGTAATTTAATGTATCCACCAAGCGTTTTATTTAATAAAGAAGTAACGTTAATGTATATTCATATCTTTATAAAAATTTACATTAAGCTTGTCATATTTTCAAGTAGCTTCATAGTGCAACTGATTACATAAATGTGATGTGATTGTTAAATGTCCTCACAATAACAGCCTGTAATGTACAGTTATGCCTTTATATAATAACGATTTTTTTTCGAGCAAGCGGCCTTCCCTTAATCTCATTGGCGAAAACATACAAAGAACGGCCGTGGGTTCTTATTTATGGGTACATCAACATTTTTAATAACTTAAAAAATAAAATTCAGATCACAATTTATAAACCCTTTAAATATCAGAGGATGTCTGCCGCCACGTCATTTCTGAGACCTACGTGACGCCTCTGCACTCGGATAATATTCTGGATTCGCCCATGATGAAAATGATTTATCTTTTTTTTATCTTTTGAATGCAAGCAGGATACTTTTTTTTAAAAAAGTAATTAAATACTTTATCATTTAATTAATTTTTCACTCATTTAAAGAGTTTTGTTCTTTAAAAAAAATACATGCACTTATTGGTAATCTGAAAATAACTTTAAAACTAACTATTAAAATGACGCAATTAGCAAAGACATAAATAATTTCTCACATTCCTATTTTAAGACTGGAGAACTCTCGAAAATAAAATTTACCTGTTGCCAAGCTCTGCCATGGTTGAGACAAATGACCAAGGCCATGCGAATGATAAATATAAACAATATAAAAGTCCAGGTCACACTGCACCCCTAAGGGACATAATCATCTTTTTTATATTAAAATCAGGTTCACAGAGCATGTGGTGTTTCTCGCAGTAAAATATTATATGACTTCATTGTTTGAGCTTATATTTTAATTTTGGAAAAGGGAACGATGTAAAAAGAGATTCTGCTCAAGTGAAGATCAACATAGAGTCAAACCCACAGCAAGGTCGACTACTCAACGATGATCGTTTCTTTACTTGAAATGTTGTATATAGAAAAATTGTGTGTACAATAAATCATTCTAATGAACTAAAATTTAAGTATTCCTTCTTTTTATTGAACTCATTCACATACCTATTTTTGGTTGTTGGACACACTGATTGGAACCCATGCAATAATGTTCACATATGTTACTTGATCTTTTCAAAAAGTGGGCGCCTAAGCGCCCCAGAACTTCATATTATAGTTAATGAGATATGTTCTAAAATAATCTTTGATATGAATTTTAATTTTGTTTTTTAATGAATTTTTAAGGATAAAAAATCCGTTTCTTACCAGGACAATCACGCTGATCACCCCGAAGATGCATTTCGCTATAGACGTACACATGGTTGGGTACCCTCAAGCTGAATTAACGAATGTATCCTTTTTTTCTGTCGTCCAATTCCAAGATTTGGTTAGACCTTACCTGGTCAATCACTTCAAGCCCGCACAACTTGTATCTGTGGCGCACATTAAGAATGGAAGCAGTTTTATTAATCTAATAAATTTAAGCCAAAAAGGGAAAACATGACTTTACACAAATGCTTATTCAAACTGACACCAAAAACGATTGACTTTATTTCAATGGTTTTAAACATTAAGGTATGTAAATTAGCAGCGTAAGAATCCATTTAATGCTAACTTGGAATATTATTTCTGCAAAATATATTATTGGAATTTTATTTGCTTATCTTCATTATATTTATTTGTTTGTTCTGATTTGTTTTAACAATCCTTTATTTGTATAAACTTTCGACAAGAAAGTTCCATAAAACACTTGTTACCGTATTCAACTTCCAACAATCAGATTGAACATAGCCGATAAAAAACGAGATCTGCAGAAAAACATTTGCCTAAGTCGGCAGAGCTGCTCCGTAATCTTGCAGGCAATAAAAGGACCAGGTTACCATCCACGCATTTAACCGGTGACTGGTGAAACAATCTGCGACCAAACATATCTCTGGGTAACGGGATTAAATGGCTCTTTCGAAGACGAGGGGCAGGCTTTTTAAAAAATTATTTGATTTTATTTGTGGGGGAGGGGTGGGTGCGTTGTAGCGATTGTCAAAAGGAGCCCTGTTTGGGAATCGACTGTGACACTGGGTTGAAGGTTGTATTGAACGGTTGTCAATGCACCTGACAATGTTATCTCTCTCAAAAGAGCGGTACACTGGCGGTACCAACTTAATTGTGAATTTGAAAGGGGGGAAAAAAAGGGGGGGGGGAGAAGAAAAAAAAAAGAATGTTGCTCGTTTCTCTCTCAATTTTGGCGGACATGTTATTTGACAGAACCAAGCAGCAGATGACGTCAATTTGACTGTTAATTTTAAGTCAAGGGTTTGACTTAATCCGCTTATCTGTTATTGGGGAAGCAATTAGTTTCTGCATGTAGACTACTTTTGTGCGTGCATGCGTTTGGGTTTGGGATTGTTTGTGTTTGTGTCACGTGTTTGTGTGTAGGTGTGCAATGTTTGGGTGGACGTGTAGGTGATACGGTTTATTATTTAACCAGACATTTCAAAAGTCCGGCTTATTTAAAACTTTTGCGGTACGTGTTTCGTTGCTGTAACACCAACCATTATTTCATACTTTGCTGTAAATGTAGCCGAGTGGTGGCTAAGTTTAATTGAAACAATCAAGTCCATTTCACATAGGAAAGGATAATCAATACTTTTATTGTCTCAACTCACAGCATACACAAATACACAAGTCAATATGTTCCATCACTCTCCACTCCTCTCCAAACTCGACACTACTACAGACCAGGGGCAGTATGTTACTTCCCACCGGTCATGACCCTACTCATCACGTGACTGCCCACCCCATGCTGTTAAATGGTCAGTCCCACTGCGTGAAATCTACAGACTTCGAGGGCTGGAGTACACCTGTTGTGACCCGTGACGGTCATCGACGCCGACTGCACATGTTAGCTCTAGCAGACGGCTACATAAACACAACATAATTTCATACTTCGCTGTAAACTAACCATTACTTCATACGTTGCTGTAAAAACCAACCATTATTTCATACTTATCTTCTTAGAAACAAACAAACTCATGTTTTTACTAGTAACTGCCCGATGATTTATGATGTTAAAAATTACCTAAAAACAGCTTTATAAAGTGTCTTTAAAAGGAGTCCCACTACTTTGCTTCTTTTATCATTTAAGAAAATTTGTCTTCAGTGATTCATTAACATGTGTTGACCTGGTGACATCGAACTTAAAGAATAACCGATATCTGGACCAAGCCCTGACCTCCTAATTTCAGTAATTCCCATAAACTCTCCACACGTGTATCAACTTAATTAATGATGCACATTATTATTATTATATTACTATTATTATCATTATAATTATTTAGGGCAGCGAAAATTATCGATTAATTTCTCGATTAATCGGTAAAAAAATTTATCGATTAAAATTAGTTTAATAGATAAAATAGCGAATAAAATCAACAAAGGTGTGATATGTAACTCCATCAATTTATTTATAAATTATTAATAATTAACAATAGTTTTCTTTTTTACGTACAAACTTCTCCATTTTAAAAAAAAATAATTTAAAGTTTAAACTTTAAAATTAGCTTTTCTATAAGGAAAATGATATAAAATATTAAACATTGTTTTTATTTAACAATAACAACAATTAAATTCATCGACATTATATTTCACTACTTATATTTAAGTTTTTTTTTAAAGTTAATTGCCTGTTTTTGTTACTTCCCCTGAATTTTCCGTTTAATGACGTCATACATATTATTTTTAGCTTTGATCAAAATTATCGATTAATTATTCGGTAATTTTTCAAAAGTTAACGATTAAATTTAAATTAATCGATAACAGCCCTATTATTTTATTATTATTATTATTATTATTATATGAGTCAAAGCCCCCATTTTCTTCCCAATGGAACATATAATCGATTGAATGGTGAGAATGATGTAAGCATGGGTTTCCAGTGGTGTTCCTAAAGTCGTAACGACTTTTATGACATAGCCTACGAGCAACCAAGCCTGTCCAAGGACGTTCCGCGGTCGTCTCGGTGGCATGTTGTCTAGGAGTAACAGTAGTGATTAGCAGAAGTGACACTTCGATGTTTGGGAGCCTCGTGGCTTTCAAACTTAAGATCCAAAATTTTCCTGAAACATCATGTGTATTTCAAGTGACATGTAAATTATGTAAATTCAAAGAGAGAGGAGTTACGCCCCTTATTCCTAGTAAAACCTCATCAGCTTCTTGGTACCATTTTAACTTTTGGCCAGCTGATTTTTGCGTGACAGTAAGTCATGTGACAGAATAGGTGAATAAATAGAAGGTTTTTTTAAAAATATTTTTAAAATCCACATTTTTATAAGTGGACTAAAAAGAAGAAAAATAAATTTAAACTTATAAGTTCAAGTAATTACATTTAATATGACTAAAACGTTGGGCGGACGCTTATGCGGTTTTACGTATGCAGTTTCCCCAATTCTTTCACTTATAGATCTATCTTTTGCATTTTAAATTATAAATCTTTAATTGTTATACCAAACAGCTATCTTTGTGTTGTATTTCTAAATTAGAATGGGATTTTGAAGCACCACCCCCACGTTTTTAGTCATATCAAATCAAATTACTTGAACTTATAAGTTTTAATTTATTTTCTTATGCATTGCCATTAGAGATCTAAATATATGTGGTAAAATTTGAGATCTCTAGGACCATCAGAATTTTGCGGACATTTCTAAAGTACAAAAAGACAAACAGGCATAAAGTAACGAAAGCAAGTTAATTTTTTTAAAAACCTGGTCATAAAAATTAATAGACATGTTATTTTATTTCCGTTCATTTCGTTATATTTATTCAATTATTTTTTTCTTAATGAATACCCAATTGGACATTAGGGTCGACCAAAGGGAAAACACCCCTTAGCGTCAACCTTTAGGTTTAGTTTGAGACCCGTTGAATCTAACTTATTGATTTAAAAAAACAAACATTTGAACATGTAAGAACTTTCTTTTTCCTATTCTTATCATTAGACGACGTGTTTAAGCGCTTTTAAGACTAAAACATAAAATTTTCTAAAAATGTATGTTAGATAACAGTTACCAAAAATATCATTGGGTCAGAGGCGCAACTAAAATATTCTACGCCCGGGAAGAAACTATCAAATTGTTAACCCCCCCCCCCACTTATTTATCACAGTTAATCCCTTTCTATACGTCATGAGTTTTTGTTGTTTTTTGGTCGCCCCTGCACTTAAGTGTCTGGGGAGATATGCGCGCCGGCCCCTCTCAGCTACGCCTCTGCTTTGGGTAGGGGTATTTCCATGAACTCATACAGAGATAATAAGGGATGTACATTAACAAACACGAAATTCTGATAGAGTGAACAATGTTCTACAATGCCTGTATTAGTTTCAGGTGTGTTTAAGAAGTGTTGGCCTTGTCATGCGAAATTGTTACTGTCGAGAGTGAACTTTATTAGATGTATGTTGATTTTGTTGTTGTTTTCGGCTGGGAGTGAGGGCATATATTTTTCAAGCAGAATTTTCAAGCTTAATATGAAAATATAGCCCTTTTGGAAATTGATGATGTTGTGAATAATGTATCGTCAGGTGCGGTAATTTTATGAAAGATTTTACGATGTGTCTATAGATACTCGATGCCACTGTACTAATTAAAATCAAGGGAGCTTATTGGGAAGTATTTTAATTTAACTAACAAAACTCAAGATAAAAGGACCGATGGGTAGAGGAATTTTTATTAATAAAGTAATATAGTAAAAAAAAATTGTTTGACAGTTTTAGGGTGCTATTTGCCTACCTTTTTGTTTTATAACGACTTTATCTGGTAGCTCTTTTTTTTTCCTTCTATATTTTTTATTTATGTGTCTATGGTATCTAAGTAATTTATTATTAAGTCTATTTCTTATCACTGTGGGCTCTCTCACACGCTGGGAGGACTAAGAAATGCCTGGAAAGACAGTCGATCGATCCTCCGTCTAGAAATAGTTTTTATAAATTATTATAAAATCTATTACTTAAATAGCAGTAGAGAAATGCGTATCAGTGCACCAACTGGTCGCGTTACCTCCCCTGTCCTGTAAACAATATATATATATATACATACATACATACAATTCACCAGAAATTAGCACACCCACAAGACACGAACAAAAAAAGCACAATGTATGACCCTCAACCAATCACAATTTATGCTTGGTGAGCGAGGGTGGTGCAGGGTGAGAACTCATCTGCAGTGAGCATGTCTCGAGACCAAAAATGCGTCGGCCGCACACCCCCACCCACACGTTCATTCGCGTTGTTCTCATTTCTTTGTGCTGCTGATTCGTGTCCGTTCTTACCCGGCCTTTCTTGATCTTTGCACTACCTATGAGCAAGTCAACGGCGTATGGTACATCGGGGGGTCATATTTAGTATAGAATATAGACCGACAAAACTCTGACAACAAACAACCGCGTTCAAATCATCAACTTGAATTTCTTAAAATAATGTCGTAGCAAGCCTGAACAGTAGGTAAGATGTTGTTTTTTGTTTTTTAAAAAGAGATTTTAAAAAGCAACAACATTAAGTAGCATTGTCCCCCCAAAAAATCAGTTGTCCATTTGCATATGGAAAATAACCAAATAAATAAATGTCCTGTAACACAGTGATCTCAAACCCCCGGTCCACAGACCGGTGCCGGTCCGTGGATCAAATGTTACCGGGCCGCCAAAGAAAAGTTGAATTATTTACATTTTATTTACAGTGCTGCATTTCTTTTCGAGATAGTGCGTCTTTCCATAGACGGTAAGAATATCCAACTTTGACCGGTCCTCGGCATTAAAAAGGTTGGGGACCACTGCTGTAACATTAATACCTCTAAGTGACACATCAACAAACCTGGTCAACAAAGACTTGGGCTCTGACCGTAACTGCTTCAAATTACGACCTCTACACGCCTGACACATGTTCTTTTGTTTTTCATGCATTAATCAATCTCAGTGCAAACACAATTGTGGGATTTAAAAGTTTGAAATATAAGGATTCGGATACGTAGAGCTTCCTACAATCATTTTGGAATTATTAGTCCCTCAAATAATGTCTTCCAATCCTATTTCAATAAATTTCGATCAAAAATCATAGAAACTTTAAAATACAAGAAAAATTAAAAGCAAAATTACTTTGAAATAATTGCTACTAAACAAAGCGCGGTAACATGTTTCGAGGTCACAAGCGCTTGCAATTATAGGATAAACAAAGAAACCCCCAGCCGAGCAATTTAGCACAGTCCAAGAAAGTGAAGTGCGTTTGGACCAAAGATCTGCGAATATTAATTACTAAAATTTTTAGGATTGCACTCAAAGCATATGTCATTCTCACAATGGCAAGCAAAACTAAGTTAGTAATGATGTTTCTTTTAAAATGTGCTTTTACATTTTAAGAGTCATTTTTATTTTTAAAAAATATATTATCACATTATTAGTGTATGTATCACAGTTTGCAATAAAATCTGGTTTTCTGGATGGACAAACTTGCTCAAAATGTAATATTATTCAATATCACAGTTAGCAATAAAATTAAATCTTGTAATTCAATAAATGAACATATTTCACATTTTTAAATAAAAATACATCTGAATTCACTGCATAGTATATGTTTGTGAAATACATTGTAAACAGATATAGAAGATTATGCCAACCCAACACATTTGATTTTTTAAATAGAACTCAAAGCATCTTAAAAGTCTTATGAAAAATGATTTGCAATTAAAATTTAACTTATTTACTTTCCCTTATTGACATATACGAAAATGGTAATATTTTTTTTTGTAATCCCACTTATTTTTTTTTTTTTAATTATTGAGTGAAATAAAAATTCTCTCTCTCTCTCTCTCTCTCACACACACACACACACACACACACACACACACACACACGCACGCACACGCACACACACTTTTCTTTAAGTTACCCTTAGTAGACTTTTTATTGGCACATCTACTAAATCTTGATATAAAAATTATTTCAAGTTAATGAAATGAACAGGTCATCAACATTCCTGTATTTTTTAACAAAGTTCTAAAACTAAAATACATTTCAATTTAAAAAACAACAACAACTAAAACCAATAAAAAAAACAGGTGGACTCTGAAATTAAACCATCAAATGTTTACAGAACATAAATAAACCATACCAGAAAACTAACTCCCAGCAACATGAAACCCGGTAAAGAAGAATCCGGACCAACGTTCACTTTCCTATGTTGTTATTTTACGCTTCTAGATTTGTTATACTCATCTTTAAGCAATTATTTTTTTAATTCTAAGCATTTTTTAATCAGATTTTCATAACATAAATATTTATTTTATTTCTTTATGATCTCCTAACTCTGGATGTCATCTGTAGCAGCGACTCTGATCGTTTCACTTTAAAAATTCGCGGCGAAATGATCGAAATCTTTGATATTCTTTTCGTAAGAAAAAAAAACACTTTTTTTCAAAATTAATAAATAATAACCCATTGAGTGGTCACTATATATTTTCAATACGATGAAATGTATACAACCTAAAAAGAATCAATCAAATACCTGTCTGTTGCAATCACGTTGTCATTTTACTATGTAAATACTTTTTTTTAAAAAATCCTTTAGAATATCTTCTCAAGTTTCAATTATTCAAATCGTGACTTGACAAAATTTCTTATTTAACTCATGGTATAGCTAAAAATGAAATAGAGAAATTGATCAAACACAACGTATTCAGTTTGGCCTCATGTTGTGGATCCAGTCATTAAAACGGAGACACTTTATTGGATTTCTTGTAGATGACGATGGCGAAAATTATTTGGATCAGCTGTTGAGAAAACGATTTTAAAAATGGCATTACAAACATGCATATCAATTTCTAGATGACTTGGTATTGCTGAGTAAACAATTTGAAAAGATAATTTATAAGAATGAAATTTTTAAAATCGCATATCTTAATATATATATATATATATATATATTGTGGAGGCCCTGTGGCGAATTGTCGGCACTCAGAGGGACGGGTCCTTTGAAGCTGGACGGGTGCGGCCAAGGAACGAGGCCAACCTGGAATCCTGGTGACGACGACCAGCTTGGGTCCTTTAATGTGGACGGGGATTGACCAGCGATGTCCTTTGAATAAATAAGGGTGCGGGCGAGAAGCGAGGCAAGCTTGTGGACGGCAGCAGGCCTGGGTGTGGTAGTCTCGCCAGAGATTGGTTAAGTCAAACAAGCTTGACCGTATAGGTGCGGACACCAACGGGTATAAAGGGGATGCAATGACAAACACACGAGAGTCAGGGACATAGGGACAGACAGACGGAGAGCGATGTAGGGATAGGACAGAGTTAGGAACACGACTTTAGCTAGGGATGATTATTTCTAAGTAAAGAATTAAACATGATTGATTTGTACAGTCTGACTTGGAGTTCAGTGTTTGGATAATAAGTTTACAAGTGTGTGACTAAATCTTTCACAATTTGCGGCAGCGGTGGGATTTTACCTTGCAGCGTCTCCCAGGAGTAGTTAAGCCTTGACGTCTTCAAAGTAATTGGCAACGTTTTCTAAGAGATCGAACTCAGAGGATGTAGCAGAAAACATGATGTAGTTAGTTCGCCAGGTCGCCTACCTGTATGTGTTCCCGATAAGCAGATTTACAGCGATGGAGGCAACCCATCGAGTCAACGGGCAGCGAGAACTCTGACTGGGCTAATATTGTGCCAATTTTGTCGTGTCTTTCTTCCTGTCAGCGCATAGAACGTTCTCATTCGAACAATTATCAAACATTCCTACAGTTCCAACGGGAGCTAATCGACAATGGGTAAGAATCAACCACGGAGGAGATGTCAGTAGAGCCACTGACAGTAGAAGCATCGAGACGGGATGATGAGAGTCCCACAACGACAACCAGTGTCCAGTTGAAACTACGACATGTGTAATTCAATGGCCCATTACACATCTTGACATGTCGCCTGACACTGAAACTCCATGTGTGATTCGTGAGTGTCGTCGAACAAAAACAAACTACGTTTGCAGAAGAACTCTTTAGAGCTCGGGGTTTTCGTCGGACTTTGGCTTAGCTAACAGTCTAGTGGACACTCCTGGCGTTACCAGGGCATGCAATGTGACACGGGTCACGTCGGGACAGAATTGTTATCAAGAAGGGGAGGTCAACCCAGAACAAGCAAGAGAAAATCGGCACCACGTCACAATCCGAGAACCGTTCTATTCATGATTGGGACAAACTCCTGTTGTACGATTTTGGATCTTATAAAAGACATTATAGACATTTTTCTGAGACTCCTTGGATACCAGAAGTCTACCAGGGCATGGGAAGTCAGATGGCTATGGCGGCTTAATTAAGGTCAGGCAAAATTGATTATTTGTGTGTGTTTTTAAAGTACAATTATTTTCCTTTATATAACACTGTCGAAAGGTGTAACATGCTTGTGTTTAGCATGTTGTGGGAAATGTTTTGGTTATTTTGCGTGTCAATTTTTGAAAATTTTATGAGAATGAATTAAGGTTGTACATGTGTTAAAGATTTATGCACATTTTGTTTGCTTGATTTGTATATGTCACATTATAAGTGTATTATGAGCAGGTTGATGTTACTATCTGCCGGTGAGGTACGGTTGTACTAATAGAAACATTTTAAGGATTAGTTCTTGTGTGTAAATAATTAATGTGTTATAAGCAGGTTATTTAGCAGTAACATGCTTACAATCGGCCGATGAAGGTTATGCCGATGTAAAGTCAAAATTATTTTAGGTTAAGAAATGTCATAATGGTGTGTCTTAAAGGTATAATGAGCCCATTGATGAATCGGTAAAAAGGATGGCAATTCTAGGTATGAGGGGATGAGGTACAACTTGATGAAGTTGTGAGTTTATTAGCATTGCTTTTTGGGACTGTTTATAATTGTCATGATGTACATATGTTTAATTGTCTTTTTGGTAGAAAGACGATAAACGTTTCTTAACCGTGTGCATTTTTTTGTTCTTTGTTTTACTGTTTACATTGACAGGGTCAATGTTACTATGGTCATGCGCTTTAAGCCGAGTAAAGCGAGTGACTTGAATTTGGGAGAGTTATGAAATTGATTTTATTGTGCTTTGCTGTCGTATGATGTTACGTGAACAATACTTATGATGAATTGCCTATGTGTGTGCTAGTTGTCATGCTGTTAGTTGAATTTTTTTAGCCTGATGAACTGCTTAAAAATGTTTTGTCGTCTGATGCTATTTGATTTCTGAAGATGAATTGACAAATTGTGTAAGGCTAGTACATGAACATATTTAATGACGAAATGAATTGTTGTGCTTTGGTTGTCTCGTGCTATGAGTGCATTTGTGACAACGATGAGATTACTTGTTTTGTGTGTGGCCCAGGTTGTCTTTTGCTTTTAACATTTGATGAAATGACTATATTTGTGTTATGTTTTTACCCATTATGATGAAATTACTTTGTGCTTGGTTTGTCTTATGCTTTTGAACCGAGTAATTATGATAATGACATAAGTATTTTTGCTTTGTTTTTTTATGCCATTAATTTATGATGAGTAGGAAAGTCTATGTGTACTTTTATCGTCAGATGTCACAATCTGACATTAACGTTGTCTGTTAATTTCACTGTAAATAAGATAGATGTATGTAGTTGATGACTGGGAGGAGCGTTGAGAAATGTATGTATTCTTATGACTTATGTGTCTCATGCATTATTTGGATGTATTGTGTAAGAGATTTTTATCCATTTTATCTTTTACATGTCTCTTTTGTAAAAAAATTCTCTGCTAATTTTCTGTAAGGTTGCTTTCAATAATGTTGATAAATTGAGCATGTGACTATGACTTGACTGACAAACGGTTAGTGGGTTTAGACAGTACAGCGGTGTAGAAATGGAGTCTGGTAGGAATGGTGAGGGCCAGGTTGTGTTGGTGGGAAACACAATAGCCTCTTGGTGTATTTGTTTTGAATTGTTTTGCCAGATGGTCTTAGTCACTCGAAGCGAATTTAAGCAAACATATGCCAAGATGTTACTTATGGTTACTTAATGTCGAGGACGACATAAGTTTTGTGAGCAGGAGAAGTGTGTGGAGGCCCTGGGGCGAATTGTCGGCACTCAGAGGGACGGGTCCTTTGAAGCTGGACGGGTGCGGCCAAGGAACGAGGCCAACCTGGAATCCTGGTGACGGACGACCAGCTTGGGTCCTTTAATGTGGACGGGGTGTCCTTTGAATCAATAAGGGTGCGGGCGAGAAGCGAGGCAAGCTTGTGGACGGCAGCAGGCCTGGGTGTGGTAGTCTCGCCAGAGATTGGTTAAGTCAAACAAGCTTGACCGTATAGGTGCGGACACCAACGGGTATAAAGGGGATGCAATGACAAACACACGAGAGTCAGGGACATAGGGACAGACAGACGGAGAGCGATGTAGGGATAGGACAGTGTTAGGAACACGACTTTAGCTAGGGATGATTATTTCTAAGTAAAGAATTAAACATGATTTATTTGTACAGTCTGACTTGGAGTTCAGTGTTTGGATAATAAGTTTACAAGTGTGTGACTAAATCTTTCACAATATATATATATATATAAGCGCAATATCCGTGCTATGCTACGGGGTCTGCAAAATAAAAATATCAATACTTTCATATTCTCTTTTTTACCCAGGTGGAGTGATGATATTAATATTGATGCCCGCCACTAACAATGAAAAGTAACCTTTAAAAGTTCACAAAGATGCCCCTCTACATAAAAATAATAGTGCCACCAATTAGTTTTAATATTAACCCAGTGCAATAATTTCTTCTTATTTACATTTTTTCCTTTTCACGAATTTTTATAAGCTCAAACAATGAGGTCATGTCATATTATATTTTACGGCGAGAAACACAACACGCTCATTTAATCTCGACACCCAAATGTTTATTACTTTACGACTAAATTTTGAATGTTTAAAATATAATCAAGAGTTACCTCGTATAGCGAGGACACGCAGACGCACCTAAGCGCATTAAATCTCTCTCTCTCTCTCTCTCTCTCTCTCTCTCTCTTTATATATATATATATATATATATATATATATAAAAATGTATGTATGTGTCTTAAAATAACGTGGCCTGTGTTCATAGTCGTTTCTAATTTTTCCATTAGAACTTTCTCGGGGTTTGGTAGACTTGGCGGCACCCTCTCCAAATCAGCGCTGGACTTTTTATCAATAGTCATGTAATTTTTCAATCTTTATTATGTGGCTTTGCCTGGGCTGGATCCCACGCACCTCAGCTTGTGAGACAAGCGCACTACTGACTTCACTATAACATGTTTAAAATGGGAATTATTAAGACTCGTTAGACGTTCTCACAGTTTCAGTTTGTGTCCAATCACTGATTATCCTACATGTGGAAGAAAATCAGCAAACACGAGCTTATTGCTCTTCATGGGTATTCCCGGAAAACCCTCACAGCTATATGACCCCCTCTCTCACTAGGGGACGTAACAGCTGAGATATCCCCGGAGCGGTCGCTTCTGAAGCGGCCACCAGGGCATACACGACACGAAGTCGAAAATGCCCCACTCCCCCCCCCCCCCCGCTAAAGTGACCTCAAATGGCGGAGTAGAAATCAAATCCAATCACTGAATAAAATCTCAGGATTAATAACCTAAAATAAGATTTTAAAAAAAAAAAACAAAGGCCCTTAAGGTTACCAATGTATAATATCTACGACCCCTTCACTGGCCTTCGTGTACAAATACCTGAAACAGTAGCAGTCCAGCAAAAGCAAGTCCAGCGTAAAGAATGTTTTCTTGTATTACGTCGGTCAGCTCAGTGTAGCAGCCGTTATTGTTATAAAGGAGCTTTTGAAATATAGTAAACTTTGGGTTATTTCACAATGACAATTACAGTTAAAGCAGTTGATAAGAACATAATAACACCAACAACTCCAGAGATTTAAAAGTACCGATGCACATAAAAAAAATTTTTACCTATTGTTAATTTTTGAGAAAAAAAAAAAAAATTTAAATTATTGTTTCGGGGATCTTGTTTTGTTTATTCTATACACAGGTCACACCTCATGCCTGATCTGTTGGCAAGTGACGCAGCGTTCACAGGCTTTCGTGCATTACCTAGCCGCCCATGTTACCCTTAACTAGTGTCAGATAACTTTTCTAAGTTGGGTGGACTCGAGAACCCGAGACCTTCGGTACGCCAGCCGAGCACGCATGCCACTGCACCACATGGAATGTTGTTGTTCAGTCAATAGTAGATACCCATTTGCTATTTAGATACTTTAAATTGTTCCATATTTAGTTGATAAAGTTTTGCTGCAGAGTTGCATTGAAGTGATAATGAAATGGTAGTGATTACTTGCTCGTCAGGACGACCCAAAATGCGGCTGTATACGCGCTCGTCCACTTCCGGTTATTGATATTCTTAATAACATTTTATTTATAACTTTAAAAAATTCTTTGTTGTTTGAGGCTGTATGGTCGTATTGACAGTGCGATAGAATTCTACATCGGAGGTCCGGCTTCGATTCCCTAAATCCCTACTGATGCCTATTTTTTTTAAACAATACTACATGAATTGATAATGAATAAGATTTTTTTAAATGTTTTGTTTGATAGGTTAGTTTTAGGGATATACTTTAGGTTTACGTTAAAAGTGATAGTTTTTAGGGTTTGGGTTAGGTTTAGTGATAGTTTTTAGGGTTTGAGTTAGGTTTAGTGATAGTTTTTAGGGTTTGGGTTAGGTTTAGTGATAGTTTTTATGATTTGGGTTAGGTTTAGTGGTAGTTTTTAGGATTTGGGTTAGGTTTAGTGATAGTTTTTGGGGTTAGGTTTAGTGATAGTTTTTAGGGTTTGGGTTAGTTTCAGTGATAGTTTTTAGGGTTTTGGGTTAGGTTTAGTGATAGATTTTAGAGATTGTTTGAATACACATATAGAATCGGAGGTTCAATGAAAGGCGCGGTGAATACTTGTAACTCTTCAATTTTATAAACATCATTTCTTACCGGAAGTGGACGAGCGTGTAATCGCTACCTAATGAAATACGTTAACTGTTTCTCATTTGATAAAAACTCACCGGTGTAGCACTAGATTTTCGGCAGGAATCTGGGGGTCCACCTACAAAGTCGCTGCTTCCATCTATGCCACAGCATTTAAACTGTAAGAAAAATGTTGTTTATTATTCCAAGTATTCAAGCCACATGATGAAATGTTCAGTGTTTTCGTGATTGCGGGTATAAAGAGTTAAGGTTTGAAAATTATTATTTTACTATTACTTAAAATATTAAAAGAACTTTATTTTATTTCTAAGAAATGTTAATAAGTTAAACAACCAATGAATGTTATTTATGTATAAATTTAACATGCGATTCATACAATAAATGATAATTTTAATTAAGAACTGAAAGAAACGTTCGCATAATATTATTACTTTTCAAGGTAGTTATGATTTCTTGTGACAAAGAAATGATACTCTCAAATTTATCATTCGCAGTCATTAGATATAATTAAAACGTTATTGTAACTATACCTATTTTACGAATATCGAAAAAGTTTTATTTTCTATTCTCTCTTCAACTGTCATGTTTCTCTCCCATAAGATATCATTCTTTAAAAATTGTATTTTCTTTAACTTGTATTATTTGTTTAGGGTCCCTTTTAACATTATTATTTTATTTTGGTAAACTAAGTTTCATTTTCAGTATTTTATTTACGGGGCAAGTTTTTAAAAAATGGTATATCCCTTGCAAGGTACTCATCATAAACCATAGGAATTATTGTTGTGGGTTTATAATACTATCTTGCATGAGTTTACAATGTACCGCAGTTACTGTGAACGCAAAGAATATTGAGATATTTCTTTTTGACAACATTTTTGAAATACATAATTCGAAGAGAAAAATCAATAATCATGAGCAAAAAAAAAGTAAAGCAAATGAATAGAAATAAACAAAATATTTGCATTTGGGTAATTTTATAGGGCTTGTCATTTCTAAACAAAAGATGGACGACACCGCATCACCTATACGCGGATTCCCAGGTCTCCTTGTCACAATAAATGTCTTCACCATAATCACAAACAACGTTACCACAGACAATCGAGCAACAGATAATAAAGCAAAAATTGCAGATGTACAGAGAGCATTGAAACGAATGTACACGCGTATATCGTCGGCCACTTACGTAGTAGTTCACCATGTTTATTGCTACGCTGAAGGAATCGGTAGTTTCTGGGTTTTTATCGTAATGGAGTACTTTTTCTTTGAGAGCTTTTCGTAGATTCTCGTGGAGCTTAAAAAGTAAGAGGAAAAAAAGGCAACTTTAAGTTTTCCAACATATAAAATAACATTCGCTATTTTTAACTTTCAAATAAATTAGTCATTTGTTTTAAAAATTAAAAGCCAAAATTTTTTATTTTTGCAGTCGTGTTTTAGACTCTATTGCGGTACTTGTGAAACATGCTGAAAGAATAGGTTTCTAGCCACATTGTATTTAAGTAAAAAGATACTTGTTTTTTTGTTTTTTTTTTTTTCAAATATAAATTTGAACCCAAACTTAAAGCTAAAGTAACAGTGATACTTCATTTTTTTAATAACTTGAATCATAATCAATTGATTTTTTAATGGAAAAATAATATCAAACATCTTCATCTTGAATGCAGTTCTTGCGCCTGTCAACGGTGCTGCACTGTTGAGACGCATAGTTTTCCTTGTAATTTTGTAATATGGGAAGTGTCTCTTCTATATGGGGTGTGTGCAAAACGCAACAATAGTTATTTCTATTCAGAATAAACTAGCCACTTTGAAGTGCACTTAACAAATTAAAACAATTGTTTTTTTACGTATAAAAAGAACATAATTTCATTGTTTTTACTACAACTCACAGGAGAATCCTTGACATAGAACATAGTGACAATCACAATCTCAGCTATCATAAGTACTACCATGATGATGACAAACTGAAAAAAATGCAAGGAACTTTCATCATGCATAAACATATTTAAAGAATTGAGAGATCTTAAAATTATAATAAAGTATAATAATAAAGCATAATAAAGTAACACATATTACAATGTGTGACTGGTTTAAAGTCAATTCATTTATTGAATATATGTATCTGTCTCTCTGGTACAATTGAATTGGTCCCTTTGCATAACTATTTCAATAAGTAACCAATTTCTCATCAGCGATATAACTTTTCATTTAGATTATAATATATTAGACGTGCATATATAAATATATATTGCTGATGGTCAATACCAAAGACAGAGAGCTGTTGAGAAGCATGACAGCATATACCTATAGGCACGGCACATGGTGGATGGATGGATGATGGATGGATATTTTATCCCATGTTGGTAATAATTGAGTAAACATAACATAATTGACAAATTTTTGTATTTGTGAGCCTGTGAATTAATTTTCATCGACTAAACTGTAATATGTTTAAATAACTTTTACCTTAGATTTGAGTGAAGTAGATTAACGAAGATACAGAGGCAATGCGACTGACGGATGGACAACACTGAAACACTATCAACATTGCCCGTGGGCCACCTACCCTATTGACAGTTTACTTACCAAAATCAGCATGAATTTACAGCAGCTGCAGCAGCATCCGCAGCATCCAAGGAAGCTTATGATGAATAGAAAAATCCCCAAAACAAAGAGCGTGATTCCTATCTCGTAGAGTAGGGGCAGGTCTTTCAGTGCGTCGGCAGACTGTGGGAAAGTGTAGCCACCTTCCTCTGTGGAGCATGTGTGAATTACAGTCGGACCTCACTAAGTCGAAATCAAAAAGGACCCGAAAAAAAAGACTTACGGAGTTATCAAGTTAGGGTAAGTGGCCAGTGTTGCGAAGTCGGGGGAAATTTCCCTAATCGTGGGAATTTTTGAGCCAATTTTTGAGAAATGGGAATTAGGGAATTTTTAA
This sequence comes from Radix auricularia, assembly GCA_002072015.1. Lineage (NCBI taxonomy): Eukaryota > Metazoa > Mollusca > Gastropoda > Lymnaeidae > Radix > Radix auricularia. Next base: position 73,197 of record MUZC01001309.1, read on the forward strand.
GGGTTTTGACTAAAAAATGGGAATTTTTTAGATTGACCAATTTTAAAAATAAAATTAATTCTTGAATTAAAATGAAATAAGATAATTTGAAACATTCTCATTTTCAAATAAGAAATACTTGTGTTTTGATGTGGTGGGAGGCTCTTTGACGTAATGTTTGTTTATTTTTATCGTGTCTAGGTTTTTTTCAGATCTAGGATTTTTTCTGACGTTTTGGCAAGTTTTTTCCCCAACATTGTCACTGACAGTTTAAGGTTAGATTGTGTAAATGTTTTACCATTAAATAATATAATTGATTAGTCTGAGCCCGAATCATCATAAAATGTTTGTTACATATATAGGACCAAATCATTAATACTACGTATATATATAACAAACTATGTAACCATGTATGATTGATTCGTTATTAATAAATTTCAAAGCATTCATTTTAAAAAATATTTTAATCAATCACAGACAAATTCAAATTACAAGAGTATCCAAATAAATTTATTTTAAAAAACTTCTTAATGTTAAAATTTAAAAATATAATCTATATTTTGGTTTTGTAGCCAAGTTGTTAAATAAAAACGTATAGATTAAATAAAAATTGAAAGTACTCTATTAAGAATTGCCTTAAACATGCAGAAATATTTTTTTTTTTTTTTAAACGAAAGTATTTAATTTAAGTTGCCACTTTCTAGGTTTTTTCCCAAGTTTTTAGTGCATGTGGCAATTTTTAGCCCAATTAGGGAATTTTTTTACTTCTGCGTGGGAAAATCTGGCACTTAGACTTCGCAACACTGTAAGTGGCGTAATTGGCGCAGACTAATCAAGGACATTTTTTTATATTGAGAAGGGGTGGGGGTGAACAGTCATGTTAGCGAGAAGGCTTGGCCGGAAAGAGCAACTGTGTATGATGTTTCATATAAAAGGAAGCCAACTTGGCTTTGACATAATAATAATAATAATAATTTATATAGCGCTGTATCCTCCCATACCGAAACCACAGAGTAAGCTCATGAGAGGAGACACATACTCCTCCCCCTCCACACACACACACATTTTACTCCCTCCACAGTGGGATGGGGGAAGTAATATTTTTCTTTTTAAAAGAATCCCAGCATGCAGCAAAAGGACGCGGAGTAATTATTCTTCTTCCAGTCACTGCTTTTTCTTGTCTAGGTCATATTTGGTCTCAAATTGACATGCTACTTGCAAGAGTCGCTTAACCCCTTTAGGAGTGCATTAAGATAAGAATTTGCGTCTGTTTACGTGGCTCTACGGAACACGTATTCTGAAGTGTCACCCTAGAATAATAACCCAAACGCCTTGGAAAATTTGACTAAAGGAGGCTGAAAGCCAAAAACAAAATTGAGTTAAGGAGATCGAAAATACATTAGTCTTATGGAATTTGGCTGGGACCTAACATCTTATCTGTTACAGACGCTCCTATATACCGAGGTTTTCGACTTAGTGAGTTCCAATTGTATTTTTTTTCAAGGGACCCCAAGTGAGTGTGAGTACAATTTTTGAAAGGTTTCAACTTAGTGGAACAAAGTTTAGGTAGGTTCTTTTTACCCATCTATCAATTTCCCATAACACGTTTTAGAAGTTTTGGTAATTTTCTTGGACATCATTGTCACAATTCATATAAAACAACCAGTCAACCTTTGCCTTATTTAAAGCTAATGTAAGTCACAGATATTGACTTGACTTTATACCCTCTCCGAATTCTTTCCAACGTCTTCGTTTTGTTGTGTTCTCTATCGCACGTTGACGCTTGTTTCCAATCCTTACATCAAAGTGAATCAGTTAATTCCTTCTAGCTTATTTGTTCCCTGTAGCTTTGATAATTAGGCCTAACTTATCATCTATCACTTTCTGACTTGTGTCTTTTCTACATCGCAGCAAAAATTTCTTTTAATTTTTAAACATCCTTTTGTATTTTATGTGTCCTTTTCCCTTGATTTTTCTTGTTTTTGTGTGTATTTTACTATTTTTTCAAGTTTACTCATGCATTGTTTTAATGCTTACTTAAAAGGGAAAATATTTTAAAATAGTATTTTTAAAAGTATTAAAGTCCCTTTTCTAGACTTCAGACTGCGATGACCTAAAATATCTCTAAGTTAATGAACTGTGTATGTGAATATTTTAGACTCACCTCGTTCAAATCAATCCGGTCGGGATTTAATAGAATAACATTTTTATTTTTTCGAGCGCCAAGTTTAGCTTTAACAGTACCGTATACTCTCGTCTATAAGTCGACGGTAGTTTTCAAACCAACAACAATGAAATAAGCCATGATCCGTATACAAGTCGATCTTCAAAACTTTCAGTTGACCGTGCATGTACCCAGTATATGAGTCAACGTACAGCTAAGTACACTAGCACTACCGGCAACTCGACATTACCCAGCATTCAGTCAAAAAAGAATGTATCGAAACTAACATTTACCTGTGGATAGGGCGATTCTGTGTTTCAAAAAGAAGTTAACAACTAAACCCTCTCGACTTGTACACGATTATGTACGGTATATAGTTTTAACAATTAAAAATTTTAAAAGTAAACAGTGGGGATTAAATTAATGAGTACATGATTGAAGATTTTAATTGATCCGCCTTGATATATTCTCGTTTCTGCAATTTTCTGGTCACCCCCTCCCCCCTCGATTCCTCTTAAGATTAAACAATATTTAACATAAAATATCTTCAACTCTTACTTCTATGTACTCATTGCAGCTATAAATAAAAATATATTTACTGGCAGCGCTTTTAGCTGTGGTGTACACGAATTCGAATACTGTGTCTGGTATGAAAGCCAGTATAGCTCCCGCCGCTATGAACGCCATACTTATAATCTGGAAATAGACAAAAAGACAGATTTTATAACAAATCTAAGGAGAAAAAAATTAAAATTGATAAAAATTGAAATTTTTATCCTGAAATAAACGAACCACGATTTTGATTTTTCTCTCAGAAGTTGAAAATGTTCAAATATTGACTTTAATAATGATATCTGACTTTCACATATACTCTTAAAAAATGATTTTAACTTTTAAAAAAAATAATTTATTAGTATAAATGGTTTTTAGAATACTTGAAAATGTTGCATACTTCTCGCCAAATAAAAAAGAATATCGTTTACTACTAATTACTACTACAAATTAAAGGAGTATTGATAACTTAGTAAATAATTCCACAATCTTATAGGCGAAATTTCACTTCATTATTTCTAATGTTATGCAAATTTAGATTTCATTATGAAGAAACATAAATTTCAAGAGCTTTTTTTACAATTAGACCTATAGACAGGCTTGTCCATGGTAATGTTTTTCCTATGGGATTCCCATGGGAAACGTCCCTTGGGATGGGATGGGATGGGACAGGCATAAATTGCCATGGACAAGCCTGCCTATAGAGTTAATAAAATAACGTGTTCATTGTCTTTGTATACGAAACAAAAGAAATTTACGCTGGTAAAAAATATCGACAAACAATTCTAATACCAAACTTATGTGAGGTTTTAAATTTCACGTAATCTAAGCTTAAAATTTTTTGTTTTACATACTTATTTTAAAAATTTGATATCTCTTATATTTGATACCGTATTACATTCAAACTGGAATTCAAGCATTTTATTAATTTGACCAACGGCCAGATATAAATATATCGATCATAATCGAACTCTTCAAATAAGGAAATGATTGTTGAGCGTATGATATTTTCTTTTTTTCTGTATTTCAAACTTTGATTTTTTTTATTTTTAAAAAAATATCTTATCTTATCTATACAGACGCTTCTTCAATGCAGAAGATGATTGCGTCCATAGACCATGACGGATGATCTGTTAGCAAGTGATGCAACGTTCACAGGCCATGGTTATGAGGGTCCCACGCATTACCCAGCATTACTAGTGTTAGGTACCCATTCGGGGCATTGTTGACTCAGGGACGCCTTAGATCCCGGGAACAAATCCATGCCTTCACGTGGATTCGAACCCCCGACCATCGGTACGCCAGTCGAGCGCACTGTCAATCGACCACGCGAATCAATTGAAATTCAATGTTATTTTCTTTTCTTTAACATGTATTGTCACCAAAATATAACTTGTGAAAAATTTCAGCAAATGGAACGAAAGGTTTAAGGTGATAATACATATATTATAAATCACGCGGGCATACGAAAAGGAACGAAATAATTGTAAATTTGAAAATAGATTTTAATTTTAACAAAGAAAATACGAACGAAAAAAAAAAAGTATCTACGGGTCTTCCTGTCGTGTATGGAACTTGGGTTGAAGAATGAAACAGTTCTAGAAAGTTTTTTTTTAAAGAAACAAGTTGGGGGGGGGGGTTAAATTATATAATTATGTAATCATTTTATCATCGTTTGTGAGTTCCCAAACAAATATTTGTCATTAATTAATTTTTGTCCTCGCAGTCTGCAATTAACACGTGTAAACAGGCCTGAACACCCCCTCCCCAGTTTATCATCCAGTATTGTAAATTGGTGGTCACGCCTGACAGTATCTGGTGCTTCATTTGTTTAAGGCAGGTGTGTTATTTATGTCTGATAATATTTTTCAAATCCTTTATGTGGCGTCTGCTTGCTTGATTGATGCCTTGAAAACTTGAATGCCGTAAAAAAAAAAAAAACTTTTTGATCAATTTTTAACCCACTTTCTCGTATGCTATCGAGCTGAAATATTGCAGGCAGATAAAAATGATGAATCAAAATTTCAGATCGATCAGAAGTTCTGTAATTAAATTATTGAATTTTCAGATTATCCCTATTTTTCTCTAGGTAGCATGTTAATTTTTGTGTTAGAGTGTCACGTTGCGTGTTATATAGAACGACATTTTGTTACACTTTCCTATTGCGCTGTGCGGTGCGTATTATATTAACGATATTTTTTAAAAAATATATTCCCAATCTGTAGATGTAAAAGCTATTAATTGCTTATGTGTCTCGCGGTGCGCACTACGTTAAACATGTTTTGTAAAAAACCCTTTTCCCGTGATCAAATATTTAAAAGGCCAACTGTAGAAGTTTTTTGTTTTTTTTTTACTATAAATCCTTTATATATTTAAGACGCAACTAAAGATTTTGATATTTGGGTTGTCGTGCGATTTGTATTATAATGAACATTCTTTTAGCTATGTCTCGTATCTAAAGGAATGTTAGTCAAAAACTTGTTTTTACGGGGTTTTTTATTTTGTAATTTTATTTATTTTTGTAAGAAATCATCGTGTCTTAAATACGTGTAATTGTTTTATTATAATAATAATAATTATTATTATTATCATCATCATCATCATCATCATCATCATTATTATTTTTTTATTTTTTTATTATTATTATCATCATTATTATTATTATTTACAGTGAATTAGATTAAAGACTGTTATACCAATGAATATGTGAAACTCGATTTGTGCGTAATATCAGTATGTGTTTTTGAGGAAGATAGTTTAGCTATGTGTTTAATGCTGGATTCATAACATCACGGTCAGTAGATTCCTTTTAAGTCATTCATGTTGGCTCATTCACTAGTTATATTGGCACATTGCCTCATTGTGTCAGTATAGTGCCGCAATATGTTGGCACATTGCCTCGTTATGTTGGCACATTGAATCACTTTGTTGGCACGTTGCCTCATTATTGGCACATTGCCTTATCATGTATTTGATTTCCAATACCCCCATCCGTGAGGCTCATAGCTACTTTACTAAATAACGTAAGTTTATTTCCACCAAGATCTGGTTACTTATTTAATTATGTGCGGTTCATAACTAAATCATTAGATCCACATTCCCATAATTTACAATCCTATTTCTAACGTATTTCGCTTTTTATTCGCTAACAGATAGATATTGGTTCTTGGGTCAATCGTGTGGACTCAAAACATGGTAGTTCAACTTTCAATCCTATCTTCGTATTTTAACCCAAAAAAATATTAATTGTTACAGCTTTTAGCTCACATCCATCGTGTTGGGGAAGAACAACCAAGCTTCCAACATCATAAAAATAATTCCAATAACTAGAACAGGGGTAGCCAGACCTGTGGTAACTGAGAGCCGTTTCATAAACAAAATCAAAATATTAAGAGCAGCATAGAAGCACTATGGATTATAAAACCTTGTTTGGAAGTATTCCAGTAATCCTTGTAACATATCTTTCATAACATGTACGTGAGCCGCAATGTGAACACAGAAGAGCCGCAATGTAAACACAGAAGAGCCGCAGTTTGGCTGTCGTTGGACTAGTAATACAGTACACATAAAGTTTGCCGAAATGGATCACTGCATAGAAAATAAAATCTCTATCCTTAATGTGTCCACGTTACTAGGAAATGAATCTTTACTTTTAGCTTATGAAGATTTGTAAAAGATGAACAATTTTGCCAAGAATTGTTATTTAATAAATGTTTGGAGACACATACAAAAGGTGAAACGTTATTTACTGAATTAAAAAGATTTTTTAATGTAAAGGCTAATGTTATATATGTTCTCACTAACTGTGCTCCGGCTATGGTGGAAGATACAGAGGCTTTCTGCATACTTAGGTAAAACAATCTGTACCGAATTTATTTTCAGCACATTGTGTCATTCATCGACGCCAGTTAGTGGCAAAAAATCATAGCGAACTTTTGCATCGAACAGGTGAGTATGCCATCACAGCCGTTAATAAAAATCAAAAGGAATGCCTCAATAAGAGATTGACTATAATCGTTTACATATTAACACAGAAGTACGTTGGTTATGTAAACGTGCTTGTTAAAAACGATTTATGCTCTCTTAAATAATCATTTATGTAGATTTTCCCCTTGGGAATCCGTAGGCAAGTTTTGACTAAAAAGAGTGGGGTCCATGCACACAAAAATAGTTTGGGAACCACTGATCTACATGGTCTGCCTTCTTGGGTTGCCGAGAACATAGGGGCTCATCCATTTCTCAAAATAACATAATGGCAGCCGATTTTTTTAAAATTTTGTTCGCATAAGTTCATTTGAAATAATTGGGTCTTTGTAAAGATGTATTTATACATCTCAACCACCATGATGGTAGGAGCGTGCTATAAAATCTTATTGAAATTTTTAGCGCATTTTCGAGAAGTCGAATGCGCTATTGCACCCGTTTTGTCCGTCCGTCTGTCATCACCCTTGATCTCAGCATCCATAAGTCCTAGACCCATGAGGTATATATGTTTTTTGTATGTCCTGACCTGCCATTTGTGCATCAACACTCAGTTACTCGATCCGTTAAAAAACCCCGTTAAAACTACCAAAAAATATTTCGAATCGAGAGAAAACACTAGCGCAGGGAACGGCCGCCATTGCCGGAAGTGGAATACACACCTTGCAAGCATTGAAGAGTGGTGCGAAATGGTGCAAAAGAATTAGTTGTTTTTTTTTAGTTGACGTCATTAGAATATGTGTAAAAGTTTAGAGAGTTTTACGTCATCATTTGTGGTGACTTGTAGTTAGATTAAAGAGAAAATATTTTTTTTTAATGTAAAGAAATGACTTTTAAATTAAAAAAAAATGTCAGGTATATTCATTACACAAGAAAATTCATAAAAATATGTCTAAAATCTAAACACAATTACTGATAACTACATAATGCTGATATCTAACATAAGTACTGATACATAATACGAAAATGCGCTAACACGTCCTGAATTCCAATAGGGACCAGGCTTAACATGATTTTTTTTACTTAAGTACATTCTCTCTCTCTTTCTCTCTCTCTCTTTCTCTCTCTCTATCTCTTTCTCTCTCTCTCCCTTTCTCTCTCTCTCTCTTTCTCTCAATCTTTATCTCTCTCTTTCTCTCTCTCTTTCTCTCTCTCTCTTTCTCTCATTCTCTCTTTCTTTCTCTCTCTCTTTCTCTCTCTTTTCCTCTCTCTTTCTCTCTCTCTCTTTCTCTCATTCTCTCTCTCTTTCCCTCTCTCTTTCTCTCTCTCTTTCTCTCATTCTCTCTCTCTTTTTCTCTCTCTCTTTCACTCTCTCTCTCTTTCTCTCTCTCTCTTTCTCTCTCTCTTTCTCTCTCTCTTTCTATCTCTCTCTTTCTCTCTCTCTTTCTATCTCTCTCTCTTTCTCTCATTCTCTCTCTCTTTCTCTCTCTCTTTCTCTCATTCTCTCTCTCTTTCTCTCTCTCTCTTTCTCTCATTCTCTCTTTCTTTCTCTCTCTCTTTCTCTCATTCTCTCTCTCTTTCTCTCTCTCTTTCACTCTCTCTCTCTTTCCCTCTCTCTCTCTCTCTTTTTTCTCTCTCTTTCTCTCTCTCTCTCTCTCTCTTTCTCTCTCTCTTTATCACTCTCTCTCGTTCTATCAGAGATTTATAGCACAAAACCAATATGAGATCGAATATGAAGGAATGTGTAAATGAAAGCGCATTCCCATCAAAATAACTACCGGGTAATATCATAATATACTTCATGAAGATTTTTTATTAACGATATAATTATCGAATCCAAGACATGACTGATACAATACGTTGCTGTATGCTGATCCTCTCCCCCACGTCTACTATCACACATAACAAACCCCACACACACACCTCTTCTATCACACATGACAAACACCTTTTGAAAGATCAAACATTTATATACTTACCAAAAAGACAACATTGATTAACATGAAGATGCATTTGGCAAAGGTTGTGAAAGCCATTTTTTTGTTTCAAATATGGATCTTGTAGTTTATGATATGTTGTCCTTGTTTCGTTCACTTAAACATAAGACTTCACCGGTTTGATCTGTAAACAAATAATAAAGCTTTCCGGTTATTACATGGCAGCTAAAGCTACTCAGAAACAGAAACATTTTTTATTTCTAACAAGCTTGGAAAACCAGTTCTCTCTTTCAGTTTTTCACATAAAAACAACTATTTAACACGTTTAATTTAAACTTGACGCTTAGAGATGTCTTTTTTTTTTTCAATTTTTTTTTCATTTCAATATTGTAAACTTTACATTTCATCTTTTTTTTTTTTCTTAAACCTTACTTGATTCTTGCGTACGGTATTTCCTTATAGGTACAAACTAAAGACAGAAATCCTAAATATGAACTTCGACTGGTCGATGTGCTGGACAATCCTCTAGGTTACTTCCAAGAATCAGATGAAAAAACTTTCATTTGCACATAGCCGGCCCAAACAAGATCTGCACACCTGTGTGCGACGGGTGGTGACAGTTGCTCCGAAGTCGCTCAGGTAATAGAGACACTTGGTTACCATCCGCGTGTTTTACAGTTGACTCTCAGTCACGCTTTGGGGCCCATGAGAATCTCAGGGTGACGGGTTTTGGCAAGACTTTATAAAGAACGTGGGATCGGTTTGTGTGGGGTGCATGGCACGGTTTGGAGTGGGATATTTCGAGGAAGCTCTTTCACTGGGCTGTCTATAGAATTTTCTTATTGAATTCTTGTTTTCTGGTCTATTCAATATAAAGTGTCTGTTCGCCTCACCATAAGGCGATACCGGTATTATAAAAAGTTTTAGAGGTAGTTCATTTTAACTCCACAAGGGACTAGCACCACGTCACCGAGTAAGAAATTCCATCAACTTCTTTTGTAACATTTTAAATTCGAGAGTATCTAATTGGTCCGCTTTGTCTCTGGTGAGAAAAAGATTTCTTCAGTATTTGTTGTCCTTTGTTTGAAAAACAAAACTTTTAATTCGGGAGATTATCAGTCATTTTAAAAGAATTACATGAAAGAAACTTGACTGGAATTATTTTTACGTTGCGCATTTTAATATGTTGAACTATGAGGTAAAGGCCCAATTGATATCTCGGACTCGACATATCCACGGGTCAGTGTTAGCTTCGATAGATTTCTGTGAACTGAATGTGGGACTATGTCGAGTTGCCGGCAGTGCTAGTGTACTTAGATGTACGTTGACTCATCCACCAGGTTTAACTAAAAGTTTTGAGGCCGGGCCTAAACAGAGCCGTCTTAACACCATTTTGGGCCCCTTGGCAAAAAAAATAGTGCGCCCCCATCCCCGCAGGAATTTAAAAAAAAAGAAATATACTTAATAGATATAAATAAACATATTCCAATGGGGCCCCTATGCTCGTGTCCCCCCCCCCGGGCTAATGCCCAACATGACTACGCGTTAAGACGGCACTGGGCTATGTACTGATGTTGACAATTAAGGGTCGTAACTGTTTGATTGCTCCATGATCTCTACATATGGTAAAATTTCATACAAGTATTTAAAAAATAACCGAATTTTTAAAGCTTAAGTGTTACCCTTGACATATCTTCGGGCCAAAGCATATTTCATAACTCCACTATCGATATCCAGGCACCTCAGTTTGAGACAAACTGAAATTCGCCTATAAAAATAAATTTCTTAAATATATTGATTTGTTTACTTCTGCTTTCAAGGCAAAAAATCTTTTATTACGGTGTGCGACTCATTTCTAATCTCTAGAACGCGGCCTTTAAATCACTTTCTTTATGGTAGCAAGGGTAATTTATGATCGGTAGTTGCCAACTAATACTGTCTGCTGCAACGGTAAAAAAAATAATAACTTTCAACTAACAAAACAAAATTGGCACGTTGATACGTAAAATATGTCAAAATTGTGTCTAGCCAAAGTTGATATCGTTCAATACTTCTGTGCAAAACTGTTTCGTTTTTCAGTGAAAAAAAAATGTTGGCGGCCGTTGCAAACTAGTTTTATTTTATGCGGCCGGCAATAGTCCAAAGGTTGTGCACCCCTGGCATAAGTTATCAATAAATGAAAATTGAATTGAGTTATAATCCTTACGTTAACGAACCCACAAGAGAACGCATGAAATTGTTACCCCTCATCGTTTGACGTTGACATCAAATTTGCACATGTGATGTAAGCGCCACTCAGTTTGGTTCTCTCATGGCAGTGCTTCTCAAAGTGGTGGTCCTCGGACCAGTGCCGGTTCGAGGGCCATCAGCTGCCGTTCAGCAGAAGTTCTTAAGAAAGGACAGAAAAATATAATTATAATCCTAATTTGCAATCATTAATATTAACACTATAGAATTTTTTTTCGGCAATAGGCACATAAATGTGAGAAAAATTAAAATAATTTTTATTGCCCTACCACCTCAGTACAGGGCAAATAGTTCACTGGTCTCTGATGCATCGGAAAAATTCCATACTAAAAAGTTTGAGAAGCACTGTCTTAGGGGATGCCCGGCAGTCAATTTAGGGATTTTTTTAAAATATATATTTGAAAAATCAAATGTTTAAAAAATCTAAACAAATAAATTATCAGTGATAATAACTAATCAATGTTTAATTTGTTTGTATTACTGTAAAATATAATCGAAAGATGTTAACACAGTTCGTTTTTCGAGGGCTTGTTAACCGTTCTAAAACCGTTCTTAAAGAACGGACTGGTTCAACCGTGTACCTAAAAGTATAGAAGTTTATGTTAATATTACTGCTACCCCAAAAGGAGCGGATTCTATCTAATTTTATATGCCCATAATGATTCTGCATTTCCCCCATGAGTTCCCCTTTTTACCCCAAATGAGACAATGTACCTCTGCTCACCGACCTCTCAGTAAAACCGCACGATAGCGGTAGCAATGTATTTTTTTATTTGTTTATAAACCCCACAAGAGAATGCAACAATTTAAACACGTCTCGTCCGTTGGTGACATTATGTTTACAACTCTTGTGTGACGTACGTGAAATCGTGGAAAAAAATGTAAAAAAAAAACAATAACAACACAAAAAAACGAAAACAAACCGCGATCTAAAAAGTTATGTTAATATTGGATATTTTATTAATGTTATAGTATTTTTCAGTCTTCAACTAGTAGGAATTACTGTATTTTGCGAAGCACAAGATGACACCCTACTTTCCCGTTCAAAGTTGGGTACATAAAGTACTCGACATAGTCCTCTTACAGCGCATACCTAATAATTTTTAGAAAACATGAGGTGTGATATCAATATGGTAATTTTATATAAAATGCCTTTGATGTGCATATACTTAGCAAGAAAACTGTCACTATAAGATCGAAATCAATTTGAGGAATCGTCCGGTATCTATAATGTAATCTAGGTCTATCTACAATGAAATGATGCTTGTAATATCAATAGTCACACTCGCGAACTTGAAGGTTAATAAAAATCAAATGGTTTTTGCCAGTTACCGGTTCGTTAGCTGTCTTGCCTTGGCAACTAAACAAATTTTTAAAAATTAAAATTTTAATAAACAAGCCGAATTCATACTTAATCTTATAGGTCCTTAGGCAATGGAGGGGATAATTTCGCTATCACGTCAGTAGATGGAAAATCACGTCAAAACGGGAAAAGAATGCACCGGTACCTAGTAGAATAGAAAAATTCCTGCCGGTCCGTCATACGAAGATTTTGAGAAGCACTGGCGTACAATTTGTTTAATGACGTTTCACATATCTTCACGCGTGTTACGATATTGCAATGCAGACCTACACTAAATAAATAATTTTGCACAAAAGTGATTTGAAACACTCGGTACTCATTTTCAAATAGAAAAAAAAAAGGTTTGTTCAAAGCTTTGTGACGTAATATTAGAGGTGCGGGATCTAACTTTTTGTGACGACGTGTGACGAGAGGGGAGGGGGTGCGAAATTGGCCAAAATCGCGTCAAGTCATTTATGGTCGGCCCCCTACTAATTTTCCCAGTGCCATAATTATTTTTTATAATGCAGCTGCAACATTAAACTACTACTCTCATATTCTAAACAAAATTGTTTCACTACAAAATGCAAATAAATTCTTCATCAAACATTAAAAAATAATTTTAAAATAAAGCATCGTGTTTTGACTCTAGGGCAGTGCTTCTCAAACTTTTTAGCATGGGGTACTGATGGGAATTTTTCAATAGCCTTGCTCAGGGACCCGGGTACCCGTTACCGAGCAATTACCCGGGTAGTAAAATGGCGCTCGGGTACCAGTAAAAATGTTACTGCAATATTTATGGCTTCTTCTGTGTTCAAATTTTGGCTCGCGAATAATTTATCAAAATAAAAGTTTTGGTTTCAAATATATACTGTGAAATACGTCTCATGAAAACGCTTAAAAAGAAATAAGTGTTAAACAGAAATAAAACACTTTATTTCCCAGGAACTTGAAACAAAAATCATTTTAAACAAAAAGGTTTTAGTTCTTTGAAGTGTTCAAATAAGAAAAATAGAACACAACGCTGATAACTACTATTAAATAGGAAGGGCTAGGAATGACCTTAGCTTTGGCTTTGAAATACGCCGCTCATCTTTGTTACCGATTGAACGAGCCCTTGTTTTTTATCTAATCCCCCCCCCCACTCACACGTGTCATCACTCCTATCCCCACCATACTTTTTAAAAAAATAGTTCAATCATTGCATGATTTTCACTATAATAACAAAAATAAAGGGTGAAGGTGAGTCCGTCCACTCAGTATGACACAAAATAGGACACAAGAGCGATAACTAGGAATGTAGAGAAATGATCTTTGCTTTGGATTTGAAATACGCCGCTCATCATTGTTACCGATTGAGATACACCAAATTCTTTTATCTAACCCTTCCCCCATTAACATATGTCTCCAATATTTTAATAATTGAACAATCTTCTTCACTGCATTACAAAAATAAATGCTGGGGGATGGGTCCACTAAGTAGGGGCAAATCCTGAAAAGTTTAGTTAATTAAAACAGTTGTCAGCAGCAGCTATGAACTAGATATAACCCGCCATGTCATCATACGATTAGCGCTCCCCCACTCCAAAAAATCACCTTACCACCCCTCTGCTTATTGTTTTTACACCACTGTACTGCAGTAGTATTTCAATGTCATCATTTTCCCATCGTTGACTCATTACATCAAAATTTGCATTTCCACAATAAACAAAGCAGTAAAAGGATAATGGTAGTAAAAGCGGGCATAATGACGAAAATTTTTAGGCATTTCGAATTTTTCAACAATGTTGACAGCCCTAGGGACCGGTGCACTATTTTCCCAGTACTTACGTGGTAGTGAAATGTAATTTATGTAATTTTATTCATTTCATTGTATGTGCTTATTGTCGAAAACTGACACATTCTTTTGAGTTAGTATTAATGATTGCTAATGGAAGACTATAATTACATTCTTCTGTCCTTTCTTGATAACGTCTGCGGGCCGACGGCTGATGGCCAACGGACCGGCACCGGTTCGCGGACCACCACTTTGAGGAGCACTGCTCTAGGACTTTGCAGTAGACATTGAACACTGATGCATCGTCACAGAGTTCATAAATTCTTTCAACTATCAAAATGATATTTATAGATAGGGCCAGAGACGAGTTACTTTAACGTTATAAAATGCCTGAAAAAATATCTCTGTCTATACTAACACTGACACATTTTATTAATTTTCAGTCTGGAAAAGTGTGTGAGGATATATATTTTATTAACTATAAACGTTTGTCATTATGTTAGTATATAAGTATGTTATTCCGTCCTAGAATCCTTAAACCCTTGGTCGTTGGGGCACCCTCGCAGACTGTTCCCTACTTCACGCCTTTTCCCCCAGTCTTGTGCTGTCATTTGAACAACAGTCCGTTCAATCCTTGATGGCGTCCTCCCATCTCTTCTTTTGACTGCCTCTTTTCCTTCCTCCCTGGACTGTGTCTTGCATTAATGTATTTTTGAGAACCCCAGATCTTGTAACGTTTCACTACCGTCTTAGCTTCATTTTAAATTCCTTATATTAACTTCACCGCCGGCTCTCCCTCTCTCTCTATCTTGGTCCGTCCATAGGGCGGAAAAACAAAAGTCAAATATAACCAACTTCCCGTGATGCTATCGAGATGAAATTTTTCATATAGAATTGTGCCAACTAACAATGCATTGTATAAAAATTTTCAGATCGATCGAATGTACCGTAATTAAATCAATGCACTTTAGGTTTATTTCTATATAACTGTATGGTAGCCGTCTGTTGTTGACATCCATGTGTTTGCTGGAGTTCAGTCTCGTCATTGTTGACCACACCCCCACCCGTCCACTTTTACACCAAGAGAGTTCAGTCACGTCATTGTTGACCACACCCCCACCCGTCCACTTTTACACTAAGAGAGTTCAGTCTCGTTCAGTCTGTAAATGTACATTTGTCTCGCGGTGCATATTATTTTGAACATAATCAATACTTTTAGTTCTGTCTCATATATATAAGGGATTTAAAGTCAAAAACGTTGTTTTTAAGGGTTGTTTAATTCTTGATTGAGTTGAGAAGGTCCTCGAACGGAAATGGCAGTAGTTATTTTATAGCTGACCGCTTCGTTGACGATATGCTCCGTGTAGGCGATGCTATAATAAACATCTAGGGAACATATGGTTGTTTGCAGGTCTGCTTTGTTAGTCCAGGCTTTTATATGTATGTTAGTATATGTGTATCTGTGTATTATGTAATGCAAGTATGTGAGTATACATTTATGCATGTTGGTTTGAAGTTATATCATAATATATATTTCATTTTAGTGATGTCATTATGAATGTATTTAATTTTGTGCTGATGTCAGTATATGTAAGTATGACAATTTTGTTTTGCTATCTCAGTATGTGTGGGAATTTGTGTCATTGTAATCATTTTATACATTATGTAATTATGACAGTACCTAAAAATTTTTGTTGCTTTAAAAAGAAGTGGATTATCTCAGTATGGGGAGTAAATCAGTATGTAACGTAAGGAAATTAGTATATCTGTATGTAAGTATGTTATCTTAGTATGTGGTTTTCTTAGTATTTTGGTATATCAGTATGTGGGTATAGAAGTATCTGGATATAGTTTTATGTCAATTTATCAGTATACCTAGTTCTGCAGCTTCCAAATATCACAAATATATTCTTGGCTAATAAGACACAATCCTGTATCATTTTCCTTGCCTTTGCACAGGCCCAAACAACCTCTGCGGCTCCATTGGGGGGGGAGGTGGGGGCTGGCTCCTCGGCTTTTTTAAGGGGCCTAAAGTATTACGGCATAATATTTCAAATAAGAACTTTAAATGTTAAAAAAAAGGGAAAGGGGGCAAAGGAACTCATTTAGATCACGCGACGGCCCTCGTCAGTCTATTTATATCATGTTGCGTGGGTCGGCTGTTTGCTTTTTTGTTTTGTTTTGTTCGCTCTAGCGCTCTAGTAATCTTATACATATCCTGAACAACATGAACAACTTCTACCCCTCCACGATCAATATTTTTTAAAAACCCCTATAAATTAAAAAAAAATAACTTTACAGTGTTTCCCCCCAAGACCTAAAAAGAAAGAAAAAACATTTACCCACTTGCCTGTTGCCCACCCCCCAGTGGGTAGAAAAAAAGCCCTCTCTAACCCACCACACCGTTAGTCACGGCATGTAGGCTTAGGCTGTTACAAAACAACAAGTCGTCCGGAATACGAGACCCTATTGAACAGCGATCTCATAATGAACTGGCGACAACACAGTTGGGGTTCTTGAGTAGGGCTTCGAACAAAATATGAAGACATGCATCATTACACAAGACCTTTATTTATTTTTATTTTCAGTCGTCTTTATTGCCTGTATTTTAACAAATTGAAGGTCGAAAATCATGGAAAGTTTTATCAAATTTACTCATCTGTAAAGTATTTCTAACGAAAAAAAAAATGTGAATCGTAATCGATTCATTGTCAAATTTTGTAACTAAATTAAGGTTGTTTTTTTCCTTTGATAATCAGCTAAGAAATACTTTATAAAACGTAACATGATCTTCAGTTGTTGGTTGGAGTTTTCAACAAGCTTTTACTGTTTAACTCTAGGGTCCACCTAAGTATAGCAAAAAAAGGACCTAAATTTGAAACCGATGAACTATGGAGGAAAAAAATAATTCTCCATGTTGCCGTCAGGAAACTTTTATTTTATATTAAACCCACTCCCTGCTCTAATTATTGAACCACTCATAATGTCCTTCGTTATTCCTGTCTTTAAAGATTGAAGATCTACCAATATGGTATAGTATTCTGGATTATATCTTTACACTTTCCATGTATTATCTAATTTTGATTAGCTCATCACTTGCAATGAATAGTAAGATTTCTTTACTCGATTGGCTGTTAGTAAATAACTTTTTAAAAATATGTGTTATGGCTATGGACTTGAGTTTGAAACAGCATTAGCTTATGTCTGAATAATTATTTAATAAAAATGAAAAAATGTCAATCAAGTTTCACAAAATAAAGAATAAACAACGAAACATTGTAATGTAAAGAACGTAAGATAACTAGTTATTAATATGATTGCCTGACCAAAAAAATAATCTTAAAACATGGCTAATATCCCAGAATAACCTAAGGACATGAAAATGTGGCAGTATAAACCTCTGAACATGTAAAGGTGCTTATTCCTTAATATGTGTAATGATCACAAAGTAAACACATAAGGATGAGATTGTTACAATGCAGAGGATAAGAGTTTGTTTTAATATTATGATGCAAATAATAATTTTTTTTAAACTAAAAAAGCCTATAGATAATTTTACTTCATACCCACGTTGTTTAAACGTTTAATTACTTCACGTGTTAGTTATTTCTGCCAATTAAAACAAAGGAAACTTAAATTATATAACAATAATTGTTTCAATTAATGTGTCTTCTTTCTTCCCCTTCTTCTACATCTCTTCCATGAGGAACAGCAGACGATCATCGTCGACCCTGCGATCCTCCCAAAGACATAGATCTCAACAACAAAAAAGTCCCCAAGGCTTTAATATAATAGGCCAGTCTCTTCAGCTCTTTCCACGTATTGCTAAGTCTCTTGATGTCTGCCTCGGTGCCAATTGTTTCTTGGTCGAGCATTTTTCCGCTTTCTCCGGGTGTTCCATTTAGGGGTTTTCATTGTTGTTTTTGAAGCTGTTTTTTGTCCCAAACCATCACCATCGATAGCTCTATCTTTTATCCGCCGTCACAATTCCAGGTTACTGATCTGCCAGGAATAGGAATCCCGAGAATCCTTCTATAGAAATTACTGGATTATCTTCATTTTTAAAAACATTATCATCGTCAATTCTTTCACTTGAAGTACAACATTTTAAAGTTGTTTTTTTTTAAAAATAATTACCGCAATTTTTCTATACATATTTTAAAATAATGCTAAGTATTACTGATTAAAGCTTTCCTTTTAATTGTTAAGTATTTATTGAAGCTTAAAACTGTATCCACTATATGTATTCACTTCGATGGAAATTAAAACATATCCTACCCATTATATAAATGTATTTAAAAACTACTCGTTCAGACATGAACAAAATTGCACTTTATTGAAGTATTCTTAACTGACACTTTCCGTACCACTAATGAATGACAAATTGGATATAAAACACAAGCATCACGAGATGTATGGGGACCACGGCATTTTGTGCTACTGGTCAACACTTTGTGCCTTATTTACACAGACAATTCACATCCTTGGTGTACACTGAACGCCTAACGCAAGATATAGATCAATGCATCTTTTGTTTTTGGACGTATGCAATAAAAAATACATCACGATTTTCCTAAGAGTGAATTTTATTGTGCTTCAGTTTTCTATATTAATTCTAAATATTAAGCACACCTGTCTTTGTAGTGTGTAGTTGAAATTTAGTGAACCTTACTCTGTCCTAAATTCCTAAAATTGACTCTAAATTAAAATATGCGATTTTCATGAGTTATCTATTATATTTATATATTACAAATACAAAACATAAATCCGTCTTTTCCCAAGTATTTTTTTTATAAGTATCAAAACTTCAAATGAATATTTTATTGTTTATCTTTAATTTTAAATTTTGATCTTACATTATTCTTATTTTGTTGCTTGTTATTCATTTTAAAAAAAAAATCATCTCTGAGTTAATATTACATAAAATGTTATGGTTTATTTCTTATAACAGAGAAAACTTCTGTTGTTTAGACGCCTTTAATTTTATATCATTGTGATTAGACTCCACTGTGAGGTATAAGACCTGATTTTTTTTTTTTTTTTTTTTTT
>MUZC01001309.1:112016-136914 GCA_002072015.1 Radix auricularia
TATATATATATATATATATATATATAATTGCTTTGATTTAAAGTGATTGCAAATAAAATAGTATTGTGAAATGACTTTTGAATTGAGTTAACTGTTAGGCTTTTGACTTATTTTGGTTTAACAAATACATATTAAGCATAATAGTGTCATAGCACTTATGAGACCAAGGTAAATTTTAAACATTTTGGAATTTGAACGAAATAATGTTTCTCTATTAATCTGCAAATTGTTGGGGTTTTTTTTTTCATTATATTATTTCAGGGTGTAACAGACATTGGTCGCTCGTCCCTGTGAGTGTATGAAAATGTAACAACGAGAAACTTCATGTGCATGAGCATCTGGTTTGCTCTTTTTCATGTTCATCTGCTTCTCTTTTAAAAGAAAAGGTGTGTTCCCTTTTTATAAATAATAATACCGGTAATAATATTGCTTGATATTAATACTGAACACTGAAAGGTCACTGATAAGCTAGGATCTAGGGGTGATTTGATTTTCCCATTTTCTCAAGAATTACAACTCTTTTTACATTTTTTAAATCACTTATTTTAACTTTATGAGGTCTCCATTTGTCTTTTTGTTTCTGTTCTATTAAATCTTATAAAAATTAAAATATTGTACTGTTATCTTTTCTGTTACAGAGAAATTATTGCGTCCTATGCTCATCCATGGTTTTGCGTTTTTATTAAAGTTTTAAATGTTGATTATAGGGTCTTGGTTTGATCAGAAAACCCATCCCGCGTCCGAATTCCAGACGGGAAGAACGACAATTTGTATGTGTTTTAAAAGTTCTATGATCAATTTCCTAGGCACTGTACACAGTACAGCCTATAACCCTAACGATTTGAAGATTAGCACTTCGGAAGATTAAATAAATTTGTCAATTTGTTATATATTTATTTTTTAACTTTCGCTATGTGCAAGAACAAACACATACAAGTTTTCTTTCTTTCCGTCCGGTATTCGGGCGTGGAATGGGTTGCCTGAAGAAACCAGGAAAGCCAACACTTTATCATCTTTTAAAATTCTAGTAAGAATACAGGACTAAACACAAACCATAGAAATACGTAGGACGCAATAATCTTCTGTACAGAAGGAGCGTCTGTAACTTATAAGATAAGACAAGATAAGATACTGAATTTTAGGCCAAGATTAAAATTTTCTAATAAAGTTTCCAATCCAATATTCTTTTATCTGTTGTCACCAACTAAACAAGATGGCCGTTTGTCGGCTAGATCCGTGTGGAATTATTTGCATCTTTATTACATATGTTGCTGTTTTTTATGCAGATTATGTTGTTGTTAAACATCTTGTAATACCATCAATGACAGAGTCGTAAGATATGGTTTCCTCATTTAACCATAGTTTTAAACACCAATGAATTAATTATAGGCCTAAGTTCTCGGAACATTAAAAAAAGAGGAAAGGAAAAGAAAAAACAACATTTCGACGAAATTTTCGTTACAATAAATGATGATCAATGTGTCAGAACCACAACCACGTAGATTATCTAATAGGAAAAAGATTTAGGGATCAAGAATTACAAATTTTTAACAGTAATATAAATCTCTACTTATGCAGTATATAACACTTAATGGGCATTAATTATAATAGCCACCAATTGACCAATGATGGCACCAATAAGATGAGTTTGAATGATCAGTATAGTCTACTATAGTATGACTAGTATGAGTATGACTCATATTTCTGGTGTAAATGCCCTAATTGTATTTAAACAATTTCTACAACTCTGCAGACTCTACTCAATCTTTTGTACATTACAAGACTGATGATGGTCTACATGGAATCATTAGTCATTAGTAATTAGTGATCATTTGTCATTAGTCAATATTGAATGACACAGACACAACATGTGAATAGGGTAAGGGTTCGCCTGACAGGACGTAACAAAACAGCCAACGTTTCAGCAAAGAGCCTTTTTCAATGGACATACAATACACAAATAAAACGAATATAAAAAAATTAATTAAATATATTTATATTTTTAAATATTTATATTTCATATTTTATTTATTTTATATTTTATTATTATTTTTTTTATATTTGTTTTATTTGTGTATTGTGTGTCTGTTGAAAAAGGCTCTTTGCCAAAACGTTCGCTGATTTGTTACGTCCTGTCAGGCTAACCCTTACCCTGTTTTCGTCTTTTCCATTTACTATAAAATTTTATAAGCCTGATTGCAGTCTCACCCCTCATTTACTGACATCACATGTGCAATGAATAAGATTTTAATATAGAAGTTAGCAGTAATTGTAATCATTCAGAGGCATAGGCATGGTAATCCCTTATTTTAATTTTGGTGCAATAGGGCCTATATAGATATTGTTATTTTTTAATTTATTAATATTTACTTCATTTTATTGTAATATTTATTTTTTACGTTCAATTCAGTTTTTTCTTAAATACAGCCATTTATCATTCAAGGAATTATAAAATCAACAAATAAGAAAGAGCATTCATTCATCTTTTGTTATTTGCGACACCATTGCACTTTTCCTTTCCTCACATGTTGTTTGATCTGCTTAGCCCAATTTGATTTATATAGAATATTATAAAACTAGATATGACCCATGGCGTAGCATACTCTGCAGACTTGCTCGTCATGGATAGTGCAAAGAAAGTGGGGTAGGGGGATGGTGAGAGAACGGACACAAACAGCAGCACGAAGTAAGGAGAAAAAAGCGAGTAAATGTGGAGACATGCGCACTGTGGTTGTTGTTACCAGCACCCCACCCTTCACTACCATCCCTGGCCAACCCTAGCGAGGGTTAGTCATGTTTGCAATAAACGGGGAACAGAACGGGCAGAAGCAAACATTTTTAAAAATGTTTCAGCTGGAATTTCCACGTGCAAGCCAGACGTGATAGTCACTACACTAGGAATCACATGTTATTCTGTGAAGGAACAATGCAATTGAAGGCAAAAGCATTCTTGCCCCCCCCCCCGCCCTTTTTTTTCCTTTTCATCCCACTACGCTTGCCAACTGTGATCGTTTGACCCCAGCGACAGTCATTCATCATGCTAACTTGCACATACTTGCTTTGGTGAAATATATATATACATATTACTTTTAAATTATTGAAAAAATTATGTCTTGGTGTTAGGTTTTTGTTAATAAACTTTGGTTTTATATCAATATTATAGACCTCTTGAAAACTGTATATTACCAAGGGCTGAAGTATCATGTTAATTCACACCTATCAAGTTAGAGCTGCACAATCACATTACAGTGGAACATCTCATAATGAGCACTTCTCATAACAAGTAATTTGCATAACAAGCAAAAAAAATGTGAAGAAGTTTCTCCCTTATCGAGCAACATTCCGCATAATGAGTTATGCAGAAAGGATGAAGCCCCTTTTCCAGACATCATTTGTGAGCCGGGACTTATGCGCTGATGCATTAGTCTGTGCTTAGCACTCGGTCTGTTAGCGTATGGTTTTGGTGTGAGATCACCCATTTTTACAAATTAGTCAAATTGGTTTTAAAATATTTTGAGCTCAAGGCTCTTCGGAGTCAGTTGTAACAATGTCAGGTCTGGTATGCCAATTGGTTATCTCTAAAATTACATATGTGCCATGTGCCCTCAAAACCATTAGGGGGGATTTCAGACTCAGTCAAGGACCTTTTTGAGCAGTACAGCGAATTTGTATGTAGTTTGGTATTCAGCAAAGTTGTCTAAATTTTTACTATTGTTTTGTCTATTTTCCATTTTGGTATAAGTCTTTACATTGACCTGTCAGTGGATTCACTTGTCATGTGTTTGAACATTTTGTTGTAATTTGTCACAATTTCACTAGTCCTGAAGTCAGTTGTTTGGTAACAGTTTCAGTTTGGTATATGAAATCAATGATATAGTCAAAATCTAACTATAATGGTAAGGTTGAGAATTTAAAAAATAATAATCTTGTATAGACATAACAGTAAAAGCATTTTTTATTTTTCTCTTATATTTAGCTTCTGGGGGGCATTTTGTGTGGTGTTTTTCAATACAATAGTCTTCCTACTGACTGTCTCACATCTTCGAGCTGTTTTATCTGATCCTGGAATCGTCCCTATACCTAAGACAAATATTGATTTCTCCGATATCCATTCTGAGACTGCAAAAAGAAAAACGGTCAGTAATAGCTTAGTATTCTTAACTTTTTTTTTTTACAATACTGTTGCACAATTAAGGAATTGATCAACTTGCCTCTGTAATATTTTTATCATTCAGTAGAGATAGCGTTGTTTATCCGTTAATAAACCTAATTCTTATTTATCAGAATGATGGATGGACAGTTTGTATGAAGTGTGAGACGTACAGACCACCGAGAGCTCATCATTGCAGAGTTTGTCGACGTTGTGTCAGGCGCATGGATCACCACTGCCCATGGTAAATAAGAATGAGACAAAAAATTATATCGATTAACTTTTATGGCAATCTTTACAGGGTTTACTCACAAAAAACATTTCTGGATCTCCTAAACTGTTAAATATATGCATTATACATTCATGATTTAAAAATGTATTTGTTAAAGTTACGATTTATAATTTAAGAATTACAAATAAAATCGTTCAACATTAGCAGTGAAAGTAAAATGTCAACATATGTCATGTAATAAAGTTAAAAACATTCTTGTGTAAATATTTGTAAATGTTTGTAAATTATTTTTTTGATGTTGAACTGCCATTGTCTTAGAAAAGGCAAATTATTTTTCAAATAAGTGCATTCTCTCCTGTTTCAGGATAAATAACTGTGTTGGAGAATACAATCAAAGATTTTTTATCCAATTTCTTTTTTATGTTGGTAAGAATTTGACAGTAAAAAAAACCATCTGATCACTACAAAATGTATAATTAAATTTCATCAATGAAATCAGCTGTTAGAATAAATATAAGAAGAAAATCTTCAAATTGATGCAATCTATAAACTTGATTATTGCCTTGTTTTAGGGACTCAGTTTAACAACCTATCTAGAACCAGCTATACATTAAATGATAATTGTATGAGATTTATTATTTAAATGTTATTTATTATTCATTCAATTTGAGATGCACATCAAGCTAATTCACTTAGGACCCTTAACAATTTTTCCTAGGTATGGCCAGTGTCTTTGCTATCACAATGGTTATTGTTTCTTGGACCCTGGAGCCAAAGGTCAAAAAGGAAATTAAACACATAAAACTGTAAGTTGCAATATGGTGTTTAAATAAAAGATTTCCATTATTAGTCAAATAGATCCTGTTAAAAAAGATTTTAAAAAGATCCTGTTAGCTATGAGTATCCATTTTTTCTAATATTTTCATCATAAGCTCACTTGTATCTAACATGTAAGAAAACAAACCAACTATACTCTATTTCCAGAGTTCATTCTGTGATACTTGTGATAGAAAGTATCTTATTTGGGCTTTTTGTCATTGCCATTGGCTGTGATCAGGTTAGTAGCTATCACTGTGCTACATTTAATAAAGCATTATAAGAATGAGTTAGGTTACTTGAATGTTTCTTCAATAAAAAGATTACTTTTTTAATTAAAAAATTAAAGAAAATTATCATGTAGAAACAAAGTAATATTTTGTGCTTTTAATATTTACCTTATGAGATATTTTAATTAGGGATGTGACGACATTCGAACTTCGACATTTTTTTAGCAAATTCGAATCCGACGGTAAAAAAAATCAGTCGGATTCGAATTTGAAAAATTACCGTTTTCAGATGAAACACGGCCGTAGAAATCGTAACAAAAATTAAAAAACCTAGAGACTTTCGAAAACCCGAAATAAAGAAAACAGATTAAACTCCTAGACCCTTACTCAGCTGTCTATAGATTAGACATCGTATTTAATCGTGAACGTATTTGAGATACACCCCTCTCACAAAATTGTTTTCATCCGAGTTTTCTAAACATCGGAATAGATATGAATCGATATATAATAGCGTTTTAGTTTGTGATTACATGAAAATATATTTATAGAGTAATGGTAAATAAAATGTACAGTACATACATACACCAGGAACTGGTGTTTTTGAAGTTTAATCCGCCATTAATTAATTTCAAGTACTGAGACTTCATGTGAATGCAACAATAAACAGTATCTTTAATTTTGTTTGATGCTCTAATAACTCTCCAATTTTAAGAACTTAGTTTTTAATTTCGCTAAATGTTGTTTGTCAAATTGTTTTAATTTTTTACTTGATTTTAAGCGTTTTTTAAAATTTAGGTTCAAATTACTTTAGTGGAATTAAATTCATTCATTTTGTTTATCTTTTTAAACTGCAATATGCATTGTTTTTGAATTACTTATTTTTGTGATTAAAAATCCTTCTTTTTTTGGGGGACAAGGGACTCACACCTTGGTATACTCCCTTTTTTAGCCAACTGTTGACCAAATCCGCATTTGAATACGAAGGATTTATATTTGCCAAATCCGAATCCGACGGATGCGGATTTTCATCAGCTCCGTCACATCCCTAATTTTAAGAATATTATTTAAGGTCACTAAATAAATTTCACCCATTTATTGATGACTTTATTTTAATTTCTTTCAATTCACAAGATGTCTGCAATTTTGAATGATGAAACTGCTGTTGAGCATGTCAAGAAAGAAGGACCTTTGAGGGCCAGGAAATCCAGATATACTTTATTGCAAGAAGTCTTTGGGAGAAGTAGGTCTTTTTAAAATCAGATCCTTACTTTCACAAGAAATTACTTCATCCCTGTCTTAGCTGACATGTAGTGAAATCTTTGGCAGGGCTCTTGTCCTTTTTATTTTTTAGTGCAGCACCCGCCTCAAAATTATTTTCCACACTCCCTTCTTAATTGTTGAATAAATTTGCTTCATTATCTTTTTATCTTACCTTATGCCACACAGTGTTATTTAGTTTTTGGGATGTCTAATTGTTTTGGTTGTTAAGGAAAAATGCAATGAACAATATTTCCCCAGCAGCATGCTCCTGTATTTTATCATTAAAGAAATGTACAAGAAATGTATTTCAAAGTTTCCCTTGTTAGCCTCATCAAATCATCCCTTTTATCTTCAAGTACTTAACCCAGGGAGGTTTTTTTCAAATTAATTTTAATTTATTTTATGGTATAAAAAAATACACTTTGTGGAATATTAAGATTTTATAGGAATGTTCCATAAGTAAAAATGAAGGACATTAAAAGAAATCTGTAATATATCTCTTGTGCTTAAGTTGAGATTTTTAGTACTGTCAGATATAAGGGGGATAACATTGCCCACTGTAACTGATGGGATTAATTAAACTAGACTACAGCTTCCTTTAATGGTGTGATATTTTTATCATCAATCCTATTAAATTTTGAGAAAACACTGATACTGTAAATTATAAATAAGAAGGGCTTAAATGTACTAACAAAAATAATTTGTAATTTATTGCTTAAACAGTAGAGAACTTTTTTTCAATATGTATGAGATTTCTGGTCCCTGAAAGAGCAAGAGTAAAACTACTTACTACATAGTTCACTCTTTTGTAGGTCATCTGGACAAAAAATATCATCCTGTTGTTTTTAAGAAAATATTTTAATCTCCATTTACATTTCAAATGTTTCAGTCATGTGCCACATTATCACTAAAGTAAACCAGCATGGACAAATAGCACTATCTTAGAAACGAGCAACAAAGCTCGTCCAAGGACATTCCGCCATCATTACAGTTCCCTCCAACAGCCGTCTCGACCCAATATAAATGTGCATCACCCCAAAAATACTATTCATTATAGTTAAAATAAATAAACTGTAAAAACAACATTTTTTACTATAAATCACAAACGCGTACGACTCATTTCTGGTTATTTTTTTACTTTTATAAATTTGTTTATAAACTTATTAATATAAATTTATTTTGATTAAAAATATCCGGATACTATTCAGATCTGCGATAAGAATTTACCGAATCCGGATAGTGGCGAGAATCTCGATATATGTGTGTTTATAATTATAATCTCTATATTAGAAATATTTGACTTGGGCCATAAACTTTCCACATATAATTCACACACTAATAACAGAATTAGAATTTTTAATGAAGGACGAAGTATGCATCACAAAAAAATTTAACAAAATTCACAACTTCATTCACACGTTTAAAAAAAATATAAACCCCTTGCATCGTGTGACAATTGTAATGAAACATTTTTTTAAAACAAATCTATCAAATGAAGAAAGAACCCATAAAAACACCACAGCTCAATTTAATATGCGTACACAAAAATGTGCGCCACGTAGTTTGACAATAAAATATTTTTGAATTCGCACCTCTCAAAATAAAGTCTTGGAAAAAATTACTGACACAAAGAATGGCTCGCCTTGAACATTTGCATAAACTTGTTAAACGTTTTTTAAAAATATTTTTTCTGATTGGCTGTGGGAGTCTTTGGGAGTTAGAGGGACCAATTGCTATCAATGACCGCACAGAAATTAGCCTTTTATTATATAGGATCATAATCATCAACTATGTTGCAAATAATACAAAAAATAAATAAAACAAATGATCAAATTTGAATTAAATTTAATGTGGGGGGGAAGGGGGGTGTTTCTTGTGTTGTTGTTTTTTAATGAAATCTATATTACACATAATTAGTAATGTATGAATAAGTTCTATTTTGCTTAGTAATTGTATTATAATTCTATCCGCCGCTGACTAATCTGATAGAAGTTTCCATAATTATTTTAGACTTATTTATAGAATCATATCTGAAAGCGAGGTAGCTGTTAAATATTTGCTTTTAAGTCTATGCCCAATGTCTAAGCCCAGGGGCTTACCAAACATTTATGTCATGTCCTTGTTGATTCTCAAATCTTTGCATTTTCCAGGTCACCCTCTGCTGTGGCTATGGCCTTTCCAGATGGGCAGACAGAAAGAGTCATCTGATGTCATGTTGTACAATGTCTGAGCTGCGAGGTTATATCAGGGGAGAGAATCTTGTCATGTGGTGGTGTACAATGTCTGAGCTATGAGGTTAAATCAAGGGAGAGAATCTTGTCATGTGATGGTGTACAATGTCTGAGCTATGAGGTTATGAGGGGAGAGAATCTTGTCATGTGGTGGTGTACAATGTCTGAGCTGTGAGGTTATATCAGGGGAGAGAATCTTGTCATTCGATGGTGTACAATGACTGAATGATTTGATTGATGCAAAGTGCAGAGAATCTGGTGATTTTACAATACAGTGAATGATTTAATGCCAAGGAGGAAAGTATCCAATGATGTCCTGTAGCTGGCAGACACACTGTGTCTAATGATGTGATGATGTAAAAAAAAAATTAAAAAAGGTCAAGTGTCCTATGGTGGTAATGCAATTTAATGTACATAGCATTGATAAATTTTTACTTTTCTATTTTTCCTATCCAACTGTGCCACTGCTACAACATGCAATGTTTAATTTTAATGTCTCCGCCATAATTAGTCTTGCTTAGCCAGTCGTATTTTTTTTTTTTTTTTTTTTTTTTTTCATACGTGTTATTACCTCAGCCATTTGTTTGAAGCGCATTGAGCCTACATTATGTTTGTTAAATGGCGCTATATAAGTGTTATCATTATTATTATTATTATTATTAACATTATAAATTTCATTTGAATGTAACCTCGACAGCTGCTATTGAGTTTTATAATTTAAACTATATTTTCACATGCTATGGTCACTGTCAAACTTGGTTTTAATAACTAGTAAAAGTTTGGCGGGGGGTTGGGGGGATAAGCTTAATTTCTACATCTTATTTTTAGTCAATCAAGTGTAACCGAATATTGGAAAATAATCATTTACTAACAGCGGTCAGTAAAATAAACTAGAATTTTTAATTTTGAACCACTGCAAATTTTTACATTTTTCATTCTATTTATTGTCGTCTGTGAACTTTGCTTCAAAGTACCGAATTGCGCATTTCCATTAGAGAATAAAGCCACAAAGTTAATTTGAAGTGAATTGCTTAGAACATATCAAGTACAACAGAGTTGTGACTTAGAATTATTTGGGCTGTTAAGTCTTTAAATTCGTTATACCCTGATTCACATCAGTTTTGTTTTATCTAGAGATCTCTTTAAAATATGTGCAAATTATATTGAATGGTATGTCTTGCCAAGGGTTTCATGCATGTGGTTTATTTTGTGAAATATATTCTTGAATCTGTATTTACATGGAACAGAATTTTCATATTTTAATGTCCTCAAATTGTTTACAAAACATGGGATTTTTTTTTAATATCAGGTGTATCATGTAAAGTTCAAATTGAGTGTCAACACAGAAAAATTACTTGTAATTTTTTTATTTTTTTTTTTTGAGTCTATTTAATCATTTAAAATTACTTTCTGTCAGTTATTAGAGCCACGAATGTCCGTTTTATTTTTATGTGGTTTTATGAGCATCGAGCACATGTATTACTCTTCTACTTCTGAGCTAAATTTCTTTTATTAATCAAAAACAAAAAAAAAGGAAACATGTTTAAAAAACATTGTACATATATAATATATTTTCTTAGCAGGAAATTGTTTAAACCAGATCAATTTTATCACTAGACATCTAAAGTGTGTATCAAGTGTGTAAATCCTGCTGTCACTATACCATAAAAACCGCACAAGCTTAGTGGAAGTATCTTCAAAGAAGAGTTATTCTTTGACTTTGTCACAGCCAGGGGAGCAAGGCTGTTACCACGGCAAGTAAAAACATTCTATTTGCTCCAGCTGATTGGGGGGAACCATGCTTATGCTCAGATAATTATCCAGATTAAGTACTGTTGTACATTTCAGATACAGATGTGCATGTCTAATTCAGATACGGGTGTGCAGGTCTAAAAAAAGATGCCAGTACCAGAAATTTGACAGTTCCTGATAAGCCAGACCAAAAAATAATTTTACAACAGCCCGTTTTTGCAAGTAGCAAAGACTGTAGGTCTCAACGAAACCTGGTTGTCAAGACAACGAAGCTGCCAAGTCTAATGTCAATTCCCAACAGGCCATTATTTTTTGCAAGCCCGTCTGCCAGTATATTCTTGTGCACATTGATAATACATGCATCCAAAGAAACCTTGAATTGCTACTTAGAGCAAATTGGTTAAGAATCTTAATATTTTTCCTTATTATTATTTAGATGCAAAGCCTATGTCAAATGTATAAATTTTTAATTATGCATCATCTATCAACCATTGTTACAAGATTTTTTTCTAATAAAAAGAAATGTTACAGATGCTTCTTTATGTTTTAAAACAGATGGCCAGTTTAAGTTGATATAATTTAGAATTTGTTTTGATTATAATGTGAAGTATTTAGTGTTGTGCCCATAACAGTATCAAGGGAAATATGGGCTATACTATAGGCTGTCAGGAAAAAAAAAGTAAAGATTTTCTCATCTTAAAAATTAACATTGTAAAAATGTCAAGTTTTTTTTTAATTCAGTTTCTTTCTGTGCAGTGTGGCTCTGTACACTTTGAAAAGAAATGGAAGTAAGTTAATTTTTTTTTTTTTGCTGTTATAGTTTTTACTGCAGAATTGAGCATCTATACCATTGCATTATTGCCTGGATATTGCATGTAGGCATTTTATTTACAAATTATTATAAAGTCATCTGATGACTCTTTAGATATATGACATGGTCAGTATGTTTGTAATTTGAAAACTTCAGGGATGGGTCAAAACCTAGGGCTTTTTGAAAGTTTTTTTGTAATGTAAAAAAGGGGTGGAGATGGGACCTGAAAATGCATGAGTGTTAATTTAATTATGGTGAGTTATCTGCACTCTGTAACCAAGTTTTTCTTGTTAAGGTTAATTTCTTACTTAAACTGTTTAAAGATTATTTTTTTTATTTTAAATATTTCTTGGCTTTTTTAAAATAATATTTGGATCATGTGACTATTGTATTGTAAATTTATCACAATATTTAAGCCAATGAATTGTGGACCAATTTATAATATTTTGATTGTGCACTATAAACAATAACATTCCCCAAATCCAATGGGTTTTTTTCTTTCCCAAAGAAGTGTTAATTTAATTTATTCAGAATTTATTTTATGTAACAATAAATACCTTCATTATTTATATTCATCCCGCTTCAAAATAAATGATAATTCATTTTAACACTGTAACTCCAATGATGATTACCCTCAAACCACAATTATATTCTGTCAACATTGCTGTCATTAAATCCAGTTGTGTCAGTAATTGTTTTATTTGCATGCCTTGTTGAGATCACATAGTCATAAGATAATTAAAGAATATTGCAATACAACTGAGGACATATTATTCAGTTTTCATGTATTATTCAAGTCATTTGATGTTTTCTGGGTTTTGAAAAAGAACTGAGTGTAGGAATTGATAGAATTTAAAATTTCCTTAAATCTATCTTCTTTAGAAATAGAAACAGAAACAAGTCTTTTAAAATGCATTGTTTACCAGGGGAATTTTTTTATTTTAAATTTCAATGTAATAGTGCCCATTAATTTTTTTTTCATGCTGCAATATTGTTTATTTATCTCAAGAACAACAGTTTTAATGCCTTTGAGATACAGGTTTCATTTTGTAAGAATTCACTCAGTTGGCAACTGCCTTTGTTTTTATTTTTAACAGTACATTTGATTCTGTTATGCAATGTTTCTCTGTAACACTAGATCTCATCCATTCCCTAGGCCAGCTTTTCAGTTTGTAAGATGGGTGATGTGTCTGATTTAATGATATAAAAATTGTCATCATCGCATCATATGGCACTTAAGTCATTCAAAGTGCATTAAATTTTTAGCCACATTTAAAGGAAATGCCACTTTTGCTGTAATTGAATTTTAAAACATTTTGCGTTAATTTCATTAATGTATGCGTGAAAATGATTGTAAAACTATTTTTGTCTTTTAAGTAGTGAAATATTTTATTTTACTTTATCACCAGCCGTAAGAGATTGAAGTTGTATTATTGGGTGCTATAATTTCATACATAGTTGTACATTTAAGCTTCAAGAAAATAAAAGCCAGATAATTTTACAATAATGCATTTACGGACTTGCATAATAAATAAAATAGTGTGGATTACCTGGCATAATAAATTTTTTTAACATCCTCATCATTTTTTTGTCTTGACCATTGCTGTCCACATAAAATTGTGATAAGGCAAGGAAGATTTTTTTTTCTTTATGGCAGCAGTTATAATTTTTACATTTTAACTTCATGAAAGTTAATGTCAGAGTACTAGTACTACATGTTTTGATAATGTGGCCATCTATAATTTCAACTACTTTAAATCTCTGTAGTAATTTACCGTATCAAGTTTGGACTCTCCAAAGGATTTTAGTTATGAAAATAAAGTTATATTTCTTTAGTAAGACTTAAGTACTTTTGGATACATAATTTTGGGAAAAATTATAAATAAATTACTTGTGCTAAAACCGAACATATAAAATATATGCTTAGCAAATTAGCAATACATTGACTAATTTTCCACAGTGCATTAGCATGTAGAGAAAATTAGAAATGTAGACTATATTTTTTTTTCAAAATGTAGTTATTTAATCTGGAAATTGCAATTGTGTATGCTCTTTAATAGCACATACATTTGCATTTGAAAAATGAATTCAAAATGACATATAATAATAATTGGCTTCATCTTTTTATTTCACTAAAGAATCATGAAAAAGTTTTCAATATTTGCAATCTTCATCTTCACAATATTGATATCTGCATAGTTCAATTATGTATTTTTTAAAATAAATAAATACCTACTCTTCTAAAAGAAAATGTCTTACTTCCAATTTAACATTCACTGCATTGACAGTTACAAACTCTTGACAACTGTGAAGAAGAGGCAATGTGAAATGATAACTGGATGGTGCCAGTTGAATACTTACAGGAATAAATAAATGAAGAAGCACTGCTTTTAATAGTAAAACATTGAAGGAAGCCAAAAACCCATCCACCATCAAAACATGTGACTAACAATGTACAACAAATAAATTCTTTGCTCTTGCAAAATGAAGGGCCAGTCGTGTTAAAGGATAACAAGTTCAATGTCATATAATGGTACACATAAATATCACAAGTTTATAAGATAGTTAAATGATGAAGACAAATGTTAATTAATGAACACAAATACAAGATGAGAAATGATGCAGTCTGTCAACTGAAATCTATTGAGGACTTCATTATCTGTAATTGTTTAGTGATTTTATGGGGCTATGTATGTGGACTGAAAAAAAATATTGCTGAATAATTTCAACTAAATAATAATAAAGTGTAAAAATAATTTTAAAATGTTTTTTTTCTATGTTATGAAAAAAAATCTAAATACTCTTATTCTCCCAGACAATTTTATCTATCTGAAATGTGCACTAACTCCATGTTTATTTTTGCAAACAGTAAGGTATGATAAATGATATGAAAAGGGAGAGTATTTAACAATATCCATATTAGTCATGCATGGTTCACATAGTCATGTATATGCAATGGTAGATATTTATTATTTGGAAATATGATAATTTATACAAAAGATTAAAGTCACAACTATGTAATTAACTTTGTTTTAAATGATCATCTTAAATAAACATTTTAAACTATTTGTTGGGTTCTGTTAGTTGATGTTTTGTTTATTTTAAAAAAAAAAAAAAGTTACAAAATTACCAAAATCTCAAACATTTATAAGAACAATTCATGGCCCTTAGAAAAAATTTATCACATGACTTTACAATTTTATAATAAAGTAACAAAGAAAAATTGAACAGGGGATGAAAACAATGCATATTATATAGAATGAGTTCTTAAATGTAAGTGCTTAATTTTACATACTCTATAATATGCTTTTCTAACTTTACACAAAAGAAACCCAAAACCTGAGGAGGGAAAAAATTGAGAAGGAAAAATTCCCACTTGTGGACATTAATAAATAAAAATGCATCGACAGATTTCATATCTATTTCACCTTCAATCTGTTTCCATTTATTGATGACAATTTTTTTTTTTTTAATTATTCAAATAACAGACCTTAACTGGGTCAAATTACAAAACTCCAAAAGTAAAATCAGACCTCGGTACATTTATGCAGAAGACATCATCAATAACTGAAGTCAATATAAAGCAGGGACATTCCCAGAGACCTAACTGTGCATGAATAATATAATATATTATTTGGAAAGTGAATATTTTGCTTTTTGTAACTATTATGGAATGCTTGCTAAAACACTTATATATTCATTCCAATAAGTTTTAAAAAAAACCTAAGGCTGAACTTCTGTGGGACATATAGGATTTTCTGAAATTAAAATAAAGAGATTTTTCAGTCACCAAGAAATCTAATGGTGTCAGCCCATTAAGATAAGCATTGGTGAAAACTTTATATTATCATTGAAAGTTTCATTTCCTGCACCAAATCCACTTCTTTATATATATAAAAAAAAAAAAACTCAAGGCATAGTTATCCAGTAATGGTACATGCCTAAATCAAAAAAAGGATAAAGGCATTGTTCCCTTAAATAAGAAACTGAAATTTAATACTTTTTTTTATTGCTACATCAAACATTTGTGACAGCATCATTCAGGTGTGGTCATGCTTTTTTTTTTTAAAAAAAAAAGACAATATAACAATAAATTTAATGGTAAACATGAAAGGGAACTTGTGATAAAACTATAATAGAAATATAAAAAATCTGAGAGCTTAGCTGGTAAAATATGATTCTCATAGTAGTAAGAAGATAGTAAGGAGACATCAATTCTTTTTTTTAAAAGTGTTTTACATAAGGAAACAAAGGAGATCATAGATTAGTTTTTTTCCCTGATTTAACAGAGTACAAAGATGTAATTGTATACTACATTTAGGGTAAACATCAAACTTCCTTTAAAAATTATGAACTTCTCTGAAAATCATGTTTTTTTAATCATTTTAAGATAATTAACAAATACATTTAGTTGCTAGCTATCAGTTAAAATTTATAATAATTTATAATGGTGAGTAAAAAAAATCATCCAAATTACTTCAAAAGGATTATTTTCCTATCCTTAAATTTGTTATAAAAAAAAAAAAAATCTTTTTAAATGGAAAACCTCAGAGATAACTTTCCACTCAAACAAATACAAAGAAATAGAATTTTTATCAAATTTGTAATTTAAAGCTATACCTTAAACTGACAAAATGACATAACTGTGTTCAGGAAATCAGAGGGATCTACATTGAAGAATTGTGTAAAGTATGGTGAGACGACAATGTCAATTTAATTACATTTTTAAAAACATCTCTGGACAGTTTGTTATGGTGGCAATGTCAATTTAAGTTTTATTCTTTAAAACACCTGTGTAGATTGTTATGTTGGCACTGTTAGTTTTATTAATTAAATCTTTGAGAAGTCCTCTCTTTAACAAAAACAAAAAAACAGTACCAATCCTGCAGGACGACAAGTTTATGGTTTCAAGAGGGCGGACACCACGGCCTTGGCATTCAAGTTGCGGAGGTCGCTGTAAGTCTGTCCAGTACCAACAAACACGATGGGTTGCCCTGTCGTGTAAGTCATAGAAATAGCTGCTCCAACCTGGGGATAAATCACAACATAACTATCATCTACACTATCGAATATGAATTCATTCTACATTGTACATTAATCGTACATAAATTGTAAATAAATATATAAGTTTGTTTAGATAAATAGTGAGAGAAATTTGTTTGGGGGACTGCATTCAGTTCTAAGAAATATGAGACCTTAAATATGAAACCTTAAGAGAGACAACAGGAAATACAATACTTCAGCCAAAAGACTTTTAACATCGATAATAAAGAGATTTTAAGATTTCTTTTATATGTAAGTATCTGTCAAAGTTTGTCTCCCTTTCAATTTTTCATCAAATTTACCATTGGGTAATTGTTTGCTAAATTAATTTTATAAATTTCACTACTCTAGAATATGTGCTTGTCATATGATCAATAGGCTTTGAGTGCAATAAATTTGAAATTTACGACCCAGCATTTTAAAAGATGGTCTAAATAACACCTTTGAATGCTAGGTTTTCACAAAATTCATATCTTTCTTTAAATTGAAATGAAAGCAATAAATTTGTTGTTTCTGCTGAGAGAAAGTAAATATCCATCTAGGGAAATAATTGTATTTCATTTCTTTTGTCATTCCCATTCATGCAGCCTAAATATATTCAGTGGCTACATATCCAACATTTGAAAATATTTTTAAGCATA
This sequence comes from Radix auricularia, assembly GCA_002072015.1. Taxonomy (NCBI): domain Eukaryota; kingdom Metazoa; phylum Mollusca; class Gastropoda; family Lymnaeidae; genus Radix; species Radix auricularia. The sequence goes on from MUZC01001309.1 coordinate 129,183, forward strand.
GAAAATAATAAAATAGTTGTTTATTATCTCCTCTGACAAATAGTTTGCATTAACATCACTGAAACAAATTTTAATAATTTATTGTATGTTTTGACACAGTATTTTAAATGAAGTTGTGTTAGTACACTCTTCATTAATCAAAATACACAATTCTTCATCAAAAAAGCTAGTCTCTAGCATTAATGCCGCAATGATTGGAGAAAAATTATTTATTCCATTTCACAGCATTTTAAATATTTATGTAATGAAACTGATGCATTATCAACCTGTAGTCGATGGTAATTACATGCAAATGCAACTTCTATTGTCTCTACACCATAGTTGGGGGGAGGGTATTAATAATCATTTTATATTTTTTTAAAGTAATGTTTAGGTTAAAAGTTCTTAATGCAACGGGTTAAAAAAAAATATTCACTCCTTCTTATCATCAGGCTGCTTTACATTATAATTTAAGTCTAAAATAACAATGCCAGTAGCAACGCCAGTAGCCATGCCCACCTTGTCGTCAATGGTGTCAAACTTGGTCAGGATGATCCCATCTATCAGCCTGGGGTTGGTGGACTGAGAATGGTCGGCCAGTGCTTGATTAAACTTCATCAGCTGATCAACAGCCTCGTTACCGACCAGGGCCTCTCCCACAAACAGAACCAAGTCTGGCTGGTTGACTTTCACAAGCTGCAAGATATGCAAAAAATCAATTTTAAAGATCAATTTTAATTTGTTTACAGATTCAACAAAGAGCGAAACAATAGTGTTTTGACATGTGCATTTGAGAATTGAGATAATCTACATTTTCTGTAAAGGATATGGTTTAAAAATTTATTTCCACTTATGGACTAGCCATAACAATTATAACACAAGTAACAGTTTGTGTACCTTTTTTTTTTTGCCTTTTTAAAATAAATTATTTAATGGAGTGAGACCAGTTAATTATTTACGATTTCAAAATGTGATAAATAAATCAGACTAACTGAACTATGTGCAGACAAAACTTTGTTTTAAAATGATAATGTTATCACTCACTTTACTTAGTGCTCTCATGAGTGGCTCATTATCTTGCATTCTGCCAGCTGTGTCTATCAGGACCACATCAATGTGATAGTCTCGAGCTAAAAGAAACATTTTATAGTGTTTATCAGGGTCACATCCATGTGATAATATCAAGGTAAAGCATTAAACAGTTATGTGCCTACTTGGATCACATCAAACTGATAGCATCATGCTAAAATTAGACTACATCTGTCTTATATCAACCAAGACAGCCCCCATCAACTCACCTGAGGCAACAGCTTCCATGGCTATTCCAGCAGAGTCCTTCCCGTAGCCTCTCTCATAAAGCTGGACCATCTCACGGCCGTGTCTGTCTCTAGGGTGCAGCGCGTTCAGCTTGCGCACATGGGTTCTCAGCTGTTCAACAGCCCCAGATCTGAATGTGTCGCATGCAGCAATCAACACGCTGAGACCATTTTCAACCAGCCAGAAACATACCTGGAAAAAAATTATAAGTTTATTGCAGTGAAGAAAAACAATCTACTGGTTATTTTAAATGAAGAAAAAATATATTATTCTCTTGGTTTTCTGTAATTTTCTCCAATCTTGAAAATACATTCATCAAATTTTGAGAACTTGATATGTTTCAAGTTTTAGCTCTTTTATATTCAGGAAATAAAGGTTCAAATTAAATGTCAATAAATTCAAACACACCCCCACCCAACCCACAATCACATGGATCAGAACAAAGTTTAAAGGATTTAAACACAGAATCAATAAAGATTGCTTCTCATTATAAAAAAATATTTTTAAATATTAGTTGTTTTTTTAAAAGTTAAGTAAATAAAATATCATCTTATTAATTTGTTTTATAAGAAGAACCTTGGCTAAGTTTGTAGACTTTCCAACCCCATTGACCCCACAAAACGTGATGACGTAAGGTCTTTTCTGCTGCTTGGCTTCCATTGCGTCACGCAGAATGTCCACACGGCGACGCGGGGAGAGGATCTGAACACAGGCATCTTGGAGGGTGTTCCTCACAGTGGTGGCCACACCTTGGAGCAAGGATCAAACCAAGTCTTAGCCAGAACTCAATGCTAAGTTAACAGATAAACATTTGAGATCGTACACCAAGTCTTAGCCAGAACTCAATGCTAAGTTAACAGATACACATTTGAGCTCCTACACCAAGTCTTAGCCAGAACTCAATGCTAAGTTAACAGATACACATTTGAGATGCTACACCAAGTCTTAGCCAGAACTCAATGCTAAGTTAACAGATAAACATTTGAGATGCTACACCAAGCCTTAGCCAGAACTCAATGCTAAGTTAACAGATAAACATTTGAGATGCTACACCAAGTCTTAGCTAGAACTCAATGCTAAGTTAACAGATACACATTTGAGATCATACACCAAGTCTTAGCTAGAACTCAATGCTAAGTTAACAGATACACATTTGAGATCCTACACCAAGTCACAACATAAAAAGTATTCTATGGTAGCAATCTTTAAATATTTGTAAAGCATGAAAAAAGAAAAATCTTACACACAAATCATAGCAAAATATCTTGGTACTACTCAATGTCAAGACAGACTATCTACTTACTTCCAAAAGTTCCAAGTATTTTCCCTTCCAGCTTGGATCCCACTGAAGTGCACAACTTGTCTGCAATGTCAGCTGCTACATTCTTAGCTGAAAATACAGAGAAAGAAATGGTGTGATTGCACTTTTCTTGTTCTGCTTCTTCAATATCGGTGTTTATTGAAATATTATATAATAAATGGATTTCTTTTCTGTTTTTTCTGTTATGTTAAGAAAAGCAGTTTTCCAGGTCTAAAATGACTTTGTTTTTTTATCTCATTTAAATCTCCATGTGCACTGAGATAGTTGCTTCTCAAACTGTATATGGAACACAAAGAAATGGTGTGAAGCAGTTTTTAGAACACAGGATAAGTTTAATACTTGATACTTGAAAGAAATTTTCTCTTCCCTCTGAAGGAACTGAATTTGACATTCAAGTCACAATAACATACAGAAGGTGCAGACATGGCTGCGCTGTCCTAACACATGGTCATATCATTCAAAGCAACTCACCAATGAGATGGTCTTTCATCTTGTCCAAGGCTGGCCTCAGGTGCTCGGCGGTCAGTGTCTTGGACCCAACCAGATTTCTGAACATACTGAACATCCCACCTTTGCTGGACCTGGTCAAAGTCAAAAGACTTTTACAAACTACGTACGTCTGATATGCATAAGTTCAGCTTAGCTTTAGATGGACAAAATGTACATTTAATTATGGAAAACTGACAGTTTTTGAGTCATTTTAATATCTATGTTTTCTTTTAAATATTGCAAATTATTTGATGCATTGGATTTAAAAAGTAAAACAATAATAGGGTCTTGCTTAGCATTTGAAACAGTGGTGAAGAGTTCCATAAAGATTTTTCTTTTAATCTACAGTTTCATTGTAAAATGTGCACACATACTTAGAAGAGGAAACATCTTTTTTTGTTTGAACATTCTCTTCTTCTTCATCTTCATCAAAGTCTTCTTCCTCTTCATCATTAGGAGTCTCCAGGTCTATGATTGGACCACACATTCGCCCAACTTGATCTTGCTGTAAAATAAATTGATGTTTTTTGTATGAAGTACACCCTCAATAAGTGATTTATTTAAATTTAACTTTTCATGCAAAGCAATAAGTACTGAATTTCTTAATTTAATTTTTTTTAACAAACAAAAACATCAGATGCTTTTGTTATTCATGACATTAAGTGTGGACACTTATTTTGACAGTTTAACTGTAGAAATCTGACCTCTGCTGGTGTTACAAGACAGCTGTCTGAACCATTCTCTGGGGGATTGAAGTCGAGGGTTTCAGAATCTTTGGCAGAACCTCCATTGTCCCACTTGGTACCCTGCTTGCCTTTACGTTTTGGGGCCTCTGGGCTCTTACTGAAATAGAATGTTCATGTTTTGAATATATTTTAGGATAAGCAGCATTAAAACTGAAAGTTTGAATTATTAAAACTTCAACATAGAAAATTAAAAGAGTGCAAATTTATTTTCATTAGTTTTACATTCAGTTCAAAAACTACACTGTTGGTTAATAACTATAATATATGAGACATATTTTGCAAGACATTTGAATGCATCGTTTTACCATTGCATCTTACACAAATGAGGTAACTATCATACCATTTCAATTTACCCAGACAAGATTAGTATTTTACCCTTTCAAGCCAATCTGAGATCCCGAACTACCTATGGAGACAGTTATCATATCACTACAGCCAACCCAATTGTGATAATTGTGTCTATAAAACTACTCAACAAAGAGAAGTATCATATAACATACATTGCAAGGATAGGAAGGTTCAGGGCTCACAGTTAATTGCTCAACGAAAACAAGGATTAATACAATTTATGCTAAAATGGTCTTTAAATTTTAAAGCATTAAGTCAAAAACTATCCAGAAAGAGCAAGATCTAGATAAGAAGAAATTCTGGGAAAGTAACAACAACAAATAAATAATAATAAAGGCTTTATAAATGACAAAATCTACAAGCTAAAAACTTAGGGGAAATAAAATAAAAGTTAACATTTTCTACCAAAGTCAATCATACCAATCATATGTGAAACTTACTTGGTTGTTGATGGCTTCTTCTTGCCTTTTGACATAAGCTTTTGTAAGTTTTTCAGCCGAGTTTCTTCATCCAGCCCACCGTCTCCATTCACATTTACAGTGGATAGTGAGGTAGGGGGTGATGATGGAGGAGTTGGCAGGGATCCATTCGATGGTGCTTCAACTTTTCCTTTGAAGATAAGAAACTAAGTAAGGACTCAAGGAAGTAGTTTTGAATATTTCAATACAAGCAATATACAAAAATCTGTTTGTCAAAGTGTCACTTCAATAAAAAGAAGCCACACAGATCTAGATGACATTTCTTTTAAATTTATATAAAAAATTCTAACTTTTCCTTATGGCTTACAAAATTTAGATAATGACATTATAAAACTGCTGTGTTTAAGTGGGCATTAAAATATTTATACAGTTCAAGTTTGGAAATTTGATCAAACTGATGTGTGGTTAGCACTGATTTGTATTATTTTAAAGATAAAATGAGTAATTTGAGTACATTTATGGTGAAACAGCTTAAGAAGGTAAATACGACATTCACACTGCAAATGTTTTGGAGCTTTTTTTTTCTAGAAACAATTTGTGAGAATAGGGGATTATATGCATTCAAAAAATACTGGGGGAAATTGTAAAATAAATTTAATTATCATTGGGATAATCTACAACAAAGTTCAGAGTCATTCAATATCATATTTTGCTGTGATATTGTTGTACCTTTGGGGAGTTTGTTCTCTTTTCCTTTGCCAAATTTTTTATCATCTTTCTTTTCAATCATTGACGAAACAGTTTTCTTAGACTTCAGGGAATCCTCAAAAGTTCTCATTTTTCTATAAAGTAAAATAGAGATGCAAATGATAAATTAATGAAAAGCATGTGTGCATATTTTTTATATTGCTCAAATTTTACACAAAACTTAATAATTGGGCTCTTCAAATTTAGGACAGAAAGGTATCAAATTTTTTTGTTCCTCAGTCTTAAAATCTAAATAATCATAATCCAAGTTATTACCATAGTAATGGTAGTGGAGTTTTATGGTATGTTATGGTTGTTCTAGTTTTACAATGGTTTCACAGTTATTGTATTTATTAATCTAAATGAATTTTTATAATGCTATTTTAAAAAATTACTATTTTGATTTTTAAGAAAAGAATTTTTGTACCTATTGTTCCCTCTACTTAGTGACTTCAGTATAAACTAAATCATTGATTGACCATAATGTCCTTTATTCCCAAAATGGCTTAGGTATTAATGAAAACATTTTGAATTTGCGTAAAGTGCATAGGATGATTCTGTTATTGACTTCTGTGATCATTGAATATAACCAAAAAACTAATGATGATTCCTATTTTGGGATAGGTTTAATTTTCATTAATATTCAAAATGTAATTGTGTTATGCTCAATTAACACAATAAAACCCCTGGATTCCTAATAAAAGAGACCCTCTATTTAGTATAATTTTTACCCTCCCTCAGAAAATTTCCTCCAAAGTTTATCCCACTTTCTAAGAATTTTTTATTTTATTAAGAGATAATTAAAATTTTATCTAAAACATGTGGTGTCACACATCGCCTGACACCCCCCCCCCTTTGTCAAAAACTGTCACACTTTCTTACACCACCCCCCTTCCCCAACCCAAGCGTGGCATACTTTATGGAGGGCCCTAAGACCTAACAACAGACACAAAATTCATTAAAGATATAATATTAAGTTAATAATTACTTCTTAGCAGCTTGCTCTCTCTTGGCATCTTCTTCAGTTGCTTTTAAAATGATGTTAAAAGGTTCACTAAAATCATCAAAGTTTTGACCACCATAGTGTCCGTTCAGCAAAACATTTTTGTAGCTATCCCTAAACTTAAGCTGAATATCGCTCAGGAACTTGTCAACATAAGACAGCTGTAGTATATTTTGATAGGCCACCTGGGTTTGAATTTAAACAAATGAAATTTATTTCAATTTAGAGTATGAAATAAAAATAATCATTTTATTTTACTAATTACTAATAATAACTGTTTTAAAAGAAAATTAATATTAACTTAATGTATTTTTTATGAAGTAAATAATATTTGCTAATCTGTAATCTATAACTTAAAGACTAAAAAAAGGTCAATATTAATTTAAAAACAGTTCTATAACATACTTACAACAAAAACAAGTTCAAATTCATTATCAAGTTTATACTTCAGTGTCAAGGATTCATGTGAGAATGAATTGTTTCCTGATCTTTCCTGAAAAGAAAAAAAAAAGATTTACGCCAATCAAAAGTAGAAATTTATATGGTAATGTTAAATTTTTTTAATTGGGACAAAAACTTGATGAATACAATCATATAGATAATCCTGCATTTTTTACATGTATATCATTTCACAGATTCACAGCGAAATTTAATTTTATCTTGAGAAATTACGTTTTTAATTTATAAAACACATTATTATATGTGTATTTTAGCTATTACAACACTAATTTGTAATTTGTATTAATTTCTAAGGCTTTTTTTAGCATTTGAAGCTACATAATTGGGGTATGGTACATCCATTTTGTTTATCTAGCATCCTTCTAGCCGGATTGTCACAGTAAGATGCCAAATGAAATTTTCTCACTTAAAAACAAATGAAATAAAAATCAAACATCTGGTAACGAATTAAAAAATTATATTGATATTATTGGCTTTAAAATAATTATTTATATTTTAAGAACATAACGAAAATTAATAATACATTTTTTTTTAAATCTTCAATTCAGTAATAAATGCTTCAGATATTGATACAAATTACAAATTAGCGTTGTAATAGCTAAAATACAACATATAATAATAATATAATAATTTAAATTTAATAATAATAATAATGTATGGGAGGCGTTATCCCCAGAATTCTGCGGATAACGTTCAGTGTTATCCCCAGAATTCTATTAATAGTTCGATGTGGAAGGGAGAATTCAGTGAAATATTCTCAAGTCTCAGTGCCAGCCTTATTGTTTTTCATGTCGATTGCTGCCATTTTGTTAAAATGTTGTTAATTTCATCGCTAAACCTAACCCACACCCTAAAACCTATCACTAAACCTAACCCACACCCTAAAACCTATCACTAAACCTAA
>MUZC01001309.1:137209-154354 GCA_002072015.1 Radix auricularia
GGTAAAAACCTATATCTCCGACCGGGCCGATCTTATCGGCGGCCATCTTGTTGCTATCGCACGTCACCACCGGAAAAGTAGTGCGAGCCCCGTGAATTTAAAGGGGTAGGGGAATCAGGGATTCTAAAATTGCGCAGTTTTTTTAGCTACCGGCAAATTAAAAAAAAAAAATTCACGGGGCTCTCACTACTTTTTCGGCGGTGACGTGCCATAGCAACAAGATGGCCAAAGGATTGGGGGACATTCTAATAATTTAAGGGGTATTTTTTAGCGTTTTTCATAAAAGCAAAATAGTTGTAAAAATTTAAGAAAACAATGGGTACTCACCGATCAGGCATCTGAATCACAACAAATTAGATGAATACTGCCACAATAAAATTATATCGCTATACCTAACCCAAACCCTAAAATCTTCAATTTTCCGAAATTCTAAAGCTATGGTCCTATGGCCATGGCCAACCTAACCCAAACCCTAAAATCTTCCGAAATTCTAAAGCTATACCTAACCCAAATCGTAAAATCTTAAATTTTCCGCTGAAAAAAAAAATGTCTACCTACTGATTGAATCGCACCCAGACGGCGAGGCAGGGTAATTAGCTGACGTCACTTCTAAATGAGCACACAAAATAGTTCTTAGATTATATTCAATTACACTTGGGAAAAAAGGAACAATGAGAGCGCCACCCATCTCCTTCATCCCATCATATTAATGTAAATATAAATTATGCCTTAAATATTAAATTAGACCTCCTCCAAAATCTCTCCCCCCTCCTCCAAAATCTCTCCCCGCATGCCCCTTCTCTTTTTGTTTTAATTTGTTCACCAAAAGCGTGCTGCACGTGCGCGCAACAATACAAATGCAGTGATAAAATTAGACATATTCAAGGGAAGCAACTATCATTTCATAGCAACAGGAAGAGAGGAGACGCTCAGCGACGCTCCGGTCGGAGATATAGGTTTTAGCCGTCTTTTAAAATTTATAAAGTAAACTTTATAAAATTATCGTTTACTAAATCTAGCGGATCCGAATAGCGGTCATGTGACCGAGATTTCTATCTCACGACTCAGGAGATTCATTAGAATTCTGCGGATAATGTATAGCCTTATCCCCAGAATTCTGCGGATATCCGGCATCCTTCCGTCTCGCGAGACGATGGTGCATCACCGTTGGGTTGGGTTGCATTTCCTCGAGTGACTGTGCAGTCCTATCCTTGAGTGACAGTCTTTGCCACAGTTTTTACACACGAGTTCTGTGCTTCCAAATGTTTTGGCCTTTCTCCTAGCTCTTCTGTCTGCAGCCTCCTCCATTCTTCGCTCCTCGGCTACTATCACGCCCTCTTTGACAACTGTGCGCCACGTAGATCGGTCTTCTGCCTTACACTCCCAGTCACTTGTATGTATTTTGGCTGCTTTCATGTCCCTTTGACAGACATCTTTAAATCGCAAGCGTGGGCGACCTGTTTTCCTCTTTCCTGAAGCAAGTTCACCATATAGGAGGTCCTTCGGGATGCGGCCGGGGCTCATTCTTTTGACATGTCCTAGCCACCTCAGGCGTCTTTCACTAAGAATTGAGAACATGCTTTGGGTATTGGCACGCGTTAGTACCTCACTATTAGGTACTTTTTCTTGCCATTTAATACCAAGGATGCGGCGCAAGCATCTCAAATGGAAGCTGTTAACAGCTTCTGCGGATAACCACTTCGATAATGTATTTAATAAATTAATATCGTAAGTTCTCACAGGAAAAATAAATTTCACTGTGAAATAATATAAGTGTAAAAACTGCAGGATTACCATCATATAAATATTTAAAAAATTACGTATCATTCATTTAATTCATTTTCATTTGAAATTGGCAGGACCTTACTGCCTCTTGCTAGTTACTGCTGGGTCTGACGCCACTGACGGCATCTTTATTTTGTTTACCTGAAGAATAACAGACTTGATCAAGGCATTAACAGAAGGTGTGAAAAGCTGTGATGTTCCTTGGAAACACCACAGGACAATTCCCCCCTTACTGAAGATAGTGAAAAAGTCTAACATATTGCTCTTTCCTTTACCACGCCTCAGTACACTTAATCTTGTTTATTTTACATTAATAATTTCAATGGAGCAGGTCCAAAAAGCTACCACTGCTAACCGGAAATGATGAAATCAAAGATCTCAACTATAAATGCAGTCACGTTATTTTATTTTACATAGGGATGTTAATAATATGGCGGAAATTTATTATATCTAAATTTATCTTTTGTAAGGACAAATTCATAAAAGAATTAATAAAAGATACGAGTCAATAGGTGAATGTAGATATATTGAGAATGATTGATCTTATCAGCTAATTTTTAATTCTTACGTTAATTTAAGACAGCTTATTGGACTTGCAAAATAAAAAAAAACAATTTCGTAATTTTACTAAGCTAACAATTTTGAGAACATAGCCGTGGCGTAGCTAGGGGGTGCAGGGGGGACATATGTACTCGTGCGCCACGTTAGGGGGCGCCAAAATGAGTATTAAAACTAATTATTTAATTTTATTTTTATGCAAAATAATGTGTCCTAAATACGGTGGCAATTTCAACCCAGTAGCCAGTAGCCAATCATGACTTTGGCGCCCACATTGAGCATTAAGGGGCGCATTCTACTTATAAACAAATTACATGTCCACAATGTTCTATTTCTTTTAAAACTGTGAGTTGCTGGGAGTGGAACATTGGAAGAACAGCTTTGGCGCGATATTTTGAAAAGAATAATTATCTTTATTAAGTTGCTAGTTGCACCAAATTTGACACGTGGCCGTGAGTAGCATCTTCATAAGGACGAGGATCAAAATGTTGGCAACTTTCTCTCTGTGATCAAACTCGTTGCTCTGCTCTGTATGATCCACTGTTAATGAAAAAAACAACTACAACATGCCCGATAAATTACAGGTTCAATATTTTATTTATCACCGGAAAACCAAAATGAATTTATCCACCTACTTACATCGACTCTAAGGAATCAGCTGTTGAGTGAAATCATGGGGGGGGGGTACTAAGGTATCTTACTTGACTCATTACCCGATCAAGGACACCGGGAACAGCTTTCTCAAGTCATCAGATTTGTGGATGTGGATTTCCAAACTAAAAAATTAACCATTAAAAATCATTTTTTAAGGTTTTGTTCAGATACATTCCAAAGATACAGCAAGCCTTGAAAGAGTTATCGTAGACAAACTGGAATGATATACCTATCTAGCCGACTGTTGGTCATAATGTTATGACAATGCTGCTATAATGACTGGGCATATATCCAGCCTTCAACAGCGAATATGTGCTAGAAATCACATAGCATTGTTCATCAACTATGACAACCACAGCTTAAACTTACCAGGAGTACACTCTGCTAAACAGGATCCAATTGTTATCACGTTTTTGGAATAGTTGAGAGTATAAATTTGTTTTACTCTCGTTCAAAGACTCGTTGGGAAGAATTAAAAAGAGTTGTGCCAATCACAGTGAAGAGGGAGTCGGAAACACCTTGGAGTGCACAATCAGACTAGATGGATGAACTAGTTGGGCTGTTGGAAAAAAATTATCACAAATGCGCTTATGACGCCTGACACCAGAAGTGATGCAAAAACTTTGCAGGCAGGTAAATATATTAAATAAATTCCTATTTTTGTTACATTTCTGAAACATCACAATTGGGAAATTTATCGTGTCCAGAAACGGTTGCATGATACTACTATGAATTTTAAGGAAGCAGCATCTGATCTTGAAACTGGAGCCAGATTGAGGTAAATGTAAAAACAAGATGCACAACTTGGGTGATCGAGGTTGACAGAAGAATTAGACATCGAAGGAAGCCCGGAGTATTAGCAGAGATGCAGGACTTTCTGCAGAAGCAGAAAGTGCACATGCTATGAAAAGCGTGATAGACCCCACCAGGAGATGTCAATACGGTTTTTACGTCTAAAAAACCTAAGCACCAAATTTGGATGTTTGCTGGACGTCACCACTCTCCTCGCTGAGACAAATGCTCATACACTTCGTCAAAGTTGCTTAGATTTTGGAAAATTTTACAACACTGACGTCAATGGTCATGAACTGTGTACAGAAATAAGCAACAGATTGTTGCTTGGCTTGGGTTGCGTTTAAGTATAGCTCAATGTTCATATCATGTTCATCATTATTTGAAAATATTGTATGCATGTATCATAGTATGCATTTTTTAAGATCATTTTAATAATAATAAATTGATAACTTAGATAGCGCTGTATCCAAGCAAGGAAACGGGCTCACAGCGCTTCACATGGAGATAATAACATATATACAGATAATACAATAATTAAATAAACATTCATATCATAATAACCACATAAATGACAGTAAGTTACCAATAAGCTACATTAATCATTAAAAGAAAGTTTGTTTTATTAATTATATGAACTTTAGCTTTAATGCCGTGTAATACATCTTTTAGTAAAATATGTAATTTTTTACGAGATATGTATTCAATTTTTTTTTTTTTTTTTTTTTTTTTGAGATTAAGAAAATGAGAGTTTTTGACATGGTCCTTAACTATATATATAATTCTCCTCATGGTTCAACCATGCCGGACACCAAGCAAGCTGTCTAACCCCACCGACCAATCAGCTGACCAAGAAAAGGTATGCAGATGGTGGGGGGGGGGTCATCGAGACCAGCAATGCGTGCAAATAAGGTCAATTAATTTGTTCTTTCATAACAAAAGAATAGCGTGTATTTCGTATTGTAGTGATTATTACATTCACCTAACACGCGGAAGGTCGTAGGTTCAAACCCCAGGTAAGACATTACTTTTTTAAATTTTTAAAAATGTTTGTGTTTGTCCCCGTTCATTTCCCACTTTCTTTTCGAACATGACTTCACAACACGGCTGTAAGATTTTTTTCTCGACATTGGCGTCATAACTTCGTGCTCTCCGTTGTGCTAAGAGACAGAAAAGTAGTCATACACTCTCCTCATAATTACTTTCATCAAATTAATAGTTTAGGCGCCCTCCCTCACTCTCCAAGCATGCGCAACTGTGGGTATCGCAGCTTCTACTTCACAAACTGTCCTTATTCCCCGGATATCGCTGACTCCATCAGATTCAAATTTGCCCTCTACCTTTACGCACAGACAATTTTCCTGTTAGAGTAGCCTTTGCCATGACAATAAATAAAGCACAGGGCCAAACGTTCAAAAAGATAGGTCTCTATCTTCCGAAACCTGTTTTCATTCATGGACAATTGTTTGTTGATCTCTCCAGAGTTCCTGCTTTTCATTCACTCACAGTCGTTTGCCCAAATCCACCCCATTTGGACAATATATATATACATTAATGTTAATTGTGATGATTTTCAATGAGGGAAACGTCCGTATCTTATTTTCCACCAGTTTATACATACACGTTTTAGATTTATGTAGATTAACGGTATGTCCTAACATTTAGTAGGTTCCAAAAAATACTTTCAGGAGCACAACAAAATAAATTTCGTGTTAGTAGCAAGGGTGGCATTATAACTATATTCAACGTTATGCCTATATCTGTAGGGGATTGATTAACGGGCAAGGTGGCGTTACTAGGTTAATTTTTTTCATAGGAAGGTGGGGGCACTCACTTTACTCGAAATAAAATCTGTACAGTAAGTCAAAAATGCGCCCCATCCCCATTTTCACTTTTTCATAACCTCAAATGGGCCATCCTGGTAGTACCAGTCCCTCCACTACCTTCTTAGACTCGAACCCACCTTAATCCAAACTCCCACTCCCAACTAACATATTAGTTATCTGAAGAATTTCCCGCAAGTATTTTACAACGACCTGTTACATTTAGGAGAAGATGCCCATCGTTAGATCTAGCACTGGGGAAATGATTGATGTTTAGATTCTACACCGATAAGTTCGCTGAGGACAATTCTTTCCATCGTTGAAATTCTCTTAAAAGCCATTTTCGCATGCGTACTTTTCTGTTAATCTGTTGTATTCTCATGTATTTGTTCAAGGTCGGATTATGCCCATTGGAAAGATCAGGAACAAAAACTTAAACTCATTTGCAAAGGAGTGCTGAGTAAAAATAGTCTATTTCTTAAATTACTCTTTTTTCTTTGGTCTTTTATTTTGAGGCAGATGATGAACATAAATACGATAAAATTAAGAAGTATTGACATTTCGTATATTGCACTATTGATTAAAAAAATTACTAGCGCTGCGGAAATTAACAATTAAGTAATCGATTAATCGTTAAAAATTTGTAAACGATTTAAATTATTTTAAAAGATTAAATTTCGAATACAATTCGATTAAAATTTAAGAAAATAATTCTTTTTTAAAAATTTATTAATAAATAATTAATTATTAACAATTAATAATCCTTGTTTTTTTTCCCTACAAACTTCTCTCACGTATTATTATTAATTTGTTTAGTGCAATTTAAACGAGCAGATGTAAACAAAAAATCATGTTAAGCCTGGTCCCTATTGGAATTCAGGACGTGTTAGCGCATTTTCGTATTATGTATCAGTACTTATGTTAGATATCAGAATTATGTAGTTATCAGTAGTTGTGTTTAGATTTTAGACAAATTTTTATGAATTTTCTTGTGTAATGAATATACCTGACATTTTTTTTATTTAAAAGTCATTTCTTTACATTTAAAAAAAAATATTTTCTCTTTAATCTAACTACAAGTCACCACAAATGATGACGTAAAACTCTCTAAACTTTTACACATATTCTAATGACGTCAACTAAAAAAAAACAACTAATTCTTTTGCACCCTTTCGCACCACTCTTCAATGCCTGACGGATTATGCATTCCACTTCCGGCAATGGCGGCCGTTCCCTGCGCTAGTGTTACCTCTCGATTCGAAATATTTTTTGGTAGTTTTAACGGGGTTTTTTAACGGATCGAGTAACTGAGTGTTGATGCACAAATGGCAGGTCAGGACATACAAAAAACATATATACCTCATGGGTCTAGGACTTATGGATGCTGAGATCAAGGGTGATGACGGACGGACGGACAAAACGGGTGCAATAGCGCATTCGACTTCTCGAAAATGCGCTAAAAATGGCGACAATTGACAGGGGAAATAGCTCAATAAAACAAAAATATCAATTACCTGTTTTTGTGATTTCCCTTGAGCTGTTCAGCTGTAACTTTATTTGTGTTAAAATTAATAGGTAAAAATTGATTAATCTTTACCGATTAATCGAAAAAATAATCAGGACCAACCCTAAATATTACACCATCACGTGTTATTTAACAAGCATCAACCCCCCTCCGACGTCGTATTGAAACACGGAAGTGTTTCCTTTTATTATTATTACAAATAAGTTGGGTGTCGCATCAGCCATATGAAACCTATTGCAAGATGATTACGTATGGCATCATTCCGTCTACAAAAGACGATAGATTTATGGTTTATTATTGCCGCTCCTTAGTATGATGACTATATGGCGTTGTTATTATGAGAGCATCAATATGACCGGCTCACGCTGACTAGGAATTTACTGAAACATACAATACTATAACCCTTCCTCTTCCATCCCCGTGTTATCTTTATCCAGCCCACCTTCCCCCCTTCCCCAACTTTTCCACACAAAAAACATCAATTCTTTTCTCGGCGGAAATAAAGAATAAAGAAGTCAATCATATCAATTGAATAAATAAACTCTTTGTATTAACCCAGTTTCACGTGGGAGGTAATATTGTATCCATAAATTGTGTAAGTGCGAACATGTGTGTTTGAGGATAGGTCACGGGACGAAAGTTAGGCATATACCAGAATGCATTGGAAGGAAGTAGTTAATGGGAGTTGAAGCTTAATGTAGGCACGTGACAGACAAATAATTGTGTCTCTGACAAGTTTTACCTTGTAAAAAGTGTACATAAGTTTTCTGCATTAAATTTATTTGTGTTTACCGAGGACTTAATCTTATTTTTGTTGAGTAGGATATTGTTATTAAATAACGCCCACAAGAAGAAAATGGTAAAACCAACCACGTTACAAATTGTCTACTTTGTTTCACATACAAACAACGAGGTAACATCAGGACATTTACAGATGAATCATCACGAATCTAATACGCAGTGAGTCCACTGGGTGTGCTGCGGAGTCTTCGGACTGGACACGCACAGCTCCCGACAGAGGACGCTCTGGCTGTACAGTATCTTTTCCTTGGAGCTCAAGCTCGGGAAGCTGTCCTTGTTGTACTCGTACACCAAGTCGCGGATCTGCACCAGAACTTCCACGATGTCGGTGAACATCTTCCGCTGGAGGCCGCTGCCAGTTTGTGACGTACTTCCCCTGACGTCGTTGGCCGGCTTGGAGAGTTCGTGCAGCAGGCACGTGACGTAGAGCCAATGGAGCGCCTCTACTCCAGGCCTGTCCTCCAGCTGGACGAGGTCAGGAGACGTGATTACGATAACCTGAATTGAAAATATAAACAAAAACGTTTATTTATTTAAAGTGCTTATAAATTTCCTCCACTGGAGATAAGAATCCAAATAATTCTTTCCAGTACGTTCAAATGCTTAACAAACAGATAAATGCTTTGTCGGATTGCATGGAAATTAACTTCAATAGCCATAACATGGTATTGGTTACGTTAGCATCGCCTTAAACAATACCCTTTTCTATAGTTACCCTAGAAACTGCATTTTTCCGTATCACCAGAGACAGTATGCATTAGTATTACCCTGGAAGTAATTTCGTCAGTATTACCACAAAAATTATACCTGTATCAGTATTATCCTAGATATCCAGTGCTTTTTTTCTAGAGAAAAATGTTTGGGAACTCATTTCACATCTGTTTTTTTAACTTATGTCAGAAAATACTATAATAGTCTATAATTGAAAAAAGGTATCGGAACTCAGCTCCCATAAGTTCCCACTGAAAAATAGCACTGTAGACATCAACTTCATCGGTATGAAAATAGACAGTATACCTGTCTCAGTATGACCCTAGACCAGTGGTGGCGAACCTTTTTGGGAGCTGCGTGCCCAAAATTGAACCAAACCCAACATTTTTTTATAACAAAGTACCAACACTCAAATGATACCAGTTGGCGTTGTTGGTTTGATTAAGAAAGTAATATTTTAGTTGCGTGCTCATCGATGAGGCCCTGCGTGCCGAATGTGACATGCGTAACGTAGGCTCGCCATCACCGCCCTAGACATTACCTTCATCAGCATGACGACGGTCCTGCTAAGCTTCAGCTTCTTCAGTTTCTCTGCTATTTTGAAGACCTGGTACACGTAGCCTTCCCCGAACAGCCTGACAAACTCCTCGTAATGGTAGCTGCAACCGCTGGTCTTTGTAGTGACTTGGAGTGCGGAGTCATAGCCTGGGGATGACAACATCAAGAGACATGCAACAGTGCGGAGTCATAGCCTGGGATGACAACATCAAGAAACATGCAACAGTGCGGAACAGTGTGAAAAAGACGCATATATATATTATACGGCCTTCATACATGGAATGGGCAAAACAAAAACACGACTGCCAAATATGCCCCGGAATATCTGCAAAATAGACCAGTGGTGAAAATTGTGTCAATATCAAAGTTATATAACAGAAAATTGCCAAAACAACTTTTCCTTCAACAGAATACACTATTTTAGGAGATCCAACTGTAAATACTACAGGCGGCTACCGAAAAAAAAGGATGTTTGGATGTGGAGGGTAAGATCATAAGAATGTTCATAGTGGTTATCGCTAATCCCTACCTTCGACATAAAAAAAATAGTGGTATAAACAGTAAATAGAGCAGAGTGCGTGTTGTAATTAGGGGCCGTCCAGAAATGACGTCACGCGCCGGGGGGGGGGTCACGCATTTATGACGATGTGTGACGAGGGCGAGGGAGGAGGTTTGTTTAAGAAATGAGAAGTCTCATCAAAATTCGCAACTTAAAATAAACATCCCACTTAAATATTTGATTGCTTGCAACTTATTTAATTAAACGTTTTCAATGGCTTCACGCATTTTACGATATTAGAGAGCAGACTTAAACTATAGGCTATACATATTTAAATTACAAAAATGTATTTTGAATGAAATATGCTAATTTTCAATAAGAAAGTACGGCTTTTTTTTTAGGAGGGTCAAAGCTTTGTGACGTCATATTGGAGGGGGAGTCTAAGTTTTTGTGACGAAGCGTGACGTTGGAGGGGGGGTGAAAATTGGCCAAAATCACGTTACTCATTTATGTACGGTCCCAGTGTAACCTGAGGCTTAGATGGCGTAAGAATAATGTAAGTTCATGAGTGAAATCTATTTTTTTATGGAACTATCTTCTTATATGACTCCCCAAAATTAGTAGATTATAATCGTATAGAAATAAGTGCGCTCACCTTTGTAGTCATTTAAGATATACCACTGGCAGATAGACGTCTTCAGCAACACCATTTGGTCCGCCAACGCCAAACTGCTGAAACCGGGTATCTGCTTCACCAGGCGGATAAAGTCTATGATCCACTGCTCCCACTGCTGCATGGACACGCGGATGAATTCCTTGGCTTTGCCGGATTTGATGACCACACGCCGACAGAACTCGGTTGGCGTCGGGCGCCGGTCTGTGAACCCCGCCGTTGCGTCTGAACGCGTCCCGTTTTTATTCGCTTCAAAATCCGAGGTAGTTCGTATCACAGCTTCATTCTGAGTATCATCAAAACCTTGCGTTTGACCCGGTCCGGTCCTCTCCTCGTGATCCTCGTTTGACGTTGGTGGAGGGGAAATCGAGTTTGTCTCTGAGCCGGTTGTGGGCTGGTCCGCTGTCTCCAAGCAGGAGCATTTCACGATCCCACCGAATCGTCTTCTCGCTTTATACGCCCTGTAAAAGTTGAGCTGTTTGCGCGCCAGAACGTCGTCTTCAAAGTCGACCTCTAGGTATCGAAACTCGTCGAACAACTCCTGGAGGTTTTGGATGATGCTCTCTTTTTCCCCGGCCTCGCCGTAGAACTGCTTGGCGTTTTGCATCTTTTGAATCTCCAGCGCGTCCATTGTTTTCTTGGTGCGCGAGTACCTGCCGGTTTTGATTCGGTTCCTCGACATGCCGGCGTCGACGCACCGTTGGTAGCGGCAGTACGTGCATACGTTGCGCCGGGATCCGCTGACGTCACAGTTTTTAGTCTTGGTGCAGCGGTAGACCTTCCCGTGCTTGAGGGTGCGCCTGAAGAACTCGTTGCAGGCCTCGCAAGAGTTGACGCCGAAATGTATGCCCGACGCCTTGTCCCCACAGATCCGACACGGTGGAAGCTGGTGAACGGTCAGATCACATGGCCCCGGGCCACGTTCGGGTGCATCGTCTTGTTTTCTTCTCGGGAAAGTTTTCATTTTGTGACAGAGTTCCTTTTTGGGGTGTCGCTTTCTTTCAAGCTTTGTTATTTTCGATTTCAGTTTTACGGGTTTGTGCGGAGATCTGATTGCTGACCTTCGTCGGGAACGGACATTTCCCGCGTTTATTTCGTCCTGTGTTGACGATGCGGCAGGGTCGGGCGCCGTTGTTGTCTCGGGGTCTCTATGACCGTTAGAAGCATGAAGCAGGTCACATGGGGTATCACTGTGACATTCGGACCACTGCGAGGTGATGGCATCAACCACGTCGTAAGAGGGGTGCAGGATCCCTATACTTGGCTCGATGTCCGGAAAGGGATCGACGCTATTGTCAAGACAGTTGTCCTCTCCTTGGGGCACTACGGGAGACAACACGGTCTTGTCTATTTCACAGAATGGATCATTTCGATTGGATAACTGGGTTGTGTAATCCACTGCCGTTGATCTGTTTTTTAATTTTAATTGACTCTCAGTCAAGGGAGATGATCCGCTCACATTTTGTATTTTTGTTACGTCTGATGTGAAAAAATTACGGATTTTCGTCTCAGCAGTGATGTCAGCCGGTGCCGACGTCACAGGTCCTTCACCTATTCGGTTCTGCTGTGTAAGAAGTTGCGTCTGATGAAGAGAAGGCGTAACTTGACAACTGGCTGATAAAGAAGTTGAGTCTCTACCATTCCATGAAACATCACCGGGATAAAATGTCACGTCATTGTTTTGGGTTAATGCGTAGTGATTTGAATTGTTTTCTTTAACATGAAAATTGCGCTGAGTGGCCGAAAAACGTCGAGGCCGAATTCTGTCATCGCGTGAAGGAATTCCGTTTGTCATTCTGTGGAAATCGGAGCCTGGCCCAACTTTTCTTGAAGCCTGAGAATGAACCGCTTTCGATAAACTCCGTTCCAAATGAAACCGTGTTTCGGCAGAGTGTCCAACGCTAGAGTTCGGTTGAATCCTATTGTTTGAAGTCTGTATATGAGTTGCGGGTCTCTCAATGGTGGTGAACGCCTTGAGGACTTCCATGGCTATGCGAGATTCTTCTTCATTCTCTTCAACCGTCATAGCTTTGTCGATCTCGTAGGTTGGGTCACTAGTAACGACAGACCATTGTCCCGTATTGCTATTCCCACCGAAAGAGTTCTCTCCGGCGTGAATTGTTGCCACTGGAGTAGCCAGGCACGCGTCAGCGTGAAGTGTTTCCCGTCTGTTGTACCGAGGTTGCTGTTTGCAATGCGGCATCCAAGAATCAAAAGACGAGCCGTAGTTTACAATCTGGCCGATATCGCAAGGGAATTGCGGCTCAAAATTCATTTCTTTATCGAAACCAAAATGCTGTCCAATGTCACAATATTGTGTGTGCTGTACTCCATATACTCTTTTGGTATCTTCCTAAAAAAGTCTATCTGCTGAGAAATAGAGGGTGAGGATGGGTGACATCGTTTTAACTCGTGGTTGTAATAATTAACACCGAAAGGAAAGAAATCCACAATTTACACACTAATAAATAAAATTAGGAAAGAAACGTTTCTATATTTATTAATTTGCAGAATTTTAATGATTGTTACGTGAACCGGCAATAAAGCGGCGGATAGTAATAAGACTTCGTCCCCTGTCTATGAGAAAGTAGCGGTGCTATGACGAGACCCGGCCAATAAGAAAGTAGCGGTGCTATGACGAGACCCGGCTTATAAGAAAGTAGCGGTGCTATGACGAGACGTGGCCAATCATTTGATTTGGAAGGGACTGGCCAAAGTGCGGCCCGGAACAGATTTTTGTAGCCCACCAAGACATTCTGAGATTTACTTCATATCCGCAACCGAAGTTTCGTCCGGAATTTTCTATTAGAGCGTGCTACGTCAGTGCACGTGCGCAGGCAGTGTACTGTAAATAACGCACTCTTCCCATTTGTCAGTTTTATTTGGATTGTGTCTTTCCAGCAGTAAAAAATTAAAATATCCCAAATGAAGTAGGGGCCAAAAACATCCAAAAAGCGTATAGTTTGAGATGAATCATGTGTGCTTGACGAAGAACAGACACACACATATTTGTTTGGGGACATCGTAAAAAAGTTTACTTTTATTTATAGAAAATTGCTTTTCATCACAGAAAGAGGTAGGGGAAGTAATCCTAGAACCTCCATAGGCAGGGGTGAACATGAGCAATACAGCCAAACAGTTTGGTTTTAAAATTGTTGTAACTATTACATAACTTTTAGGGTGTTGTCCTTCTATTTGTCTTTTTTTCTTTCTTTTTGATGCCAAATCTTTAAAACTTCTAAAAAATAAAAACTTAAATATTCAATTATGGGCAACAGTAAAATCCCTTAATTCTCAAACAACAAATTTCCGTTTAGAGTTTAAAAGCAGTCATGGACACACAGGAGCACAGCCGTGTGTAAACATTGTAGTGGAAAGAGGAGATCATCTCTCCACCAACCATTTCTCTGCCCCCTCCACCCCCAAGAGCAAATAAATGTCAATAGTAAACTAAAGTTTGATGTTTGACAAACGAACAGAAAGTGAATTTATTAAGAAATTCTGTCCTATCTAATTCTTTAACCTACTCATATTAAATCTGTATACCCCCATCTATGGGGTTGATGGACACAGAAAGAGATGCCTTAAATTGCACTATTTTGAAGCCACCTCACAAAAATTATGGAAACGTCTCTACAAAAAGTTGAGAGTGTGTGAGGACAAATGGAGCTAAAGAGTTAAGGAGAATCTATATGTTTTTATATTTTTTGTGGGTTTTTTTCCCCTTCTTTTTTTTAAAGATCAGAATGCATGCTGGGCTAGCATTGGACGATTAGCGCAATACAATGACAAGATATCATCATCATCACCAAAGTCATGCAGTACAGATTGACCGGCCGATAAACCCATTTAACATTGGGCTTTAACTTTAATTAGAGGACAATATAAGAGACCACAGGTCGTATCATGCTAAATTTTTACACCGGAAACTTCCTCTATACTCTATACTATCTATATGCTTGAAAAACTAAAACTTGTTTTTTCTCTATGTAAGTTCATGGTTCACACGCAATGTTGGTTACGTCAAACTGAATGTTGGTTACGTCAAACTGAATGTTGGTTACGTTCAACTGAATGTTGGTTACGTTAAACTGAATGTAATTTTGGTTACGTTAAACTGAATATTGGTTAAAGGTTAAACTGAATGTTGGTAACGTTAAACTTAATGTTGGTTACGTTAAACTGAATGTTGGTTACGTTAAACTGAATGTTGGTTACGATAAACTGTAAAACCTTACCGGTGACTTTGTCAGCTGTGCCGTTTTAACTTTGTTTTAAAACGGAGGAAATCGAAAGTAACAACGCCGTTTATGTCGTCATAACACTCCACAACTCCCTCTGTAGCCATTGTGGTGTCACTGCCACCGTTCAATGATTGACAGGTGATGTCATTGTGTCTTTCTCGCAGTGTAAGTGTAGGTAGCAGAGTAATCGGTCAGCCAGCGATTATGTGTTGGTTGGATCATTCTGAGTGTGTGGTGCGGGTCGTTGTGAGTGTGTGTGTATGTACGTATGTGTGTTTTCGGAGCAAGCAATCGATGTCATTTTTAGCGGCGTGTCACCGATACGACGAACCTGGTCTTACATTCAGTTAAGGTGGTGAGATGACCGCAATGCTGGGAGTTCAGGTGTGTGTGTTTGTGTTTGTTCCCGTCATGAGTCAGGGCTTCCCAGCTTTTTGTGTTCAGCTTTTTTAAATCACCCTAAATATTTTTTTTTAAGTTACAGTTTATTATTATTATTATTATTATTATTATTATTATTATTTGTATTATTATTATCATTTGCATTGTTATTTATATAAATATTATTAACTATTATCATTAGTCTGAGGCAGTGCTTTTTTCCCCCGCGTAACGCACCAGAGCGGCGTTCCGAAATCGTGTGTAACAGTTTGTGACAGTGGGGAGGGGGGTGTCCGGCCATGTGTGACGTCACGGTGTTTTATGTTAATTATTAATAGTTTTGATAATACAAAATATATTTTTGTAAGAAAGTGTGACGTACTTTAGGGGGGAGGGGGTTCCGAGATTTGTGACAGGGGGGAGTTAAAAATAGTCAAAAGTAGCGTGACGTACTTTATGGGCGGCCCCCTAAACTAAAAACTTGGATCAGAAAAAGCTGGAAGTAAACGGTAACAGGCATGTTAAGTTACGGTATTGGCTTTCAATTAATACAAAACATTATTTCATCTATTATGATCTATTTAGACTCAAAGGACGAAATAACAAAAAACAAAACCTGCTAAATTTAAAATAAGTACCATCTTCTCCTTGACCCTCAAAACTTCGCAGATTGGGAAACACTGGACTGGATCGCCCTATCAGCAGACCGAACTGTAATAGTAATGGTGTAACTGTAATTTTGGACTGGCACATAAAAGTCGGTGTCCAGTATTTCACAATACTAAAGTGACGTTGTGTTTAAGTAAAGACTGGAACTAAAAGTAATATAAGATTGGCTGTGCTTTAACCGGGAAAAAATGAAAGGAGAATGCTATGTATAGATATTTGAATCGGTTTTGTGGGGAAAGGGGATGTGATGAACATTAAAAATCTGTGTTAAGAAAGTTTTTTTTTTTTTAAACAGTGTCCGAATTTCTACACCTCCCAACTCAGAGGCGTATTTAGGATATTTTGCGCCCGGGGACAGACTATAGGAGGGGCGCCCCCTCCCTCGGTTCTTCTCTTATCTTAGATGTACAGACGGGTTCTATGCAGAAGATAATTGCGCCCACAGACCATGAGAGATGATCTGTTGGCAAGTGATGCAGCGGTCACAGGCCACGGCTATAGGGGTTCCACGCATTACCCCAGCCGCCTAACTATTGTCTAGTTGGGTACCCATTCGGAGCTGGGTGACTCGGGGGCTCCTCAGGCCGCGAGAACAAATCCTCCTCACCTTCGTGTGGATTCGAACCCGTGACCATCGGTATGACAGTCGAGAGCGCTACCTCTCGACCACCACGTCCCGTTCAATCAAATAAAAAATATCATTACCTTGTTCGCTTACATTTGACATTGTAAATCATTTGGAGCCCCTGACCATCGGCGACCTGAGACATATGTAGTTTATGTACCCCGCCTGCCCACCTTGCTACGCCACTGGCCTGAATTCACTTTCACACATAAAATTTCGCAACAAGTGTTTGACTTTTTTTTTATTTTATCCTAAATTTCTTTACAACTTTATGTCAAAAGAGTTTATTTTTAGTATCATGTCTAATTTTAGAAATAATTTTTCATTGACTGGGTCTCTTAGATATAGATTTAAAGTTGAATTTATATAAGAAAAGTGTTTGATTAAAACAATGTGCCATGTTGAACTAGGCTGGGTAAAAGTTAGTGGGCGGCATTCATAACTTACTGACACTGACTAGGGACCCGTCCATTAATGACGTAATGCGACTTTGGCCGATTTTTAACCCCCCTCCCCCACTTCGTCACAAAAACTTAGACCCTCCTCCAATTATGATGTCACAAAGCTGTGAAAATGAGCGTGTTTGAAATAACTTTATTGTCATTTTAGTATTTATGTTGTGTAAGGCTGCACTCTATTATCGTAGCACGCGTGAATCCATGTAAAACATCATTATTACATAAATAGTAAGAAATCGAATATTTAAGTTTCAGTGGAACTTTTATTTAAAGTAGCTTGTTTTGACGTGACGACACAATTCTTGAACTCCCCCTCCCCCTCGTCACAAATGTGGGGACACCCCTCCCCCTTAGGTGCGTGACATCATTTATGGATGCCCCCCCCCCCC
>MUZC01001309.1:161671-232852 GCA_002072015.1 Radix auricularia
GGGGGGGGGGGATTTTTTCAACTTCATTGTTTTACAACAACCAAAAAAAACTCTCAGAGTATATTTTAAAACAGTCATGGTGGTTAGAATAAATCATCCCTTTAGTCCTTAGAAATTCTCCACTTCTCAATGTTCATTCATTCATTGATTGATTGTATTATGATGTAATGTCTGAAATTAATCCAGTTTAATGTCTCTTAAAGAGGAAAAAGATTTTAATTGATTACTATTTTAAGTAGACTATTTCTTTACAACTGGTATTTCTACAAATATTGTGCGTGGAGTTTAGAGTATCTTGAATGGGGAGAAAGGCATATCAGTGCTATTTTAATTCAAATTGAAGCAAACTCATTCAATACTAATACTGATTTAAAATTAGGTCATTACGTCATCTTGGAGAGCGCCTCTTTCTTTTTATTATTAATTTGCGATTTCTGTAAATTCTACGAGTATGGGGATCCACAGACAGTTTTGTTATATAATATATATCTTTGAATATTTGAAAATTTATAATTATATATTTTTTTTTAAAAAGAGAGAGATTCCCTTATGATGATAGTGATGTGTATTGTAAAATCGTGTGGTATTGGGGATGAATATAATAATAGGCTGATTAGCAAAGTATTAATAAACAACTTTGATTGGGTAAGAGACACGGGGTCACTTTTAAAGTGTTGTGCAAACAACAATGACTAAGAAAACGTCAGAGTCAAGTTGATTTAGTCATCTTTAGGAAACACTGCCTTATTATTTTTTAACTATTAATTTAATTATGACCCAATCCAATGCTCCAACAGAAAATCGAAGCCTCTTAGTTTTATATATAAACTTAGAAGCTAGTAGTTTTTTTTTATTTTATACCACCAATGTATTGCATGCAATATATCATGTGTGTTTCTGTCTGTGTATGAAAGCTGGTTACGTTAAGGAAGTTGGCTCTTCTTTTAATAAAAAAATAAACATACATGAACGAGGCTTGAGAACGAAACTCAGCCTCCCCATCCCCTTCTCAGGCCACCGAGACCTGTTTGTCCAAATGACCCCAGCGGTATGGTATGCAAGATCTGCGCCCATTGGCTGAATGCTGACGTGGGGGGCAAAGTTCACGAGCCGATTTGAACCAACCGTAACACAGTTTTCGTTGCCGCACAACGCGAGGAGAGACATCCCCCCTCCCCTTAGCGTGTTTGTGTGGGTGTGTTATCTGGGAATGACCTAAGTATCTTCCCTACATTTTTCTCTTGCTTATTTGGGACGAAGAAATCAAGGACTGAACTTTTTATTACAATTATTCCTATTTTATTTTTATATGTTTATAAGTCGGGAAACGCAATGAATAGCCCAGACGCTGGGCGACGGTCAATGTACCAATGCTGTTGTAGATATAAATAATGGGATGTGGGAGGGGCAGACACTAGCTAGTCTGGAGACACCAGTTTTAAATTTAATGCACATTTCTATTTTTCACTTACAGAGACAGTACAATTTACAGGATTCTTACAGTTTTTTATTGAAACTTTTTAAGACATGAGAAAGATAACCATTTAAAGGGTTTTACAAAAAATGCTTTATGATGTATGTTTAATTGAATTGTTGATATTTTTAAGTAACATGAAAATCTGGCCAAAATTTAATATTCATCTAAATCCGATACCATTAAACTTGTGCGCTATAAAAGCACGATAGGCTTGTTGTTTTCATAGTCATTTTTTTTTTAAATTTCAATATATTTAAAGATTTTAAATGAATCTGAAACAAAGAATGGGTTGCAGCCCAATTAAAAAAATTATTGGAATGGAAAATAAGCCACTGCCATTAGTTGTGACGTCACTCTTGTAACTTGCGTCAGATTTATCTTGTGGGTGTGTATCATTGTGCCAGCGCTAGGTTTTTTCAACCTAGATCTAGGTTTTTTTGGACCTCGTCTAGGTTTCTATGTTTTTTTATTTTTAAAAAAGAGCAAAAATCTAGGGATTTTTTTTGATTTAAAAAACTAAATGTGCGATGTGAACATACCAAATAAATTAAATATGTGCAATTAAAATTTTAAAAATTCGAGTTTTCACAAATAAAAATAATCAGTAGGTGGCAACAGTCGTTTTTTGCTGCTCTATTATGTTAACTTATTATATCTGTGACACAATAATGCTACTGAATTTACGAGGTGATGCAGTCTGAAAAATTCTGGTACTAGATAAAACAATATGAATCGGTAAAATAATCAATTTTATAGACTTTCACAGCTCTAACATTTTCTTCCGTCTGCATTGAGAAAGCATGGAGTATAGACTAAAGATAATCTATTACAACACTCTGATAGACATATTTATAGAAATCCTATTTCGTATGAAGGAACAAAGACATAAAAATTCTTGTTCTTTCCATCCAGGAATCGGAAGTGGAATGGGTTGCCTGATCAAACGAGGAAATCCAATAAATAAATCTAAAATAAATATGCAAGACTAAACTTAAATAAAGGATACATGTAGGATTCAATAATAATCTTCAGTATAAAAGGACCGTCTGTAATATATCAAATAAGAATGTTTCCAAGAATGCTGATAAGATTACCAATAAGATTTATAAGGAAGATGACATAAGTGATAAAAAAATGCAGATGTAAGAATTAGGGCTGTTATTGATTAATTTAAATTTAATCGTTAACTTTTGAAAAAATTACCGAAAAATTAATCAATAATTTTGATTAAAGCTATAAAAATAAGATGCATGACCTCATTAAACTGAAAATTTAAAGGGAAGTATCAAAAACAGGAAATTGACATTTTTGTTTTATTGAGTTATTTCCCCAGCCTGAAAAAACATTTTGAAAAATAATATTCTGAACTAAATTTGGTTTTTTAAAAGGAATACACACACAAAAAAATCAAATCACAGCTATGCATACAATTGGAAAAACTGTATATTAACAATGGAAAATATTGCCAAGCCTCAAATTTCAAAAAAAAAAAAAAAAAGAATCAGGATTTATAACTAACATATTACAATTTTAGTTTAACTATTTTTAAAAATCAGCATACATTTTTAAAACATAGTTAGCAATAAACATAAGTTAAATAACGAATTAAAGTTTAGGCACTTGGATGGAAATTTCAAATTAATTTGAAAAATATTAAAGTAATACAGCTGTATACAGTGCTTTTTAGCGCATTTTCGAGAAGTCGAAATGCGCTATTGTATCCGTTTTGTCCGTCTGTCATCACCCTAGATCTCAGCATCCATAAGTCCTAGACCCATGATGTATATATGTTTTTTGTATGTCCTGACCTGCCATTTGTGCATCAACACTCAGTTACTCGATCCGACCTCTTGTAGTGGCAGTAGAGCTCCTGGAAGTATGAAAGTTCTAGACCCATGATGTATATCACAAGAGTTCCTACCACCTCCAACACACAAGAATTCCTACCACCACCAACACACAAGAGTTCCTGCCACCGCCAACACACAAGAGTTCCTACCACCACCAACACACAAGAGTTCCTACCACCGCCAACACACAAGAGTTCCTACCACCACCAACACACAAGAGTTCCTAAAAATTCATAAAAATATGTCTAAAATCTAAACACAATTACTGATAACTACATAATGCTGATATCTAACATAAGTACTGATACATAATACGAAAATGCGCTAACACGTCCTGAGTCCAAAAAGGGACCAGGCTTAACATGATTTTTTTCAGTGGGAACTCATTTCTTAAAATGCCCATAACTTAAGTAATAAATTTTAAAAATATTATATTTTTAGGAGATATATTTAAATATAATTTGTTCAATATAATGTCAGGGAATTTGACTTTTGTTATTGTTAATTAATTAAAAACAATTTTTAATTGTCTATGTCATTTTCCTTATAAAACACCATGTTTTAAAGTTTACATGTAAAAATCTTTTTTTTAAATGGCAAAGTCTGTTTGTAAAAACAAAAAGAACTATTATTAATGATTAATTGATAAATTGAAAAAATTGTTTAAAACATTTTCTTTAATATTAATTGCTATTTTATTGGTAAAAATAATTTTAATCGATAAAATCATTTACCGATTAATCGAGAAATTAATGGTTAATTTCTGCAGCCCTAGTAAGAATATTTTACAAATAGTTTTGTAGCGCATTCTAATAAATGTCGACACGCATCGGGGGGGGGGGGGGTATCACACTTTTGTGAGATGTATAAGAAAAACTTAATTTAAAAAAAAAAAATCAGCACTGTGCCTATTTATAGACTTCTACGATTTTTTCTTAAGCTGGCAGCACTGGTGTGTATGTGGCGTCAGTAACACCTGAGTTTAAACAGCGATAACTTGTTTGTATTATATACTGATGATATTTGTATTTAAATAATTGAAGCATAGTAATTATCAAGTAACAAAATTGTCATCTTTTAAATGTAATCCCAATTCAAATACCAAGGTGAACTAGCAATATTTAATTAACATTCGTTTTTCAACGGTACTTTCATTTTTTGATGGATGTCGATTGTCGGAGGCAAAAATGGTGGGGCTTCTCTATTTGCATACTAACCTTTTTATTTATGTTCTCAGATAACAATTATTTAAAATTAAAGGGAAATAAAACTATGTTCACTGAGTACAAGACTTCACTTACACTCGACATGTAAGACTGCCTTGCTATTCTGAATTAACTTGGGGGAAATACATTTATAAAGTGAGGAGGCTCACATTAGCTCATCAAGATTGGTCGAATTCGGTTCCTTGTTGAAGCCAACTGACCAATTTTTTAAAAACATATTTCTTTCAAAATTGAAAAATAAAATTGAGTATTTACTATTTAGTACAGAACGCGTTTATACTGTATTTATGTTTAGACTGTTTAATTTTCAAAATAAATTAAATGTAGCTATTCTTTCAAGAACTTCGACCAGAAGTAAAAATAGCAATAAAGGCTAGCGCTTTAAATAAATTCACTCGTTATTTCCAGATTTTCACCTTAGAAACTTTCATAGGCTTTGGAGAAGTAAAAACTACCATTTCAGATTTAACTTATTATTATTTAGTTTGCTACCAGGAGCCAGTTTGACTAACAGAAGTCATTACAAGATCAAGTCTCAGGACAGTGAAGATTTGACTGCCATAGGTTGGTTACATTTTGAGCAGGTCAGGCGGATTTCTCGACGAACTACGAAAGATCGGTCTCATCTGTTACTGTTAGTCTCGATTGTTGGTAAAATGCGGAGTCAATCTTGATCGGTTATTATATAGACATGTATATTCCATGTCATTATTGTCATAGTTTATCAGCTCTTAGCCGAAACAATGAATGCTTACACCTGTTTAAGAAAGCTGCTTGTTATTTGTTAAGGGCGGAAGATATTTCAGACCGGCTTACCTCTTTATTAAATTGGCGATGTCAGTTGTTAAGTTTTTTCAATTGGCCGGTCTTCCGTAACCGTATAAAGTAGAAACCATCATATACTTTATAAAATGGAAATTAATAACTATTATTAGGGTTGTTCCCCTAACAATAATACATGTTTTTATGTTTGGTTTAATTTTTTTTTTTTTTAAAATGGTATTATTTATAATTTCAATGAACTAATTTCATTTGGTTGGGATATTTTAGGTAGACGCCGGACGCAATATTTAATTACTTTTGTGCCTATTCAATCTTCCCTACTATATTATCTTAAACATTCTTTAAATAAATCTTTAATTTATCTGAACATGATAAGCTAAAAGCCGGGAGTCCTGACTTTTATTTTCGAACATTTTAAAAATAAAATTTATAAACAAACATTTTTTGTTACCGCCGTCGTTCGCAAGATTTAAGGATGGTATTAAAGCTAAACCTTATGACTAAAGGCCTTTGAGATGACTTTTGTTTAAATTGGTGCTGACTTGGCAAAGTAATGATAATGGATGTTTTATACTATATTCCATCGTCTCTAACTCATAGTTTCATTTTAATGGAAATGCAATATTTCCTCCATCCCTTTCTATCCAAAAAAAAAATGTGTTTGTTTGTTTTTTAAAATCCCAACATTGTTTTGGATTACAGTTGTTTTTTAATTTTTTTTTAATACTTAATAACTTATTAGTTATGTCTTTCTCAACCCAAAAAGTCAAAAAGGACCACTGACCAAGTGTGGTGTAAAAAGTTGACCCGAATTCCGGCAGTGTGAAAGTGAAACAAAGCTGGGCCAGGAATCGGGTCATACACCGGGCAGCCTTCGCGGTCGTTGGTGGGTCACGGAGGACTCAACTCATAGCGAGTGGCTAGTGCATGTTGTTGGTTTTAAAGCGGTTTTCATTGTCATTTGTAACCTGCTCTTGGTAACATTTTCGCTGTGTTCCATTGCTTAATTAAAGTGTTGTTGTTGCTTTTTTAAAATATTTTTTTTATCTAAATCTTCTGTTGCCGTTCAAGACCTCATCGGAATCTCGAAAATGTCATTCTCTTCGCGTATGAGGCGTATCCTCAGCCTCGGCTATTATTGGTGGACGTTTATAAATAAATGGCTTGACAATATACTTAAGATGTTAACGTTTGACAACTCATTACCATATTTTATCAAACCGTCTCCTCAAATATTAGCATCCTCTCGATCCCTACCCAATTCTTCCCACCACCCGGTCGCGCCATGACTCTGTAACGTGAGCGCCCATTGTTCTGTTGCTGGGCGAATCGGCTATTTATAGATCTGTGTTCACTGCTCAGGCAGTTGAGGTCGATTGCGTGTTTATCGTTTTTTGTCATGACGTTGTGATTATTTTTAAATGTGTTCCGGGATATGACCAAACCAAAAAAGCCGGGTCATGACCTCTTTGAACCCCCCACACCACCCGGGCACACTCTTTTCTTGCTTGTCACTAATGTTATATATTAAAAATTGCCACTCTAAATAACAATATTATTGCGGATTCATTTACTTTGTAACTTGCATGGACCATGGATAATCTCAATCTAGTAATCAAAAATAAAATTTTTAAAGTTGCTTAAAATTATAAAGTTCAAATTGAATATGCCGGCACTTGGTTTTATGTGCATGTTCTAGATGTATAAAGTATAAATCAGAATTTAGTTGTTTCTGTATTCAATATTGGACTTTTTTTTTTAAAATTTATTTTCATATAATTTTTTATTACTTAATTACTTGATACTATCGAAACTTAACCTCTTTAATTCTTAACTGATAATTGCATTCAACTATTACTATAACCTTGATTCAGAAAGATGCAATATACTTCAGTAAATATTTTTATATGCAATGTAGAATATTTCAATATTGCTTTAAACTTTACATATATTATATAAATAATAGACATTTATTTCTTGAAAACTATTTTTTAAAAACATTTGTTCAGCTGTGTCGTAATATATGAATTATAAAACAGAATTAAGTAAGGTTTGTTCCATTGCAGTTTGATGGGCAGGAGAAGGGAAAAACTTGTAAGGGGGTGGGTGGGAATGATGATGAGGGGGGAGGGCGGAGAGAGGGGAAAAAACGCGCATCTGACATTCCAAGTTATGGCAAAGAAGCCTTTGCCTCTCATCCTTGCAGACTGCTGACGACGGGGTCGAAAAGCGAGTAGAAACTAGGGCACGGCGCAGATTGAGAGCGATCGATGTTTTCTTGTTACGCAGAATACCCCAAGATGCGCGCATACAAAATTGCTTGCAGTCTTTTATCTCTTAGTGGACAACGGTATCTATATACCATGACCGATTGCTATTGACTTTGCTTCGACAAAACACATACATCATTTTCTTTAGTCTGTCTGGCTCGCGTGTTGCGACCGTTTCGCAGGCTCCTTCTGCTTCCGCCTATTGTATTTTTAGCAACGCGCCCCAGCAACAACCTTCGTGACCCGGAGTTACGGCCGCTGATTGGCTGTTAACATGAAGTGTCAAGGGCGTTGCAAGCTGAATCATGATAGTCATGTGACATAAACATTGCCACCTGGATCTCACGTGTATTCAATGGACTAAGAGATTTATTTTAAATAAGCTCTTCATATGTTTTATTGGTGTTGTAAATATTTCACGGAAAGGAGTAAACTATTTTGGGATATACCATGTGTGTATGAACTATACCGTACAATATTTTGAATGCTAGCTTTGCGATTTTCACCCATGGAATGCCTGCTTTGGTAGGCGAATTCCGGTTGGATAATTCAGCCATTTCAGGTACGTCATACTGATACTGGTACTTGGTTTTAAAAAGTTTTTTTTTTCTTATTCAATTTATCAAAGTGTTATTCTGACATTTGCTTACTATAGTACGTATTATTTCTACAGGATTATGTTTTTTTTTTTTTTTTAAATTGCTTTAATACCATTTGAAATTTAAGTTTAAGTGAATCACCGGTAGCCATTTATACGTGTGCGCATGCGTGAAGTGGGTTGACCTAATTAACTGGAAAACCCCTGTGTTTGACGTTGGCTTACAGACGATTCTTATGTGCTGTGTCATGTTCTGTGTAAGAAAACGTAAACATAACAAAGTGTACTCGTGCCCCATCTTGTTAGATTTTGATTTATTTGTTATCTTCATTGATTAGGTACATAACTAACCAATGATAACAAACTTGATAAAAACATTCTTTTGAAGTTTTAAAAGCTTACTTTGTCTAGCCAATTTTTTTCTGTTGTATTTTAGTTATCTTTTACTTTTAGCAGGTAGGCCTACGCCTACATTTTTTATTTAACTGAATCATAAATAATAAATAAATAACTGACATTGCCATTAGTCTCATAATAATCAACTATTATATTTCAAATTAGAATCAGAATAGGCATTTCTTTACTGAACTGAGTGTATTGTCTAGATTTTAGTCTTAGATAGGCTTAAGGCAAGGTGATGTTTAAATTCAAGTTAGCGGAGCCATAAGAAGTGAATTAATAATTAAAATTAAAGACAAGTGGCAATAATTTAATATTATCATTAATCATTATCAGTGGCATTTATCAGATTTATGAAATATGATATTGATATGACATGTCATATTAATTATAACTTAATAGTGATTTAGTGATCAGTGATAGCTAAACACTTAAGTCTAAGGCTATAGTCTATAGTATAATAATTAAAGTCATTTTTTTGTAAGAAAGTTAAGAAAGCATATGCTTAGAGAAAAATTTATTTTGTAAGAAATTTTAGATTTAGAAAATATTCCTATTTCAGATTCATATACTCTTTCACTTCAATTTGATCATCATAGTAGACTACTAGTACCAAACAAATCTGATTTAGATTTATTTATTTGTATAAGTATAGTTAATAGTTAAAGTAAAAAAAAACATTGGTCCATTTTAATGTAATAATAAGTAATAGTTATAGTTACTAATTGCACATTCACTTAAGCCTTTGACTTTGCCTTTATAATTTACAAATAATTCATATTTTAAGAAAGGCTCTAGTTCCAGTCTATGCTTAGAGACTACCATTCAAAATGTCCTGTCATAGTTCAAGAAAGGCTCTAGTTCCAGTCTATGCTTAGAGACTACCATTCAAGATGTCCTGTCATAGTTCAAGAAAGGCTCTAGTTCCAGACTATGCTTAGAGACTACCATTCAAAATGTCCTGTCATAGTTTAAGAAAGGCTCTAGTTCCAGTCTATGCTTAGAGACTACCATTCAAAAGGTCCTGTCATAGTTTAAGAAATGCTCTAGTATCAGTCTATGCTTAGAGACTACCATTCAAAAGGTCCTGACAGTAAAATTATTACCAGGATTTGAAAATGATTTTTAATATTAATTTTAAATGTGTCTGTCTATGCAATTACTTTTTTGATGAAATATATATAATATATGTATAGAGAAGAAAGTTACTTTTCAGTCATTTTACCTTTATCTTAAATTAGGAAGTAATTCAAATCTAAGTTTTATTTAGTAGCCCCACTAATATTAATTGTTGATATCTTGTCAGTATGCTATGTGTAAATCTATTGTATATAAATTTTAACCATTATAAATTATAAAGGTGTTAATCACCTTTGATAAAATATTTTTGTTTAAACCTTTTCTTTTTCATGGAAATGAAAAATCATCTTAGACTTAATAACAAACACAAATTAGATTTTATTGTTTAAGTTTTTTTTCTTCTTATCTACACAGGTACTTTTGAAAGTTTTTAATGAAGACCTAAATGTAGTTTTTAAATCTGGTAATTTACAAGCTCTTATGAAAAAGTCATTAGTACAGGGATTTTTGTGTTAATTATTTCACAATATCCAACATTACAATTAAAAATACACTATATTACATTCTAATTTTTTTCCCACATAAGTTTCTTCAACAGTTAAATTATTTAGATTACATTAAATTAATTACATTTATTAAATTTATTGTTATAGCTTAAAAAGCCCCACATGTACCATATATGTTAAGGATTTTACTCTTTTACTATAAAATTTGTCAAGCTAGTCACTAAAGTCATAAAGAAAATAATGGGATGGTTCAAAATGGAAACTTACATCCAAACATGCTGCCTAATTTCATTATTATTTATATACATTTTGAGCATGACAAAAATTGCTTGGAAGAGGCACCATACAAATCATATAAAATTGTTACATTCTAGTATCAATTTGGTAACTGCATTTCGATCAATATCCACAATAGGATCCTATATTGAGAAGCAGAATTGTTACATTTTTAGTTTGTATTTATGGATTTATATTATTCATCTAAATAAGAAAATTTCTCCATTGATATAAAATCTATTTCCAAAAAATTTTCTTGCAGATGTTGTAATTGTAATACATACACATTGAGTGCTTTAGTTATTGATTTATTATTGTCAGTTTTGGTATACTAGTTTTCAATAAGAATTAAATTATGCTAAAATGTTTTGAATTTTCTTCTTCTCTCTTTTATCAATAGGTCTGCTTGACCACTTCAGCCATGCTGTTCAATCTACCAACTCGCAGTGCTTGGTAGTTGAAGGTGCCCAAGGGGGCGACTCAGAGATGTCTGACCCCCACCAGTCGCACCATCATCACCACCACCACCATCATAGTCAACAGCAGCAGACTGTAGATGTGATAGCCATGCAAACCAAAATCCCTATTACATTCAGAGATTCGTCAACAGCCCCTCTTAGGAAGCTTAGCGTGGACTTGATCAAGACTTATAAACACATCAACGAAGTATTAAATTTTACTTAATTTTTCCTTTAAAGGTTTTAGATTTCATTAGTGTTATTTAAAATTTCTTTTACATTGTAATGTTTGTGATGAAGATGGATAAATTTGAGCTAAAATAAAACAGGATCCCTGTTCTGTTTACCTATTGTATTGATAAATATTTATCTTTATTTTTCTAACAAAATTCATTATCTTTTAGGTTTATTATGCCAAAAAGAAAAGAAGAGCTGTAGGTGCAGCTCAAGGAGATGAGACTGGCAACAAAAAAGGGAAAGTTAATGCTCACATATACAACGATGGTTATGATGACTCAAACCATGACTATATTGTCAATCCTGGGGAGAAATGGATGGAAAGATATGAAATTGACTCTCTTATAGGAAAGGGGTCTTTTGGGCAGGTAAGATTTACCTGATGTTCTTAAAAAGGTTTTAACTTTCATCACTTAATATCCTTAGTTACTCGATTTCACAAACACTATCATTCAATCAAAATAATTGGATAGTAAGGGGATTTATTTTGTAAGCGTATTTCATCAATGTGTTGTTGTTACTGATTTTGGGGAAGTAAAGCTTTAGAGTAAATTTCAGCTTTTATTATGTTAATTTTTCTCAAAGGATCTATGTAGGGTTATTTTAATGTAATCAAAATTTATAGATTTAAAGTTAATACCATCTTGCTGAAAATAAATGTAGTGTTTATTAGTCATTCTATAATTATGTGCATTTAAGCTTAAGATGTACATACTACATACCTTTAAATTTTCATATTTTACATTTAATGTCAACTGATTGGGCTAACAATTTATTCCTCACATCATTCATAAGATATTAAATGATAAGAAATTTGAACACATTTTAGTGTGTCTTCAATGTTTAATCATTATTAGAATGAAACGAGCTATTTCCATCTGTAAAAAATGTTTACTAATTTTTATGACTTTTTTTTTTAAGGTCGTAAAAGCTTTTGACCATGTGGACCAAGAGCATGTTGCAATAAAAATAATTAAAAACAAGAAGCCATTTTTAAATCAGGCGCAAATTGAAGTTAAACTTTTGGAATTGATGAATTCTAATGACAGGGAGAACAAGTACTATATAGGTATAAAACTTTTTTTTTTTAAATTATAAGAATTCTGTTTATTTGTTACTGCTAAACTTTTTATTTTTAGGTAAAATATAGTTGGGACATTATTTTTGTTATTTTTATTTAAGAATTAAATTATTTTTTTTTATTTGCTTTCTGATTTTCACATGAATATATGGAAATTTTCATAGAATCGTTGAATATTTTTTCACATAATTTACACTTTAGTCTTGTGAATCTGGTACATATTTTAGAAAATAACAAACATTAGCTGTTGCACACAATTTTAATAATAGAATTATATATTTTCTTTCAGTCCGCCTGAAGCGAAACTTCATGTTCCGCAACCATCTGTGCCTTGTGTTTGAACTGCTGTCCTACAATTTGTATGACTTGCTGAGAAACACAAATTTTAGGGGTGTGTCCCTCAATTTGACTCGGAAATTTGCACAGCAGTTGTGTACAGCACTTCTCTTTCTGGCCACCCCAGAACTGAACATTATTCACTGTGATCTTAAACCTGAAAATATTCTTTTGTGCAATCCAAAACGTAGTGCTATAAAAATAGTAGATTTTGGGAGCTCTTGTCAAATTGGACAGCGTGTAAGTATTTACTAGCTTAAAATTTAATTACATATAAAAGCTAATAATACGTCAATCATGTTCTACCGAGTGTTACTGCTGGCTTCAGAAATTCCATGTCGTCTTTAATCTTTAAAATAAGACTCCTATATTTTTAAAAATGCATTTTGAATTATTAATTTTTTGTTGTTTTAAAAATGCATTTTCTTATTCATTTTTTGATGTTGTTGAGTTTTGGGTAAAAAAAAAACTTTGAGGGTCACTATCAATTTCTTCATGCTCACCTTAATGTAAAATATTTTAGCTGCTGACGTATTATCTTTAAGTCAAAGTGAAAGCTTGTGGCTTGTCAACAGTGTAAAGTATGACATAAAATTTTTTTTGTAAATTAACTGTTTGTGCATCATTTATAGGTTAATTATAACTTTTATTTTCAATTAAATGTCATACATACATGAGACAATTTGCCACATTAAGCTTATGAAAAACACATTATAAGTGTTTATTTTTACACTTTAACATGCATTTTTAAAAAAACTTTTATAAAGTCATCAAATATAGCTAAGTATTTATTTAAGTATTATATTATTTATCTCTCCTTTCCTGTTGATAACTGGGTTCGGAAGGATTTTTAAAAATTAATTTTTTCAAATGGAATAGGCAAAATCTTTTTTGTTATCAACTTAACAACAGAGTTTTTTAAAGAAATATGTACAGTTAAAGGGTCACCCTAACTATGTGTTTCACTGGGGAAGCCACAGTAACATTATTTTATTTAAATGTAAGTTCCTGTCATACCCTTACCTGCTACCTGAAAATAAGTCATTATGTATTATTACAACATATTATTCAAATTTAATTTCTATTCACAGATTTATCAGTACATTCAATCAAGATTTTACAGATCACCAGAAGTTTTATTGGGAATACCATATGATCTTGCAATAGATATGTGGAGCTTAGGTTGTATTTTAGTTGAAATGCATACTGGAGAGCCACTTTTTGCAGGCTCTAATGAGGTAAAACAACATACAATAATCAATAAACATAAATATTTATTTTACTTGATGATTTTAAGTTTCTTTGTCAAGGAATTAAGGCAGTAGCCATGTTTTTTCTTTAGAAAAATATGATGCGCTAAGAATATAGCTTAAAATTGTTTATTCCTCTTAGTCACAGACCTGGGGGTAAATAGTGGCCCATTTATTATTATCATGTGTAATATCTACCATTAATTTGTATTTGTAATCCATAAAAAAATTAATTATATTTTATAATTATTAGTCCAATTGAATTCATTCATATCCGTATTACATTAATTTGTAAAAAAAATAAATTTTGAACAATCAATTAACTGGAATTGACAACTTTTGTGTTTAATTATAGTTTGATCAGATGATGAAAATTGTTGAAGTGCTGGGCATTCCACCTAAACATTTATTGGACCAGGCTCAAAAGACAAGAAAGTATTTTGAACAATTGCCAGATGGTTCTTACGTCCCAAGAAAGTCAAAAGATAACAAAAAAGTATGTTATTGTGTTTTTTTTATGGTAATTTTTTAAGCATTAAAAGAATATATTTGTGTTCCTGATGCCCACAATTTTTGTTTGTTTATATTCTAAAGAAATATAATTTTTTTAACAGTATAAAAGCCCCCAATCCAGAAAGCTTCATGAAATTATAGGAGCAGAGACAGGAGGGCCTGGTGGTAGGCGTGCTGGAGAGGTCGGTCACAGTGTAGCAGACTACCTCAAATTCAAGGACTTAATACTTCGCATGTTGGACTATGACCCTAAAGGCCGAATTACACCATATTATGCCCTGCAACATAACTTTTTTAAGAAGACGTCTGATGAAAGTACAAATACCAGTAATAGCACCTCGACAAGTCCTGCAATGGAGACTAATGCAGGCAGTCCCACAGGTAAGGATGGCTTACATTTCTTACCTTTTAACTATAATCACAAATCCTCATTACAAAATACTTAGTGGTATTGTAAATTATTTATTAAGTATGTCTGTTATTTTACATATAAATGATTTTTCTAACTATAAAGATTTAATTACTTTTTTTTTTTTTCATTTAAACTTGGAAGTAGGATTTTAAACAAAGAATTATATCATGGTGCATTTAGATACAAAATGATTAAGGTTCTGATGTGTCCTAACTTTTATTTAAAAAATTTCTGTGATTATTTTAAATTTGCCATGGTTTTTCTTTAGCCAAAAGATGTTAGACAGTAATTATAAATTACTTGTTCTTTGTTAATGAGCTGGGGGTGGATAATAGTTGTTAGTCCAGGTAGTAATTGAATTTGCTTGTATGCAATTTAATCAATGATTTTTGCTAATTGGTAAGCCAGCACTGTCACCTGATCTAACTAATATTATTGATAGCAGCCTATTATATTCAGTTCTTTGTTAATATTTCTAAATTAAAACTGCTGCCTCTGGACAACATTTCAGAACATATTCCACTTGCCAAATTCCATTACTCCTTGTAGCTGTTACTTAGCAGCTGGTTACTTCTACAACTACTACTGCAGCAGTTGAATGTGTGCATGGTATTTGAAGACTATAATCTTCTAAAGAGAGCTCTCCATAGAAAATATCAATAAAAAGAAAGGAGCTTAATAAATTTTCTGAAATAATGAATTTTAAATCTGCTACCATTGTTTCTTCTCTATTAGTGAAAAGAATACAGTTTAATTTATTCATTACCAAAATCAATTAACGTTAAAATTTATTGTTTAAACTTCATGCAATTTAGTATTTTTAAGAGAGTAAAAAAGTATTTTATTTTTTTGGTATATCCTATGATATGCTCTCAATGGTTCTCTTTTAAACCGAAGTTTATAGTTCATGTTAAGTATTCTTTGATTTCATTTTTCAATTTGTATTCTTTTACACTATGTGATAAAAAATTATTAACCCTATTCTAAAATTGTATTGTTATAAGATTATTTTGTCAAAAGTAAATGTAAGTAATAATTTAAATGACATTTTAAAGTACTGGTAATTTTTTAAATTAATATCAACATTAATAGAGGTTGTTTTTTTCTCTAGCATTATTTACAACATAAATGCCATCATTTTGTATAGTTGAAAGTAAAATTTCTGATTTATAGACATAATAAATTATATTTCTTTTAAAAATATTGGCAGCTTTTCAATGGGGTTATTTTTTATTTCCTGATGTTGTGCTTACTCAAAATTAAATGAACTGACTAATATATCAAATGGAAAAAATTAAGGCAAAAAATGTTTTTAAGAAATTTTTGGGCAATAATTTTTTTAAAATATACTATACTCAGAATATAACTTTTTGCTTGATTTTCCTAAGTTGTAAATAATAATAAATACCTGTTGGAAAATCTCCTTTTTAAAAAGTTTTCACAGGAATACTATATTAGCCGATTTTTTATTTTTTAAAAAAAAGTATTTTTAACTTTAACACAACCTGCCCTCCTTTCTCTCAAACTATGCCTTGTGGGGGAAAAATTAAGAAAATATTAACACTTATGTTGAGAAAATCAATTATCACTTTTTTTTAATATATATAATCTAATACCTCTGTTTATTTGGTCACAAAGATTGATTTTCCATACTTTTCCAAGCAGAAAAAAATGTGCAAAATTTTTATTAACAGAAGATTAACTTTTAAGACTTCTTCTGTTAATTGAGTAGCTATTGGTCATTGTTCATAAGCTGGGTATGCAAATCTATATCACAGTTTGACAGTATTATTTGAGCAGCTAAAAAGTTGATACAGTTAAATGTTGTCAATATGTGTTGGCTCCTCAATGAGCCCACAGCCCATAACACCATCTCGATCTTTGTCTATTTATAGATACGTTGTTCCACCCACCTCAACCCCCGAGACAAAGTGACTCATTCTCTAGACACCGCGCTCAGTAGGGGGGACATGGCCAATAGCTGTCAAACGTAGGTACTTAGACAGTGTTCCCAGATTGTTGATTTAACACAGCTCACCATCAACTTTTTAAAAAAAAACTCCTTTTTTAAAAGAAAAATTTAATGTACTAAAACAAAAAATTTATGTACTAAAACAATTT
This sequence comes from Radix auricularia, assembly GCA_002072015.1. NCBI lineage: Eukaryota > Metazoa > Mollusca > Gastropoda > Lymnaeidae > Radix > Radix auricularia. The sequence continues at coordinate 178,545 of MUZC01001309.1, forward strand.
CAAAGGAAATTGTAAATTAAACTTCTGAGAACACTGCATCCTACCAAGAATTCACCAACAATTGTATTTTAAAGTAAAATGATTAGGGCAGTAGTGAAATGTTAATGTGTGAAATAGAAGGGGAAAAAAAGTTACATTGGTTTTTATTACTTTTGTTGGGTCAGTAGATAACAAGTACATTATTTAGAATGGGATGATCATTTTTAATTATCTTTTTCTCCAATCAAAGCATTTCTGGGTTGTTGTTTTTATTTTTTCTCTCCTCAAAAATTCATTAAAAATGTATTATTGTTATTAAACTTCAGCTAAAATCTTTCTGTCCTTTTTAAATATATATATCAATATTAAAGTATTAAGCATTAGGAATATAAAATGTTTGAGTGGTGATGAAGTATTTTTATAGCTTTGTTTTACCTGAAGAAACGTTCAACGCATTTCATTTACTATATAGATTTTTTAAAATAACATTAAAACAGTTTTTTTTGTTCTTTGTTGGGGGGTTGTTATTTTTGGCATTATCAAGAAAATTGTTATATGAACTAACTTTTATTATAATAAAACTTTGCATGGTTTAGTCCACTAATACTAGTTAAGGATTGTATGTTCATCCTCTCTAAACTGATAAAGAAATTTATCATATTAAGTCTCTCAACCAATTTTTTAAAATTAACCTGTCATGTTCTTAGAGTATTTAAATAAAATATTTTTAAAATTCTTTATGATTGAAAAAGTTCACTTTACATTTCTTTTTTGACTTTGACTATCTATAAGCCAGTAACTGTTTTTCAATTTTAATTTATTATTGTGGTAAAACCCATATCAACGTTTTCATTTACATAGATAATATCAAATAACATTATTTATATTCTCCAGCTGCTGGCCAGTCATGCGGTCGGGCTCGGTCTGACCCCACACATCAGCACCACAGTCTGATGCTGTCACATCCCCAACTTGGGGCAGCTGCTGGCGGTAACTGTGCAAGCAACAATGCGACTGTGAGTCAGACTCTACCTCACCACCAACAGTCTCTACTTCAGGAAGATAGCAGCTCACTTGGACACAACCCATCACATTTTGCTTCAATGGACTGTGAAAGTCCATCATCATCATCTTCCCTGAGTCAGTCCAGACCACCCCCTGCTCACCAGCACAGGAGCAATGGTTCAAGTATGCAACAGAGTGGAGGCAGTAGTAGGCACAGCTCTCACCAGCAACAGGCTCAGCACCATCACCACCCACATTACCAGCCACAGCACAATCCAGTGAACAACGTGCACAGCTGGAGTGGAACAGACTCTGGGCTGGCTCGTCATATGGCTGGTACAGGAGGCCAGCAGATAAATCAGCCATCCAGCACAGGAGTTGTTCTAGGGGGAGTTATCTTCACTCAGCCGTCTGCCCATCCGTACATGGGTAGAAGTCAACAGCCCTCATCCTCCTCTACCTCTTCTTCCTCATTACATCATGCAGGCCTGATATCTCCCTCTTCCACTGTGATCATTGGCAATACTGTATATGATGCTTCAGCAGTTCCACTAACAATCCACAGGGCACTGGGACACTTTGATTCACAGCAAGTTCTGCTCTCGTCTTCTTCATCGTCCCTCTCGTCTTCCAATCTTCCCGTGGATTTGTCCAATATTTCATCTCTGCACAGTGGTTCTGCTCAAAGTCTCATTTCTGTTCCCAGTCACCACCACCACCATCACCTCCACTCGCAGGTGCAGCAAAACGTTCCACAGCAACATTCACTGATCACTAGCCCCACAATGTTCGTCGGACCCTCGTCTGGATTACCCACAGCTATTGGTGTGCCGGCAGAACTTGTCAGCACGAGTGCTCAACCTTTGAGTATAGCATCATTGGGATACTCATCTCAGTTTGCCAGTTTTCCCCAACAGACTTGGCAACAGCCTTCTGTTAGTACCGGATATCCTTTCGCCATTGGAACTACCGCTGCACCAGCCGGTCATGACAATGTTAGTGTCCAAAGAACTCACAGTGCCTCAGAGAGAGGGGATGAGTCACCAATGGTTGGTGTTTGCATTCAACAGAGCCCAGTTGCCAGCCATTGATGCAACTGCTACATTAGCTTGTTTATTGCACTACCACTATGGCTTGGATTTATCATCTTGATGTAGTGACCTATTGCTCATTTGTACATGCCACATAATTTATGTGTACTGGCTCACAGGCGTTCCTGATCTGTTTTTATTTAAAAATAGGAACATAGTTTTTTTAATGTTTCTCTGCAAATTTGGGCTCAAACTCTTCTGGTACACAAAAGTAATAGATTATTTTCATCCATGCAATCAAGAATATGCTTGGAGTGCAACTTGATAGTTTGCAGTATTGAATAGTTTTTTTTATTTGTAGTTGCTAAATTACATATAAAAATACTATTTGGAAACAGGGTATTTTCATGGCTTGTTGTTGTTTTTTTCCTAGGTGAACTTTCCACACAAAAAAGAAACAAGTTTAAATTTGAATTTTATTAGTGCATGTTGGGAAATGTTAAATGAAAATTAACAGTGGACTAGGATAATATACTGTGTTATTAAAGAAGCTAGAAATAGTGAACCAACAGAAGGACAAGAATTATGTTCAAGTTTATATTCAGACTCATTCATGTTGAAGGAAAACCTGATGTTTATTTTGAAATTTTAAGCTGTATTGGAATCAATGCATTATTAGTTTTCTGATTTAAAAATCAAAGGAGATTTTCAAGGATGAATCAAGTTTTAAGTTAAAGACAGTATAATGCTTAATGTTCATAAATCCAATCTGTACCATTGATATGATTCCAAAGAAGTTCTTGGTCATACATTGAATTAAATTTGAACTTAACATCATTGTAAACTGCAAGTCAAATCAAGGGAAGTTGAAATAAATGATTGCTGCTTATTTTCATGAAAGTTATTCCTGTGAATAGCTTGGAATTATTTAGAAAATTGAAAGATGTGAATTTCTAGTGGAGTGATTAAATGTGATCTTGATTTAAACATGAAGGAAAAAACACAGTGTTCGAAATAGAATTTTAGAAAATATTTTTTAATCTTGGGTTTTTTATTGAAATTTTTAGTGAAACTTTTAAAGTGTACAGTTAATTATTGGTAACCGAATGTTAACACTCTACACCTTAGTACTGACATGACAGTTGCTTATCTCTTGCAAGTTTCTAGTGAACACCAAATATTCACAGATTATTATGAAATATAAACTTGATATAATGTCAGATGTTTAGCTAGTTTCAAGTTAATCTCTGCAATCTGGACTTGTTGAAATTCAGCTTACTGAGCAGGTGGATGTATTTCATAACTCCCTTACTGTGATTTTTAAGATGAACACTTAAAATTTTATGCCTGCTTTCACCAACATGGATATCAAATTGTTATAAGTGACATCTTCATTATTTATGTACTTATCGGAATGTACCTACATTTTTTCTGCCATTTGTATTGGCTTTGAAAATTGCAATGAAAGTTCTATTATGTACTTGAGTGGTGTTGGAGATAAAAGTTTTAATTATGCTCTCAGGTCTGAATGCCACTTAACAGAGGATACAAGTTATTTTAAGGAGGAAAAATAAACTAAAATAATGATTGTTTTCTAGACATATTCTTTTAAAAATTATAAAATACCTTAATTTGTTATACATTCTGATTTTAAAATAAATTTTAACTATATGTTTAGGAAAGCAACTTATATTTTTAGACAGTGAATTCAAAGGTTTATGATGTTTTCAAACTCTAGTTGACCATTTGAAATTAGTGGCAAATAAAAAAATAATAATTCATTTTTAATTAGTGCTCAAATACAGTGCTACCCAATTTTTCAAGTTGTAACAGCTTCAAAATAAGTGCATCAATGACTACATTCTTATCTAACAATATGAAATATCATTAAACCAAAGTGAGTATGACCACACTAGTAGTTTTTTGTTCCATCAAACTTTCCCATGCACCAATTTGAGATAAGAAAATACAAGAGAACCACATGTTTTGTTGAGTTTTTAAAGATGCCAGCAGGATATATTTTTTTATTGATTTTATTTTTGTCATTTAAAAAATTTTCAACAGCTGTATAAAACAAATATTTTTAACCTGGCCAATTTAAATTTTAGTATTTAACTTTGTTAATTATTTTGTCATTATATTAGAAAAAAAAGACTAGATCCAATTTTTCAGGTTTGCTAATCTGGCCACATATGGCTTTAAATTTTTAAAAAATTAATTCAAAATTTTACAATGGCTACATTAAGATAATGAAACTTTTTTTATTTTGTTATTGAACTTAATGACCACATGGATTGTAGCAACTTGTTTTCTTCAAATCTTGAGTTAGCCAAATTTTAAGGATACACTCCTCATTTAAAAATAGTAATTTGGTTCCTGATTATAGTAGATACATTAAAAAAGGTAAATAAGTTGCAGAGGCGCATACATGTTCATTTTATATTGAAATGATTGAGGGGGTTTTGTGTATGATATTAAAAAAAGGCCTGAACACTGTAAAATAATTTGGAGTACTACCGACCTATCATTACTGACTGTCTTTGGTGTATGATTTATGATTCATGCGCTATATATGTAAATATAAATCATAATTGGTCTGTGATGAAGTTATAAAAAACAGTATGGATAATTTAGCCATTAGATAAATTACAATTTTAATTTTTTTTTAATGGAATACTAAGTCATGTATTAGTTCATTTTGGGGTTGGGGGGGGGGGGCGGAACTAGAGGTTGGTTTTTGTTTGTGTTTTTTTATATGTGTATATCTTAAGAAAATTTAATTTTATTGACTTATATTGATTTTCAATGCACTGTTTTAATAACTTCTTTCTGTCATAACTACTCCAGAAATGATCATATGGGGACAATATTCAGTTGATTCAGAATATTATTTAGAAACTCAAATGAAAGGAAAGGTTAGTAATATCATTTCAAAAAACACCTATAAAATGAAGATTACAATAACTAAATATGTAATATAAGCATGCATGCTAATGTTGGAATAAAAAAATTATTGATGGATGCAAATTTTGCCATAAGAAACCTAGAAGGATCAAGTGAAAAATGCTGGAATATTTACGTTTTTTTGGTGTTTTTTTTTTTTTTAAAAGAATTTTGTTTTACAGCAGGGACTATTCTATAGATATACAGTGTCAACTAGAGCTAGAAGTCATAAGAATTTCACTTTCTGATTAGTAGGGAGTTAACCATGCATCTGTGTCATGTATGAGTATAAAAAATAGGCTTCAATAAAAACAAGTCGGATTTATTGGAACAACTTGTGGTTATTTAAATGATTTACACTATTAAGTAATATTAATGGGAAATTATATAATAACTTTTAATCCATATATTGTTATTTATTCAAAATTAAGCTCACACAGAAAAATAACCAATCACTTAAGTGTTCTGGTGTAGGGTGATTAAACCAGATAGCACCAATAAAGGTTTTGGAGAATATGTTCACATAAAAATGTGCACGAATCAAAGTTGTTATCTGATTATTTAAGATGGTTTTAAAATAATTCAAGATTATATGGTAGTTTATTTAATCAGATTTCTGAAGTTCCATTTTATTTATTACATAATTTTTGTATGAAATTATCATTTGCTTTCAAGTAGAAAAGGTATAATAGCAATTTAATTTTATCTCTATTTTGAGAATAAGCTATGGTACATTTTTCGGTTCAGTAATAACAATTTTTATTTTATTTTTAAAGATATTAATTTGACATTGTGGGAAAGTGAACCATATGACCTACAAAAATATACCTCTTTTATTAGTGAAAAATAAAAATTACCTCTTTATCTTTAGTAAAAATATACGGCTTAGAACTAAGATAATTTCTTATATACTTAATTAATCTTGTTTATTGTCCTGTTAAGTATGTACATTTTTATTATTTTTATTCATTCTAATGTTTATAAAATTCTTATCCGTAATATTTATTTAGTTATAAAGTAAATCATGGGGCATTTTTAGACTAACTGATTTCATGAACAGAATTTTATAGCAAAGGCCAGAACAAACGTTTTTGTTTACACTTATTACAAATGGTGCACATTTTTACAAAAATTACACATTATTTAATGTGCTCATTATCCTTGTATTCTCAAAAGTTTTAGCCATTAATCAATATTGCTCACCACATATAATGTACACAGCGATTTAATGGAATAGAAAGTATTCATAATGCTAAAAATTTTATTTGTTGACAGTCCGGTGTTAAATTTCTATAAGTTAAACTACAAGTTTAAAAACCTTCTTTGTCTTAGAAGGTTCAAGTTGTTCATCCCACAAAAGTTGCCAATACTCACAACTAGTTTTATTTCAGATGCTTGAATTACAACATTTTTTTTGGTACAATTGGGCAACTTTTATATCTAAAAAAACAAAACAATTATGTTGGATATGGCACTTAGTTTCTAAATGTTTTTCATTTAATTAAAAATTAACAGTCATTTTGGTAAACTTTTTGGGGTTTTTTTCGAAATTAAATAGGAGCAAAACTTACAAAATTCTAAGAAGTTAAAAAAAATTTCAATTAAATTTATAGAACAAGAGGACAAAAGTCACACACACAAAAAAACTGAATTACTTTAAATACCCAGCTAAAGCCCTTTTTAATTCTTAAATGTACCTGAAGGCTACCTAATAATTACAAAATACTAACTTTATAGCTGCATTGTAGCAATTTCTGTAATTACTCCAGTTATGAGGCATAAATGTCTGTAAGATTTATCCTCCAATATTTTTCTAATAAACATAATATCATTCTTTGTAGTTTTGCAAAGAATGGATACTTGACATGCATTTGAGATTTTGTTTGTTTGTGTTTGTTTGAATCAAGCTCTTTCATAAATGAAGCCACATTGTTGTGTAATGTTATATGACAAAAATGAGAGACAGAAAGGCCTACTTTGTAATTAGCTTAAAATAGTTTAGCCATTATGAGAATCTGAAATTACTGGAAATGCTTTCAGCAGTTTTTTGTTCTCCCTTTATTGCTATATTTGTTGCTAATGATGGGAATGAAGAATTGATTGGCTTGTCAACATTCATTATTTGTGATATTGTTTGTTTTTCAAACTTATCTTTCACTGTCAACAGATTAGGGCAATTCATTGGATTTGCCTTAAGAATTTACCATGCACAGTTTATTTAAGGGCAATTTTTAATAGTTTTGTTTTATTAAATCTTTTTTTTTTTAAATTTTGGGTTGTTTTATTTTTTTAATTTAATTTTTTGAGTTGATAGATAATAAATAAATATATATATTTAATTTTATAACTTATAATTAAGTAATGTCTCAGGTATAGGAAATGTTATCATTTTAAGTTTTACAACTTTCCAAAATTACTTTGTGTCATCTATATTTGCTTGTTCACACAGTTTATCCTGAAAGATTTCAAATATCTGTAGATTTCATTTCAAGAAGACCTTTGCTTTTGATTGAGGCATCTAAAACATAATGTATTTCAATAAATTGATAGCTGCTAACTTATAAAACACTAAAGGACCAACAGTCAATAATAATCATTCATCATGTGACTTGACAAAAATTGAGTGAGTTTTGGGCAGAGGGTGTCCATCAGAAAACATTTGGTTCATGTGTTTTAATGGTTTGTTACAGTTTGTTTTTTTTTAATAAATATTTTTTGCCTTATGTGTCTCAAGGTGGCAGTGTTCACTGACAGGAAAAACCTGTGTTGCTGTCACTTCTTATTGAGAGTTTTGCTTCAAGTTGATACCAATAAAATGTTTTAAATTCTCCGCATGTTTATTTCTCACGATTCACAAAAAAAAACATATATGTTTTTTCAAGTTTCATATATTGGCTGAAGATTACATATCAGGAAAAAGTTACTTTAAATTAGTATCAATTATAAATCTACCTTTGACCCATATGTGGGGCTATGAATATATAAATAGTGATGGTTTATTTTCAGTCATTATTTACAGTATACATGTAGTTGTTTTACTGGATTAGTTTACTGTGTGTCAAGTTTCATGTTAGGTTCCATTTTGATTTGTAACTCGTTGAGGAATAGTCTTAGGCTAGAAATGTTAGAGCAGATGATTGGATAATTTTTTTATTTGATTTCTCTCTATGTATGATTGTATCTACCACTAAATTTTTACCTTTCATATATTTACTTTCTTTTTTTAAAAAATCAAACTCTTTTTAACTGAAGGATGCATTTAACCAAAATTCCAGTCCTTTAGCACCGTGCATATAAAACAAATGGAAAAACACAAGTTTTAAACTAGACACCTAAAAATTTATGTTTATTCTTTGTTTCTCTGATGTCTTTGTATATGCTTTCAATGAATTTTATTTCTCATAGTTTGTTGACCTCATGGCTTTACTCCTGTTAAAGAAACAGTCTGTACTGGCCTATTATCTTTTTTTTTTTTCTTCATAAATTAAATCTAAAGATTGATTTTTAAAAATTGTAACCCTTTGAATTTTATCCAAACCTTATTTAAAAATTAAAAACAAATCTATGCACCAATAAACCTTTTTTTTTTACAAATGATTGGCCAACAGTCTCATTTGATGATTAGTTGGGGGTAAACCTTTGTATTTAAATACACTGTTAAAATTCCACCACTTTGAAAAGGTTCGACTCTAGCCTTTAAGTCAACAACAGTGGGACCTGGTGAGAAAACTCGTCATACTGTTCATGTATTTCTCCGGGGTAAAGGTGTCAGTCCTTACCCTTTGTATAATGAGAGAGAGAGAGTGAAAATAGCTTTCAACGGTTAGTGGCCACACCACAAGACTTATAACACATTTTATTATTATTATTATTTGCACTATTGCATTGTTCAAGCTCTGCAATATTCCATGTTTGATCTTCATACATTTGTTGAACGTATGAAGGTGGACAATGTTTTTACATGTATTTATTGTGTATATGAGGGGGAAGGGTATGCTACCGTGTACTATACTGTAATATTACCTAAGTGTGAGCCATAATAGTGTTTGTACATATAGTCTGATCTGTTATTTGATTCATTTCATCCATTCAATTGAACATTTGTAAATACCATACATGATTTTATGCCCCTTAATAAAGAATATTAACTTGACAATTGAATTTTTTGTTTTATTGTGATGTGGCATGATTTACTGTTGTTTTATGCTGGCGGGGCATTGACCTACAGACTATTGTCTGATAGTTGTTTTCATCTCCAGGCAAGGTTGTTTACTTGTTAATGTCATCATGTTGGCCCCTGTTATCTCACCTCAATCCACGTATAACCCTTAGATTCAAATGGTCTATGAAATGTTTTGGTGAAAACTTTTGGCCAAGAACAAAGACGTCATTAAATATTGCACAGCTCCCTTAGACAGATGCTACTGTTGTTTGCGGGCCATCAGACACATCTAATGTTCATCTGTATCCTGCTATTTGAAGATGTTCTCATTTGACAGGTGGTTGTGGGAGAATTCGGAAGGAATATGCCCGCGACATGTTAACGGTGGTAAATAATTTTAAAATGTGGATGACGTTTGTTCATTTATCTCTGGGGGATCAACTCGGCCTTTGTTGTCCCTCCTCATTCTTTCTTTAGGTCAATGAACATCTTGCCAACCTTGCTGAAACCCTCGATGGTTTTTTAGTTAATGTTAACATAACTTCCGATAAGCCCTTTATTACATTGAGACATTGTTTTAAATAGAATCCGAAGCTCAGGACTGGCGTCTGGGGGCGGGCTTTACGTTGGCGGTGGTTTGTATGCCGTCAGTCACCGTCAGATTTGTGACGCAGACTTGCGTCGTCTGATCCTCGAGTTTGGCCTTCGCCTCCTGTTTCCCCCGGGGACACGTGCAGTCGTCCCAGATCTCCTTGACCCTGCCGTACAGCACGTGGTCCCCGGCTTTAGGCTCCGCCTCGCACAGCTCGCGCTTCCTCCTGAAGGCCTCGTTCAGTGCCAGGGACGAACCCGTCTGCGTCTCGTCGCAATCGTTGATGTCCAAGCTCCTCGCCTGCAAACAGACGTTCCGCTTCTTCCCCGACACGGCAGCCGGGACGCGACACTCGTGGCACTCGTCCCACTGTTGGTTCTTGTACTTCTTGGCCGACAGGCAGCGGTTGTCCGTTTGGATGATCTTGCTGCTGGAGATTTGAAGAGCGTTCGCTTGGTTGCCGATGCTGGCGTATTCGGTCGGGGATCGCCGGGTCTGGCAGTGGCAGGGGAGAGAGTCGTCTCGGCGGACGTAGTTGCTTCTGGCGGACGTGATGGGTTTCGATCGGGAATCCCCGTACAGTATGACGTCACCGGGCCTGCATTGATGGTCCAGCCTGCTCAGAGAGCGGCCCGTCTGGACGTCCTCGGAGATTTGAATATCAGTTGCCTCCACCTGCTGCTTGACACTCCTGCCTTCCTCCCTGTTGTAGAATAAAAAATGGCATCGGACAGATATGAATTTAATCGATTGTTCTCTCGATTTATTAAAACGTGTCTCCCCTTAGATTGCATTAATTGTTTCAATTGAATGGCAGTACCCACGGCACATCACGTTTGATATTGAAGAGGAAAGTTACATCACTATAGGGTTGGTATCACCCATTGCTGAACCTCATTGGGTCACCCTCTCACAACTTAAACCCATAGAACTCCCCCGAGCCTGCCAGTGCCAAATAACGTAAACATATATAATTTGACATTTTGGTGTCACCCCTTGTGATAGTTTCACCCGGTGCGGTCCACACACCTCGCTCCCCAACCCCCAATGACGCCTCTGGGTGAGGATTCACCTCAGTGTTAATTGTTGTTCTTACCATAATTGAACATAATTGTTGATTACTTGACGGGTTATTCGAATAATTTAATTCATCCATCGTCACAGTTATAAGAAGAATTTGCTTTATTAAAGTACAAGGAATGTTTGTGGGTTATTTTCACATTAGGCCGCTACTCAAACTCAGGACGTCCTAAAAAAAAAAACAAGTTGTTTGTTGTTCTGTTGTTGTTTTTTAAATAATAAACTAGTGGTTCTCAAAGCGGTCGTGACGGGGGCTGGGGTTCTCTTTAACCCATGTTCCCTTTAAGCTGCGCGCCCGCCAGATATCTAACCAAAGCCGCGCAGCAGTTTAAAATTACCGCGCATCAAATTTTACAAAATATTGCACAAATATGGATGCTGTGCAACTTTGCACATGAGGTTTTTTTTTCTACTTTTTCTAATTTCGTTAATGTTGGCCTAAAAGTCACCAAGCCCGACAGTTTCAGCGGCAGATATTTGTGCTAATAATAAACTAAATCAGTAAATACAGCCGCTTAAGTTTCGCTAACACAAAACACAATAATAGGAATGACAACCGGTGTTTAGACTGTGAATGTTGTGTAGCCTACCACTTATCACACACGTTTATACTTTTTGTATTGGTACATGTATTCTATAAATATCAAGAATATTGCCACTTTCGGTTGTCATCTATTTGTCAGCTCCCCCCCCCCCAAACAAACAAACAAAAATATTGCAAACTTAATCTTTAGTTAAAACTACAGCTTTGTGTCTCACCTGACGCGGTTTGCATGAATTTGCTCCGACTTGAGACACTCGCACTGTTGACTCGTGTCGGTTGGGTAGTGCTTGCACTTTCTAAGCTTGTAATCGTACCTGCAGAACGGACCTTCGGCCAGCAGGGAGGGGCCCGTCTGCACGGACTCGCACGAGCAAATGTCTCGCGGGTCCACCTGCGTCTGGCCGTCGTTGAGGGCCATCGACTCCTTATCCACCCTGCGGCACGGCCTTGGCGGCTCGCAGCACGAGTCCCACGACTTCCGGCCAGTCTTCTGGGTGATCCGGTCCCGGTTCCTCCTGGGCAGCTCCGAGCTCCTCTCTCGCAGGGAGAGCGACGTCTGCGTGGCGCCCGGCTGCGTGATGTCTGTCGCCTTGACCTGGTTCATGAAAGTCTCCACCTTTCCATCCCCGACGACCTGCTTCCTGGGCTCCGCGCACGGGTCAAAGATGGCCGACCTCTGGCAGCTGATCTTGCATCCGTCGTGGCAGGAGAATATCGAATCAGCTGGCGGATCGGGCATGGTCGAGATGTAGTTGCTCTCTTGAATAAAACTTCTCCCCCTGTTGGGAGATTCGGGCCTCTGCTTACGGGGCATTTTGACACTGGACTCTCTCCTCACAAGCTGCTGTCTGTCTTGGTTTTCCATTTCGATGAAGGTGTTCGGGGAAATTAACGGACTGGTAAAGAAGGGAGGTGTTATTTGTCTGGTTGGCTTATTATTAAGATTTCATACAGCAGCGGAGAAGTCAAGACTGGGGTCGATCTGGCTAACACCAAGCTCCAGTAATAAGAAAATCCGGAAGCAGTCAATTCCAAAAGTGGTTCAGTCGGATTGGTCTTTTGAGTCAGATGAAGGTTTGTGTGTGGCCGCGTGATGCTTCAGTCGTCTTCCCTAATCTCTGCTGACACAACGGTGAGGTCGCCTCACTTCACTTACGGGTGGGTCAGTTCTAATCCGGTCACACCCCCCGTACGGGGGTTCAGTGCGTTGGTTTTAATTTCGGGGCACTCAAGTCATGTTCCAGTTCCAGGATAGATTGTCTCACTGTAGGTGATGCCAGGCGTATGTCAGCAGAGCGGTCATGACTTCTGTCCTTTCAGGTGGCTGTTGTTTATGTTTATTGGACGACGCGCCACCGCGTTATAGACTAATGTAACACAAAAAAAAAAACTATTGGGGAAAAATTATATTTATAGGATATTCCCGGAAATCTAAAGGGTGAGTGTGTAGCTTGGCACCAGACTCACCGCGTTATATTTGGAGTTCCCCTGCAACAACTCTCTTTTGGAACTCCTTCATTTCAAGTTGAAAATATAATTATGTTTCCGAGGCAAACTTTTGGAAAAATGTGAATAAGACATTTTAAAAAAAAACAACTGGTGTTGATCAATAAATTGTTAGCCCAGGATAACACTAAATCTAAGTACAGGGGCGTCACTTGGTTTGGTGTCGCCCAGTGGGGTATATTGTTCATGGTGTAACCCCCTCACGACTTACTTCATTGACCTCCTCCGAGTCTGCCCGTATTAAATAACTGGAACATACAGAATTTTGCACGCTGGTGTCACCCGGTGCGGTGCGCACCACCCACACCCCCCAGTGACGCCACTGTCTAGCTACGTCACTTGTGCCTACAAGGGCTGCTGGCCCCAGACGACGGCACTGGTGGCGTGGGAAGTCACAGTAGGCTGACCTGAAACTGGCCAATATTTAAGAACTAGGCTACTTCACTTGATAAGCCAGCTTTATTTAGCCCGTGGACCTAATACTAATACATTAGTTTGAGAATTTGAAAAAAAAAAAAAAAATTGTTTTCTATTTCCAACGTCAGATTAAAGTTGCCCAACTTTGAAATATTTCGCCAGCAATTATGTTTTTTTTTTTAAAATTATTTTAAAAATATGTTGTGCTATTTTGATATATTTTAAACGAATAATGAAATAACATTTCAAAAAAACCCTCTTAATTTGTCATTGATCTGTGCATTGTTGAGTCTAGAATTTTAATTAATAAGCAATTTAAAAGGAAAAGGTTTCAAATGCTTTCATAAATTAAATCACCCACTCCATCCTAATGCTGAGCATTGTTCCTAACCCAATGATTCTGCTTTACTGATCAAATTGAAATCATCACTTACTTATTTTTTATGTTTCTGTGATTTAAATGATAGCACATCACAAATATTGCCAAAGTGTCACCTTAATCTTATGTTATGCCTACTTGTTTTTTTTAAAAAGACTTCATTGATATGTAAGCTTAACACAACAAACAAAGACAGACATGTTATACTAATCACTTGTCATATTTTATGTTTCTGTGATTTAAATGATAGCACATCACAAATATTGCCACAGTATCACCATAATCTTATATTATGCCTACTTGTTGTTTTAAAGACTTCATTGATATGTTAGATTAACACAACAAAGTAAAATTGTCAATCACTTATCTTATTTTATGTTTCTGTGATTTCATGGATCTGCGAATGGTACATCACAAATATTGTCACACTTAGTATCACCATAATCTTATATAATGCCTACTTGTTTTTTACTAAAAATCTCACTGATATGTTCGACGAACACAACAAAGTAAGGCAGTCATGTTATACTAATCACTTGTCATATTTTATGTTTCTGTGATTTCATTGATCTGCGTATGGTACATGACAAATATTGCCACACTTAGTATCACCAGCATCTTATCTTATGACAATACGCCTACTTGTTTTTTTTAAAAAATGGTTCATTGATATGCTAGATTAACACAAATAAGTAAGACAACATACTTCAAACATTTATTAAAAAAATATAATAATTGAACAGTTCAAAAGTTTAGCGATAAGTGCATTATTTATTTGATCTTTATATTTTAATGTAACAGATATTCTCAAATATTTCCATTATTATATATAAAAAAATGGATGCTGAAAAAACTTATAAAAATTTTGACAAATTGAAAAGTGTAGTCATCTCCTCTATTGATGCCCTATATGGGCAAGATGTGATAACTCAGAAAGACAGGATTAACTCCCCTGCTCGACAGATGAGCTCAGTTTAATAAAAGCCAGACTTGAGGGTGTTGCTCGTTGTGTTCACGGTTTGTGTGGAAACGCTGGGGCCCACCGTGATGCGGCGTTTCCTCTTGTAGGGGCGGTGGCCTTCAGACCCCTTGGTCTCCCCAATGGCTTCAGCTTCTTCCACCTCCTCCCCATCCAACTCCTCCTTCATGTCTTTGAAAGCTTGACCTGCTCCGAAATTGGTGTATTTCCTTCTCATGGGACCACGCACTGGTTCTAGGGGTAACAGAAATATATTATTGGTTACAACCTTCTCATGGGACCACGCACTGGTTCTAGTGGTAACAAAAATATATTATTGGTTACAACCTTCTCATGAGACCCCGCACTGGTTCTATGGGTAACAGAAATATATTATTGATTACAACCTTTTTTTTTTACAGATAGAAAATTTTATCTGCGAAAAAAATGTTATGTATGATGAGTAACTTGAAACCTGAACAAATTTTAATTTCTACCTTTTTTCTTTAAAAGCCGCAATTGTATCAAAAGTATATTTTTAAAAAATATATATATAAACAATTCCCCATAACATTTCAACATATTTCTCACTGTTCTTTAGTTCTCATGTGAAAATTAACAACTTTGGATAAACCAAGAGATGAGATTTAGTTACAGTGTCCTGATGTCACATTTGCTTTGACAATCAAACCATGCATAAAGTATTAAGGGCTGTAAATTACATCACTTGTCAAAAAACCCATAAATAGGTTAAATAGCAATAGACATTGTCTCCTTTGGTGATTTCAACCAAATTTCTCTATTTGTCTATTCTCAGCTAGATCTCTTGTCCTTGTAAACTGAAAGATTACTTTAAAAATAATAAAAACATAATGACACTCTACACAGCAGATTGATTTTTTTTTTTTTTAAACCAACAAATTGTTGTACACTTTTTCAGAACTCAGAACAACCAATTTTAATGAAATAAGTAAAACCTACCGACAGTTTCTTTCTCATATGATGTTATAGTTAAAGATTCAAATCTCCGAGGAACATTTCTGAAAATAAGATGAATAGAATAGAAGTGTTAAACTAATATCTTAAAATGTCAAAACCTCTTTTTCGTCTTGGAGAAATTAAATAGCTTTTTGATAGGATCAATTGTGACTGTGAAAATAATCGCAGATGATTACACCTAACATCCGTCAACTGATTATAAACCAACAATTTATGTTACCCATTCATTTAAGAGGCGTAAATATTAAGTTCATTACAAAATAAAAACTTTTATTTACTTTTATAAAAAAATTTGTTAATTATTAACTATTAAATTTTAAGCTTGACATACAATTTAAGTAATTTGTGACAATCGTATGAAATATTACAACAAAAAGTTATGACAACAGTTTAAGGTGGTTTAAAAAAATGTTTCTTAATGGACTGGACACTGACAATGGTTTCTAGATTCATCAGGAATAAACCTTAGAGGGTGTTGCAAAAGGGGGACAACCAGTGCCACCAATAAAATGCCCCTTTAGTTGCATCCCCTCCAAAACCCTGAGAAGCTATGCAAGTAAAAGGGTCATCTCTATGACAGTTGCACAGGGTGAGCAATGAAATGTTCTTATGAAAAAAAAGTGTATTATGACTCACTTGAGTGGCACATATTTAAGATTACATCTCTGAACAGTGTTGTTTTTTTTAGATGATATGCCAAGTGAAAATGAAAACCCAATCTACATTCAGAGGTATTTTATATTGGGGACGTTGTCTTTAAAAGAAGTAGGTAACGAAAGTGTTACATTAGCATAATTCTTTTATGGCCAACGTACCTAACCCACAACACTCTGACACAAACACCCAAATGTTTACCTAAATTCTCCCTGCTCATGGTCCCTGAGATCCTCAGGCTTTTTGTAGACTGCATTGACGTAGTTCTTGTAGTCATCATCAGTGACGTGCTTGCCGTCTTTTGTCAGATTCTCCTTGTCTATAAAGTCTTTGACGCTTCCATCGTAGCTGAGTTGGTCCTCGTCAATGCGGTAAGGGGCCACGTCGCCCCCCGTCATCTTCATTTTGCCCAGCTTGTCCTCAGACGGCTGCCTGACAACTATCTCTGGAGTTTTGACGGGAGGCGGCCTTGTCCTGCTGGTCACCTTCCCGGGGGGCTTGTACTGTGACGGGTATATCACATAGTCCTTGTCAACACTTGGGTAGTCATCAAAACGTTTGTAGTAGGCATTGACGCTCCTGTGCTCAGGCGTCATGTCATAGATACTCAGATCTGCCCACGTCATGTCCCCATCACCAGACTCATCGTCACTGAGCGTCGGCTTGACTGGAGGAAAGGGCTCAGTCTGCATCAGCGAGTCCCCGGTCTGCACCTCATCGCAAGGATTTATTTCAATGGCCGTGACCTGAGTTTCAATTTCACGGGCTTCCACTTGCTCAGTGCAGTGATAGGGAGCGAAGTCATCACAAGTTTCCTTTAGAACATGACCCTTTAAGGTGTGTTCCTTGCCATCACTGTAATCTATGGGCGGAGCTTGCTGTGCTGATCTTGTGAATGGTTCAAGGAGCAGCAGGGAGGAGCCCGTCTGGACATCACTGCTGGGACAGATGTCTTCTGCCGACACCTGCATGTCGAAATCGCACAAGGGCCTGTGCTTGCTTTTGATCTGGCACTCACACATTGCCACCTGGTCTACTTTGATGATGTGGCCAGTGTAGGTTTTGTAGAGCCCCGAATCTCCGACCTGTGAGCCTGTACTCGGGCAAACATCCCCGATGTTGAGCTGGACGCCACACTCGGCGTACTGGGGGACCATGCGAGGCCTCGGTGGGTCACAGCTGCAGGGATTCCACAGCTTGTGCCCCTTCAGGTTAGTCTTCTCTTCCAAAGTCTTCTGTGGCAGCAGATTCTTCCTCAGCGCCAGAGATGACCCTGTCTGAGCTATATCAGAAACATTAATATCGGTGGGCTGCACTTGGTTCTGGAAATCATCAAAATCTTTCATCACAGCATCCCCTGGATAAGCTGGTTCGCAGTCTGGACAGGTTCCTCTGAAAATTTTTTTATTGGGAGAATTTGGCCTTGACCTCCTTGAGCTCTTGGCTTTCTTGGATTCCGCTGGTGTTTGTTCGGTGGGTATCTGGTCAATATCTTGCAGAGTGGCATCATCCACATCCGACAGCTTAGCTGTGCTGTTGTTGTTACAATCGTTATACATGAAATCGTTGCTCAGGGTTGAAACACTTGATATCTGCCCTAGGAGGTTTAGGCTGGGGGACTTTGAAAAAGAAGCTTGAATGTTTTGTGACAGATTTTCGGCCGCCGGTTTAATGGGAAAATGGTAGTCACTGGAGTTGTTGCCCATGTTCACCACTCTGTAACCAGTTTCAGTGAAGACCATGTCATGTGAAACAAATTCAAAATGATCGCAGACGTAATCAAGCCCTCGACTACAAGCTGCTGTTGGGCTACTTTCAAGGTCATGTGACAGGGTATTGTTATTGTTGCTGTTCTCGTAAGTGATATTCCTCAGATGCAGCGATCTCCATTTTGAACTGCTCAGACTGGCATCCCTGCGTTCAATTGTGAAATCGTTGCTGCAGAGTTGCAGAGCCTGGGGGCCCACACAGAAGCTGGCTGGGGTGTTGGAGCTGTTGTTTGAGCCGTCACCTTCCTGGAGTGGCCTAAAGATCTGTTCAATGTTCCTAGTCTTACCAGATCCTATCAGTATGACGTCTCCAATGAGTTGAATGTAATCCTTGTTGAACCACTGGGGCTCCTTCTCCTTGGTCACGTCGGCCACCACCTTTGAAATGCCCGTCAGTTCACTGACATCCATCTGGACGGGCTTCACTGCTTCCTTGACCACAGTTTTTTTGGTGGTCTTCTTCCTCTTTCCTGGCTTTGCCTGGACGTTTACCTTGGAAGCTTTTGCAGCGGGCAGAGTCCCATTCTCTAAAATCAAATTTTGTGTCTTGGGGTCTTTGGTGGAGTAGCATTCAGTCTCACATATCAGTCTCCTTGTTCCCTCCGAAGGGTAGAAACCATCTTTCTCTCCAAGATAGATCCTTTTCTTCAGACTGGCGATTTCAAAGTCCCCCCTGAGTTCTGGTTGGAGTGGGTTGGGACGTGTGTGTATTGTATGTACCATCATGTTCTCCTCTGGGCTCTGTAAAGTTATCTGACGAGTCACTTCTGGCATGTAAGAAGAAGACAGGTTATACTCTTCCTGGAAAGAGTGAAGCCTCAGTGGAAATTCTTTCTTCAGAATCTTGGGCAGGTAATCGGGGACATTCAGTGCGGTGATGTCGATCTCCAAGATTTTTGGTGGGCTTTTGATATCTTTGTTTTCTGTGTTGTCCTTGGCCTTGGCCATGAGTTTTGAAGCAGTTTCTTGTAGGCTGATCCCCCTTGGGTTGCTTGTATAGCTGGCAGCAGAGTGGCTGTGCTTGGCCACATTTTTAGTGTCTGACTCACCGGGGCATTGCTCATCAAATGTCATTGGCTTAGAAAATTTCTGGACAGGCTGACATTTTTCGGAATCGTCAAAGCTGCTCTGCGGGCCAGGTTTAGTCTTTTCACTGCCATCTTTTTGACACTCTTGATGGTTTTCATTGCCTCTGTTTTTCTGTTCCACATCTTTCATTCCTTCTTTGCAAAAAACAGACTTGTTACAGTGATGTGAACTTTTTGCTGGCCCCTGTTTATCTGCGGGTTGATAATATCTGTTCTTACACTGCTCCCTGTCTCTATCTTTCTCAGATAGACAATTCTGCTGCCTTTTAAAGTGCAGCGCTGTCAGCTGAGGGGTGGGCAGGTTGCCTCTTGTGCCGGATGTTTCACTCAGCAGGCTGTCTTCGTGGTCCCTGATTAAGTTATTGGTAGAATAGTTGTAGTTGTCGTGGTAGCTGATGGCCTCCTGGCTGGAATACAACTTTTTGGCCTTCCGGTCACTGGCCTGCGAGTTGTTGCTACTCGAGTTGCAGGACGGATCGTGATCTCTCCATGCCTTCTTGGGGTCTTTAGTGATGCAAAAGGTGTCGCTTCCATCTGCCTTCTGGGCCCCTGAACCTGTTCCCTCTGAATAATTTAAACAGCCTTTACTGACAGGAGAGAAAACGAGTTTCTCCGTTATACTTTTGGAATCAACAGTGCTTAAAAAATTTCCGTTATTGTTTTGATTTACCATTAAAGTCGCTAACCTTGCAAACTTCCTGTTGGTTGGGCCAGACTTGACTCCTGTCTTCTTACAGGCTATGTCTGCATCGCCCAACTGGTTGTTATTATTAGCATCAGTGGGAATCTCCTGCAGCGTGTCAGAAAATGATGTTAAGCCTTTGCTGTAGTTCAACTCCATGCTTTTTTTGGCTCCCTCCTCCGTTGGCGGGCAGGGTTCACATTCGTTACAAGCACCTTTATCCTGATTTGACCTTGAATCCTTGTCTCTGCTAATTTTCTTCACTCGCTTGATCTTAAAGACGTAGTCTCCCATTCTGTACTCCACACTGTCCTTGATGACATTATTTTTATACATGGTTAAAACCTTATGAGACAGTTCCTCTACGGACATTTGTGAGCAGACCTTCTTTCTTTTTTTAATGTTGTCTGAGCTCGGTGAGACCTTCTCAGAGCCCTTGTTATTTTGATCATCTAAAATCCTCTCAATGTTCTGGGCAACTTTCTTGAGCTCTGAGATGTAAGAGTTGGCTAAGGAGATGGCAGCCTCCATGTTGGATCTACCTTCTCTATTCTGGTGAATGCACGCCATCTTTACCTTTATCTCCTCTGCCTGTGTGTCATTACTCCTTAAACTGGTCTGATTTTCTGCTCCTTGCACGGCAGACGTTTGTTCAACTGCAGTTCTTTGGCCACTTTCTTTAAGGTCTCCGTTGATTTGTGTGTCTGATTTCCTGACATCTGGATCGCTAAATGATTTGTTGTCCTTCAAGTCTTCCTTGGAAATATCAGGGCTTGACATTTCTAGCTCCACTTTGGCACATTCTGGCAAATTCAGGATGTCGTGAGGCATGTCTAACAGTGGATGCTCACAGTTATCATGGGATTGGCGTGTTCCGGTAATCTGAAAGCTTGAGACCTCGGATGAACTTTTGGCATCCACTTGAATTTCAAAACTGCTGCACTTTTGTGTCGCCCCGTTCTCTAAGTTCATCTCGTTGAGAAATTCTTCAGACCTGATTGGAATGAAATAGATTTCTGATTCGGCTCGGAAACGAGCTTGGATGTCCTCCCCTATCGAGTCTTCTTCTTCTTTCCTCGGGGAATCAGCAGACTGAAACTCGTGGGTTCCTTCGTCCCCCTTTGCCCCGCTGAAATCCTTGCCATCTTCTGGCATTTCACAGGATTGGGAAGAGGACTCACAATCAAGGTCAGAATTTGTGTGGCAAATTTTATTCACCCCTTGAATGGTGCTATCATATTTTTGATCACCTTTGGCACTCACTAACACTGCATCTTGATAAGGTTTTGTTAATGAAGGCTAAAGGTCTGTATTCTTTTCGCCTTTATCATCTGTAAGATCACCACCGGTCTGGACCGGACAGCACAGTGTTTGTGACTCTCCAGTGTTTCTCAAAGCTGAATCTTGTGCGTGGACCATAAAGTCCGTCTCTTTTGGGAGTCCGTTAAGGAAATACTTGGTTTGGTGCAGGGCTCCTTCGATGTTGCTGAACCTGGTTATATACATGTCACTTACTGATTCTTGCTGCAATTCATATTCACATTTTGTGGAAGACTTTGAGGGGTCTGTTCTCCAGTACTCAGTTTGTTCAACCATAGAATCTTCCCCTAGGCTCACAAACGGCCCTGACTTCTCATTCATCTTGGTTTCTGAATCAACCGGTTTATTATTGTTTATAGTCGTGTTGCAAAGTACAACATTGGTCTGGGGCATTTTTTCAAGGATCCCATCTTTCACGTCTGCAGGGTTTGAATCCGAATATTCAATACCATCGACAGGGCTGCTTGAGAAAGCTTTCTCCATTGTGTATCTTCTAATTTTCTTCTCCGTCTCTTCAGATTGCATTTGCAAAAAAATGTGTTTTTTTCTACTTTCCTGAATTTTGTTCAAGTCAATCTCTGAGCCTGCTAGGGCAGACAACGTTTCCTCAGCAGTCTCAAAGCTGGTGCTGTTTGTGGTTTGTGATGTATTCGGACCTTGGATGATTAAAGATTCCTCAAGAGCACTGTGACAGTCATCAGCAGTCATAATTTCATTTGACTCGCATGTACTGATCAACTCTTGGGTAAAATCATTCTCTGTAAGTAAAAACATAAAACTATTTAATAGTCCATCCCAGCTGTTAAAGCTTACATTATAAAATAGATGAGAGTAAATGCTGGGGCAAGAAATCAAATTTTTGTTGTTGTCCCAAAACCAATGTTCCCTTTAAGCTGCGCGGCCGCGCAGACATATGAGTGACGCTGCGCAGCAGTTTAAAACTACAGCGCATTAAATTTGGTAAAATATTGCACAAAAGATGAATGCTGAGCAGCTTTGCACACAAGTTTTTTTCTCTTTGCACACAGAACAACAAACCTTGTTATGGGAACATTGCCCATAACCTCTTTGTTGTTTCGAGATTGTAGGGGGTTCTAATGTTTCCATTAGAACATTCTCGGGCTTGTTAGACCCTGGCGCGCCCTTCACTCTCCAGGTCAGCGGAGGACTTTCTTAACGTTAGTCATTTCTCAATATTTTTATAGTGGCTTTAACGTGGGCTCGATTTTACAACCCTCAGCTTGTGAGGCGAGCGAACTATTAACTTCGCTACCAACTATTGGTTTATGTTTTTTTAAATTAAGGATTAAAAAATAAAGTCGGTGCTTCACCTTTTTTTTCAGTAAATAAAACATTTGGTCCAATAGCTGACTTTCCTGGCTGGTTCCCAACTGTTGAGATGGGGAGGTTTTCTGCAAGATTACAAATATCTTGATGTTAAAGATTTTTAAAAATTACAGACACTCCTTCTATACAGGGGATTACTACAACTTACACTCATCCATTTGAATACAAGAATAAATTATTTCTGTATAAATAGCTATGATTCTTTTTTTAAAAAGACTTTATAATGTTTCAACTGCTTATAGCAAACGATCTTATCATTTTCTGAATTATTTTCAGTCAGTTCCAATATCTTTAGATAATGTCAGAATAAATACCTGAGCACTGGCATCAACTTCAAGATGATCATTCTTGTCACATGTTAATATTAGAACTATAACTAAATAACCAGTGAATTAACATCACCTTCAAGATGATCATTCTTGTCACATGTTAATATTAGAACTATAACTAAATAACCAGTGAATTAACATCATCTACAAGAAGATCTTTCCTGTTAACCTCATTTACATCTTCAGTATCAGGAAAAATAATTCTTTTGAGTTTAGAATTTAAGTTCTCAAGACATTATTTGAAAAAAAAATTGATTAAAAAAAACTGAATTTGTGAGTATTGACCTTTGATTGAATTATTTAAGTTTCTTTTTTTCTATTGGCCTCAAAATCAAAGCTTGCCTCTGTATTGTTTCATTACTGATTCTTGTTTAAATTCAATGTTCCCTTTAAACTGTGCAGATTTGTGACCGTGCAAATAGCCGGCCGACGTATGACAGTAGTTTAAATAACCCCACAGCAAATTTTGATATTTGTTATTGTAAATTATTAAGTTAAAAAAATATATATATTCTTACTTTACCTTCAGGAACCAAATCAGGGAACACAGTTGCAGAAATGGGACTTTGTTCTGCTGGGGATCTTCCAAAATTTCGCCTCTTAGGTTGCCATGGCGACTTCAAAGTTTTCTTCTTATACAGTTTTGTAAAATAGGACTCCACAGGGAGTTTCCACAGTTCAGCTTTAACAGAACAAATCAGAAACATAATAAAAGGAAAAAATATCATTGTGACTCAACAAAGCAATTAGATCTTAGTTTACAAAATACTGTATTGAGAATTTCAATTTCTTAAATCAATGAAAGTAGAAAATAAAAGAGAAATGACTTACAAATGAAAAGTAAAAAATTAGGGCTGTTATAGATTAAAATAAATTTAATCGTTAACTTTTCAAAAATTACCAATTAATAATCGATAATTTTGTTGAAGCTTAAAATAAAGATGTATGACGTCATTAAACTGAAAATTTCAAGGGAAGTAATAAAAACAGGCATTTGATTTTTTAAATTGAGTTACTTTTAGGACATGTCAATAAAAATAAGTTCAATAACGTATTAAAGTTTAGGCACTTGGATGAAAATTTCAAATTAATTTTAAAATATAAAAGTAATACAGCTGTATAGAATTTGTTTGATGATAAACAAAAACATAAAGATAATCTTTTTATCCCAAGTGGTTCAAAAGTCATGATTTGTTTCTAAGACCTCATAATCATTTTTTTCACTCTGTTGTCTTCTTTCACATTTTGTGACCTTTTATGGCATTTTTAAAAAAGCCCATAGCAATGTATTTAATTTAATTTTAAAACTATAATATTATAGGATATATATTTTAATATAAAAAGTTCAATATAATGAATTTAAATTTTGTTACTGTTAATTAATTAAAAACAATGTGTTTTTATATCATTGTCCTTATAAAACAGGTTACTTTAAGTTTTAACGTTTGTCATGTTTCCTTTAGATGGAGAAGTTTGTACGTAAAAAAAATAACAAAATATTATTAATTATTAATTATTTATTAATATATCGAAAAAAAAAATTGAAACATTTTCTTTAATTTTAATTGCTATTTCATCTAATCATTTATCGATCAAAATTATTTTAATCGATAAAAATTTTTACCGATTAATCGAGAAATTAATCGGTAATTTCTGCAGCCCTATAAAAAATGTAAACATAATTGAGACTGTGTGTGTGGAAGGAGTTGAATGAGTAGATATTTTTGTAAAGGAGTTGAATAAAACAGAGACTTGTGTATTGTTAGGGAATGAATAGAAGAAAATAGTGTGTGGGAGGTGAAAGAGGAGATGTATCTGCATTGGAACTTTATAGAGAGGAGTGTCTGTTGGTTATGTACCTTTCATCCTATAAGTGGTGTGAGTGCTTGAAGGTGTGGAAGAGGAGTGATGCACCTGAGGTATTCTAGGAGATAGAACTAACTGTCTTGGTCAGTGAAAGAAATTTTTAGTGTTGAAGTAAATAAAGAAGAGTGGTTTGTGAACTAAGAGCTGAAAGACAAGTGTGCATCAATGAATGTAAAATAAACTTTTCTGCAACACAGCACCCATTTTTTGTGCAAAACTTTACACCCCACTAACACAGATATTATATTATCCTATCAAAATTTACTGTGGGGTAATTTTGGCATGGGTTAGATATCTGCAAGGTCATGCAGGGAACATTGGTGTGAATGTGTTAGGAATGTGAAATGGAGTGACATATTACTTAATCTTATACTGCCTTTAGGATTTGGCCCTCTTTCAGGCAATGTTTCTGCACTTGAATCTTTAAATTTAAACATAAGTTACTTTACCATTTCTGCTGACAAGAAGTTCTTCCAGATAGCCTGCAGCAAATTCTTTGATGTTTTCCGGCTGGTTTCGGATGACGCCCCGTGCCAATCGCTCCAGATAAAACTGAAACCCACGTGGTAAACGTTGTTGCCAATAATCTCTTTCTTCCTGTGTTAGTTGTTTAATAGGTTTCTTCGGCAGCTCATTCACATCATACTGCTTACACAGGTCTGGACTATGATGGCCAGTTTGTAGTTGATGGTTACAGGGAACTGCTTCTTCTTTGATATGAAGTTTTTGGACATGATTAATCAAGGGCTTTGACAGCTGCTCTTGGTGACTTAAAATTTTTTCCTCCATAGATGTACTTTTGCCCTCTGCATATTCCATGATGCAGTCAGAGATGGTGTCTTTCTTTGTAAAGCAGAAAAAAACACAAATTTTATTTTGATCATAGCATAAACTAAACAAACCATTAACTATATTAATATTAACCATTTTAAACTTAAATCAAACATAATATATATATATATCTTATAGTATATAGGCCTATAATATAATTATAACTGCCTTTTTGTTTATATAGTCTTATACTTTTAATGAGAAAATCTTTGGGTCACACATAAAATTTTAATTAAATTTTACTACTAGGCCTGCCTTACATAATACAAATTATGGTAGTATTACATAGGGGTATTATAAATTTTAGTTTTAACCTATTTATTTTAATTAATAATTAATAATGTTTAATGCCCCAAAGCGCGGTAATGCGCGCCTCGATAGAACTCTCTTTGGAAACAAAATCACAGAAAGTAAATACTCATCAGTGTGTGTAAGATGACATATTGGACTTCCAGCAATGGCGGCTGTTTCCTTCGCCAGTGTTATCGCTCGATTCGTGAAATTTTTTAATAGTTTTTATGAGTTTTTTTGAAGATGCGATTTTGCTAAACTTTATTATAAAAATAATAGTTCTAAACTACATGTAAAAATAGTTTTAAACTCAAGACGGTCTTTTGGTTATGTAAAATAACCATTCTTATTTTTAAAAAGGAAATCAGTATGACAATAATAATAAATAATTAATATAAATACATTTTATGCAATTTTTTAAATTTCATAACCAGTTAATATCTTTACCACATATGGGAAATCCTTACAGGATTGAGGTAGAAGTTTGGGACATTAATCATTAATTATCACTTGAGTTTGAGCAATATAAAATCATTGTCAATATAATATAATAATAATTCAATAATATATTATATATTATTTTATTATTTTATAAATTTCAAATTCAATTGTTTTTCTTTTATACTCCTCATAAATAATAATAAGTTATAAGGTAAAGTTATATTTATTATAGACTTAGATATAAAAATTGTATTATTATTATTATAAAACAAAATAATCTAAATTTAAAATTGTAATTTAAATTGAATTACAATTGTCAATCCAATTGTAATTCAAATTAATCCGTCATCTTCTCCTACTTCTACTTCTCCTTCCCTAAACTCAATTGAATTTATCAATTTACTCAAACTCAAAGACGCTAACTTTATCTTAGAGTTAAAGGCATTTACTAAAAAGCATCTAACTCACTATACTCTATAAACTATGACTTCTTCAAACTTTTACAATTACTATATATACAAACTTTAGTCAAGAACGCATACATTTACAAAATTATAATAACTAACAAACACTAACTCATCTTTTTTTTTTTTGTAGTTGGGGGAAAAATCGGCACCGGCTGTGACGTAGTCATGAAATCTGGCAGCTGCCGCTGCAAAAAAATTCAAGTTTTAGTTTTATTGTCTAAAATATTATTAACATTGTCTTTATTTTCATTTTGTAATATTGTTGTCATGAGTCATCTTCATAAGCTACTCTTAACTTAAAAATATTATTATTAAAAGCCAAAAAATGCGCTTGTTTTAATGATGTTTTGCAGTAAGTGTAAATTTTATAATTAAATCAAAAGGCAAATAATGATAACCCTATTTGCCTTTGAAGTTTAGAGTTTTAAATAAACTAAAGTAGCATTTTTAATGCATTTCCGTAAAATATTTCACTTTCGTTTTTGCCATGCGGATAGAGAGCAACGCTCTTTATGTTGCCATAACGACAGTTTAAAAAAAATAAAATGACTTTCATACAGAAGTAATATTATTGACATCGGTAATATATAAAAGAAATACGTGAAGTTTTAAAAAATATTTTAAAGTATTTTACAATAGTCCATTTTTCAAACAATGAAAGAAGGATTAAATGAAAAAGGATTTTTAATACCGGATCTTCACCTCGAACTTTGTGGGCAAGATGGCCACCCCCACTTAAATAATGTTAAAAGTTTGGAAAATTCCTTTTAATATTTCGTTGAGCCGTCGCAATTATTATAGTTGTGAGTATCAGTTCAAGTGCATTTTTTTCGACCACTTTCGCGTAATATTTCGAGCCCTATTTATAGTTTCTATTTCTAATGTGTAAGCTCTTTTTGGTAAACCATTAGTTAAATCATTAAACTTAAAAACGTTGAAGTGGGCCTACTTGAAGTTGGTGAAGCCTAGAAATTGAAACTCTAGAACTAGAGACTAGAGTGGATTTTATTTGGTAGGGATGGAGACAGACGTCCGGAGGCATCTCGGTTGTAATCTGAAGTTTATTTATTATTTTTTTAGTCTACTTCCTGTTTCAAAGTTATAGTTCTAATTTTTTTTGAAACAGCAACGGAGTGTCTACTGCTACGACAAAGTAATGGCAGAGAACCCGCTCGGATTTGGCTGGTGCTACGACATGTCGTAACGCCAGCAACATCCGCCCGGGTTGTCTGCAGTTACGACATGTCGTAAACAATTTTCTGTATTTCAATTATGCTATTACTAATACTTAAATACTAAACTATCGTTATCATAATGAAATATCATCATCACTAGATAAGCTTATTAATGAATTTTAAAGGTTTAAAAAAAATCTAGATTGAGCCATTAAATGAAAAACAGTTATAAATTTTTAAAAGTACACTTTCTCATCAGCTTCGCTAGATCAAGTGGTAGTCCGGTTGCTTCGTAATTTATATGACACTGTCGATAGCGGGATCGAATCCCGCTGCCGTCATTTTTTTTTGTTTTTTTTAAATTTCTTTTAATATTTTTTTAAAAACATAATGAGTATGCTGATAATTTTTGTTATTATTCTGAAAAGCAGATACATTGACTAAATCTGTTAAAATAAAAAATATTTAGATTTTAGACAAGTCGTAACACTAGCCAATCCACATATGCTTGGCTAGAGTTACGACATCCGGTCGGGTCGTCTGCTGCTACGACAGTCTTAAAAATGTGTTATGTGCTTACTTACAGTTACGACTAAAGCTGTATTTAATTATGCTAATGGCTAATACTATTTTTTTTTCCTTTTGATTCGGGAGTTGACACTCAGTCGGCATCACCAACGAAAAAGGTGAGGCGTGAGTTTAAAAAATGACTATAAACCATCACTGTTACTAAGACTAAATTGTTTGGAAAATATTTTTGAAAAATTCTCTGAATTGAAATTGAAGGCATCGTGAAAAAGTGCTGAACGCAAGCGGGATTTTAAGCCATTGTCAGACGAAGGAGGCTTAGCTCATCATGCCCCGCAGACTTGCTCTTCATAAATAGTGCAAAGAGAGGGGGGGTGAGAAAACAGACACAAAGAGCAGCACGAAGTAATGGGGGAAAAAAAGCGAGTAAACGAGGAGTCCTGTGCGGTTGTTATTACCTGCCCCCCCCTCCCCAATTAGTAATAGTATTAGTAATAGAGTGAAAATGAGGTAGAAGGATGAATGGAATGGTTTCCTGTGACAAGTCTTCACACGGCACATTTAATTATTCCACACGAAACGAATTATTTTAGGCCTACATTCTTGCGATTGTGCGCGAATCAGTTGCTTGAGGATTTTCATTTACAGCTTTGGCTTTACGGTATACTAAATTTTAATGCATTGGCATCACTTACACAAGTATACTATAGTATAGCAAAATCGGCTGATATACTGATATATATATAATCAGTAGACCAATACTAAAATTAAATCTATTTAAATAATTTATTTAAATAAATTTAGATTTTAGAATTAATACTAATACACACACAAATAATGTCGTATTTTAATATATTTATATGTATACAAATTAAAGAAGAGTTTGTTAAGATTTAATTCTTTCCAGGCCAGGTGTTTACTGCAAAGAGTGACTAAAACTAGTCGTAGCAGAAGTTGCGTATGTCATAGCACCAGTTTCCTGACTAGGGCTACGACATGTTGTAACGCTAGCAACATCCGACCGGGTCGTCTGCTGTTACGACAATCTTGTCGTAATGCTAGCAACATCCCGCCGGATCATCTGCTGTTACGACATGTCGTAGCACTAGTTTCCTTCGTAACGCTAGCAACATCCGACCGGGTCGTCTGCTGCTACGACAAAATTGTCGTAGCGCTAGCCACATCCTTTTTGAAAATGTACCCCACTGTTAAATATTATTAAAAAAACTATATGAACTGTTCAACTGATTATAATGACTGGGAGGGCACGAGCAGCCAAGGAAATTGTCCCAACTGTTCAGCTGATGACACCCCGTGAGGTAGCTTCAGAAGTTTGGAATTTGTTAAGCTTTATTCCAAATATACACTTAAATATTTAGAAAACACAATAAACAAACATAAATCGAGGTTAGAGGTCACACGCAATTTTATTTTGTCGGAGATTTCAATTTTATAGTCACTGTAAAGTGTTATAGTTATATCTTAAATATTTATATAGTGTAAGGCACAATAAGCACAACTATAGAAATATTTAAGTAAAAATGTAGCCTAGGTGTACATTCTAAAAAAATTGAGAACTGCAACATTGAAACAGGAATTAGTACATGCCAAACTTCAGATTACGACCGAGATGCCCTCGGACGTCTGTCTCCATCCCTACCTTTTATTTTATAAATTTAAAAAATCAACTTTATTGGATTCTTTTAAAAGTTTTTATTTGTTAATTTTTAATTTGCTACTCAAATCAATATTTCGAGTACATGTATGATCTTTACGTATTTTGCATTTAAATAATAATTATTACTTAAGATCTGCATCAGCCTATAAGATAAAACATAATAAACACAGCTTGTGAGAAATTGAACAGGCCAGACAAAATGTAAACTAAGAACAGACTATTTTTGCTTCTTGTATATTATAATTAAGAAATTTTAGAATAATTTTCTAAATTTGAGTTCGTTCGTAAAAGAAATCGCTCACCCCCTTTTACTCACTCAACCCAAACAGTGATTCAGTCTTGTTAACTCAGGGCCACAAGATAAACTTAACTCATTCAGTAAAAATCATGTGATGCTGACCAAAAATATTAAGCAGGACAGAAAGATAAACCTCCAGACAGGCATGATGAGCACCTTGAAAGAAAGTCTTTAAAGAAAGATAATGATGTGGTGCCACTTAATCCTGGATAAAATGCTGCGAGGAAATACATTAAACACTAATGCTACTTTTAATTTTAAAAGATAAATTTTTAATTAATAAAACCTGAGTCCTCCCAGGGGAAATAGTTTCTGCTCTGAGTTTCAGACCTAACCCTAAAGCCCTAGTTGTTAAGTCAAAATATAATAAGCTTTTTTCTTCCTTGCCTCTGTGACTTGCGGACTCACAACCAATTTATTGACTATTCTGGGTTAAAGAATAGTGTACTTACAGTGCAAGTATTCAGCTCAGTAAGTGCACTTGAGATCAAAGCACGCATAATGCAAAGCATCCTAGATATAAGTTTGTTATTTCTGTATAAATTGTTATTTCAGTAATTATAAAATATGATAAAGTTATTTAAATTTAGTGTATTAGTAAATAGAAAGGTGCTTTAATTAATAATTAATTATCAATGCAAGCAAATTGTCCTATTCAGATTTTCATTTGACATTATTAATTCCTCTTAAGTTGAATGATTCAATTTATTTGAGTAAAATAACAGCTTACAGTATATCAATATTTATGTCAATAATGTAAATATAGTTATTGACTAACATATCATTTAAACACAGTGTTGGGGATTATCTTCATTCAAACGCAAATAAATACATTTGCAACAGCTGGCGAAAATTTCTAAAAACTTTGATCCAGAATGCAACCTAACCTGACTGAAAAGTATAAAGCTCAGCTTGAGGTTTAAGAAAATCAGAACAATTTTTACACAAAATATTCTATCATATAAAATATATACTTAAAACTAAGGATTTTCAAGTTTTACGATATTTGTTTTTCAGCTTGTTACTAGTGATTCTTTCTTGTCTTTTATGCAGCCTTAACCATTCAACTGATTGTGAAAACAACTCTGGTGAGCTGTTCTGTTCACATCTGCAAAGGTTTGTGGGTTGTTTTGATAGTCACATAATGAAATGTTTAGAGCCTTTTTAAATGAATTTTAGAATATGTATATTTTATAAAAAAATATGTTTTTTACATTTTATTTTATGTGATTTCATTGTCATCAAAATCAAATAGTATTGTCTTATTGTTTAAATTTTCCAGATGAAATAATTCTGAAAGAAAATTAAAATTGTTCCAAAGTGCTGAATCAAGAATGCTGACAGTTAATGATTTTGATTTCCTGGAAATACTGACATACTTTTTTGCATGGACTACACTCTACTTCCTGCTGTGCCTTTGGAATCCATCAAGGAGCTATGAATGGCACTGCAGGACGGTAACAGTTCTGCATGCTCTGAGCATAACAGTGATGGCAATTTACAGCACCTATGTCCTTGGTCCTTGGCCGTTTACAAATGCAGGTTAGTTCATTTTAGTTTTTAATAAGTCATCAAGCTTTTTTTTTTTCACATACAGAAATTGCATGTTATTGATCGGTTAATAAAAAAAATATAATTTTATATTTTAAAAAAAAATTCTATAAAAATTAACAAAACTGAAAATGTACAGAAATAAAGCTTATGACACACTAGGAACATTTTAAAATTTATCCGGCATCCTTCCGTCTCGCGAGACGATGGTGCATCACCGTTGGGTTGGGTTGCATTTCCTCGAGTGACTGTGCAGTCCTATCCTTGAGTGACAGTCTTTGCCACAGTTTTTACACACGAGTTCTGTGCTTCCAAATGTTTTGGCCTTTCTCCTAGCTCTTCTGTCTGCAGCCTCCTCCATTCTTCGCTCCTCGGCTACTATGACGCCCTCTTTGACAACTGTGCGCCACGTAGATCGGTCTTCTGCCTTACACTCCCAGTCACTTGTATGTATTTTGGCTGCTTTCATGTCCCTTTGACAGACATCTTTAAATCGCAAGCGTGGGCGACCTGTTTTCCTCTTTCCTGAAGCAAGTTCACCATATAGGAGGTCCTTCGGGATGCGGCCGGGGCTCATTCTTTTGACATGTCCTAGCCACCTCAGGCGTCTTTCACTAAGAATTGAGAACATGCTTTGGGTATTGGCACGCGTTAGTACCTCACTATTAGGCACTTTTTCTTGCCATTTAATACCAAGGATGCGGCGCAAGCATCTCAAATGGAAGCTGTTAAGCTTACGCTCTTGTGATGTATAAGTGGTCCATGTCTCGCTCCCATATAGTAGTGTACTGATGACACAGGCTCGATAGACGCACAGTTTGGTTTTCTCCGTTAGCTTGGTGTTTTGCCAGACCCGCTTATTTAGTTTAGCCATTGTTGCGGCTGCCTTGCCAATTCTGCTGTTTATTTCTTCTTCAATGGACAGTGTATTGGAGACCTTGGATCCCAAGTAGGTGAAGCTGTCCACAACCTCCAAGTTTTCATTATCGATATTTATGGTAGGAGGAGGTCGAGTGTCTTGGGCCATGATGTTTGTCTTTTTCAAGCTGATTTGCAGACCAAATTCTTTGCAGGCATTGGAGAAGCTTGACACGAGTTGTTGCAAACCAGATTCTGTATGTGCTGTTAGTGCCGCATCATCCGCAAATAGTAGCTCTCGAATTAGGACATCCGTCGTTTTGGTCTTGGCTCGGAGGCGGGCAGTGTTGAAAAGTCCTCCATCAGCTCTGGTATGTAACCAGATTCCCTCACTGCTATCCTTGAATGCGTATCGAAGAAGTACAGAGAAGAATATTGCGAAGAGTGTTGGTGCGAGTACACAACCTTGTTTAACTCCGCTGCTGACAGGGAAGGCCTCTGACTTAGCTCCATCGAACTGTACTGTGCCAAGCATATTTTCATGGAACTGTCTGATGATGGCAAGTAGGTGAGGGGGACATCCAATTTTTGCCAGTATTTGGAATAGCCCGTTGCGACTGACTAAGTCGAAGGCTTTTGTAAGGTCCACAAATGCAATGTATAGTGGCATCTGCTGCTCTCTGCATTTTTCCTGGAGCTGTCGTATGGAGAACACCATGTCTATGGTAGACCGACCGGACCGGAAACCACACTGAGATTCTGGATAGACGCGGGATGCTAGGCTTTGTAAACGTTTTAGTATAACGCGGGCAAAGGTCTTTCCTACAATACTAAGGAGTGAAATGCCGCGATAATTATTGCAATCACTCCTATCACCTTTGTTTTTATATAGTGTCACTATATTTGCATCCTTTAGGTCTTGGGGGATGTAGCCCTGTTCCCAGCAGAGGGACAGAATCTCGTGCAATGGTTGGAGTAAAGCTGTCTTGCCACTCTTTAGAACCTCTGGTGGTATTCCATCATTCCCAGGCGCTTTTCCACAAGCTAGACTGTCAATTGCTTTGCTCAGCTCTTCCTGTGTGGGCACGACATCAAGTTCTTCCATGAGTGGCATATCTGGGATGTCATCTAGAGCGGTGCTGGAGACTGTGGTAACTGTTGAATACAATTCCAGATAATGCTCAACCCACCGTTTTAGCTGTGCTGCCTGGTCTTGAATAATTTCTCCATTTTTGGACTTTAGGGGAGCAGCTTTTGACGTCAAGGGGCCCGTTGCCTTTTTGATGTTTTCGTACATGACTTTTGCATTGCCCATGTCTGCAGCTGATTGTATACTGGAACAGAGCTTAAGCCAGTAGGTATTGACACATTTACGTGCAACCTTTTGGGCAAGTGACTTAGCTGTTTTTAAAGCATGCAAATTGTCAGGTGTAGGCTTTTCCTTGTAAGCCATAAGAGCTTTCCTTTTTGCTTCAGTGACGGGTTTCATCTCGTCCCAATGTTCATCAAACCAGTCCGTGTTTTTGTGAGATTTTTTGCCAAAGGCTTGTATTGCGGATGTATAGATTGTGTCTCTCAGTTGCGTCCATTTGGAGTCAATGGTGACGCATGGGGGCATCTTTGAGAGACTTTCCTTCACCTTGTCTTTGAACAGCTGCGCTATCGCAGGGTCTTTCATGCAGGAGGTATTGATGCGTGGACTTCCCTTTTTCTTTGTGTGGTACGAGTTTTACCTCATTATTCTTTGTGTGGTACGAGTTTTTCCTCATTATTCGTACTTTGCTGGCGACAAGGGAATGATCCGTGTCACAGTCGGCACTGTGATAGCTGCGAGTGAGTAGGACGCTAGCTAGTTGTGCACGCCTGGTGATAATGAGGTCCAGCTGGTGCCATTGGTGGGATCGAGGGTGTCTCCAAGATACTTGATGTATATCCTTGCACTTGAAGAAAGTGTTGGTCACACACAAGCCTCGTGAGCAGCACAATTCCAGAAGCCTGGTCTAACGCTCCATAGAACTGGTCCTTCTCTTCCGGAGTTGAATAGAGTGTTGGGGCATACACACTAAGAATGTTTGCTGGCCCGCAGTTGTTCTGAGTCTTAGAGTGAGGATCCTCTCCGTGCCTGATGACGGTGGTTCAATGGATGGTAGAAGAGTGTTTTTAACAGCGAAACCCACACCATGCTGTCTAGGTTCGTCTTTCGGTCTGCCTTGCCAGAAGAAGGTGTAATTGGCCTCTTTGAGTGAACCGTTGTCTGGGAGCCTGGTCTCCTGAAGGCATGCTATGTCAATCTTTAGCCTTTTAAGTTCTCTATCGATTATTCCTGTCTTCCGTGTGTCGTTTATGGACTGCAGATCATCAGTGATGCCGGGACACATAGTCCTCACGTTTATTCATCACATACAGAAATAGCATGTTATTGATCGGTTTATTAAAAAAATGATAATTTTATATTTAAAAAAAAATTCTATAAAAATTAACAAAACTGAAAAAGTACAGAAATAAAGCTTAAGACACACTAGGAACATTTTAAAATTTATTTAAAAATTTCAAATAAAATATTCATCTTTATCTGAAGTAATCAAAAGATGAATATACCTTTGTTTTTTAAAATAATTAATTAATAGCTTTCCCTGTTTAAACTCTTCAGCAAATTATCAATTTATTTTATTGTTATTGTCAGTCCAACAGTCCTAGATTTATCTACTTTGCTATGTCATTTTAACATTAGCTTGTAAATCTTTTGTGAAAAAATTTTAGTCACTTACACGTGATGAAAATTTTTATGCATTATTTCATCTGTTAATAATGAAACTTATTTTTTAAAAATTGTACTGTTGTACCTGGTGTTAGGAATGCATCAGGTTATGAATTACAAGTTCTAAATTTTTTGTTTCTGGCTCGGGTTGCAAACAAAGGCAAAAGCGAGAGAAAGAGCAAGCCTTAATGTCTAAGATAAACAGTCTCTTACAGTGCAAAGAAAGGTTGCGCTGTACTAAAATTGCCTAACGCTTCCCTCGTAGTATAATTTTACAATCGTGTGCAGCCTCACTTTCATTGTCCTTGCAAACAACAGTGTTTAGTTGTCTTGTGACTACTTTAGACATTTAATTTTGGATTTGGCATAGTTTATAACTAATTTAATTCCTTCTTTATAGGAGGACCTAATTCACCCATGCAAATCCGAACAGTTGGACTGTGTTTAGCTTATTTCCTGTTTGATTTTGGATGGTGTTTATATTTTAAAACTGAGGGTAAGACTGATCATCCTGATATTTTAAATATCTCTTTACTTAAGTGAATACCATATATACTCGTTCTATGGCCCATTTGGTCATAAGCTGACCCCAACCCCTCTTTTGGAAGAGAATAGTATTAAAAATGTGTAATATGCTCATAAGCCGACCTAAAAAATTAACGGAAAGTGGAATCAAAATGCTAAACATTTTTTTGAAACTACAAGCTAAATCGATCATTATGACAATTTATTAAAACATTCACAAAAATGAATAAATATAAGTAAGTGCAGATGTTTAATAATATTTTATGGCTTCTGGCAGAGCAGTCAAATCTTGTAGAATGTAGATAAGGACCTTGATGATCTACAATAAAAACACCCATATTCAATGTTCATGCAGAAATCACCTATGGCCTGCTTGTAAGCCCCCCCCCCCCCAAACTTTTCCCCTCTGCTTTAGAATGAGTATATACAGTAAATAAGGAATGATTTAAATAAGCAACTAAGAGATTGGACTCTTTTATACTTATCATTGTACATAAAATCTTATGAGGACAATGGCTATTTTTATTATAAAAAAGTATTAATTTGATCACCTACTGGGCTCTCTAACCCGTGTAGGAGTGTGTCATTAATGTTATTGAGATGAACAAGGATCATTTGATCTCTCATGTGTTCCCTCAAGGTCCTGTGATGATGGCTCACCACTCTCTCAGTATAGTCGGCCTGTCGTGGTGTTTGTTTGCTGGATACTACGGGACGGAGCTGGTGGCCACCATAGGGGGCGCTGAGGTGACCAACCCACTGCTGCAGCTCAGGTGGTTCCTCAGGCAGACTGGATACTACAAAACTATAGTTGGCGACATTGTAGACTGGGCTTTCATCTTGTCCTTTGGTTTTATACGCATCATCCTAGGCTCCATGCTGCTCTACTCATATTACCAGCAGGTTAGTGCTATGGCAAGCTGATGTGCTGACAGGAGTACAGCTGTTTAAGGGTCATTTTAAGTTTAATTCAAGCTTTAATGTTTTAAGCCCCATAAGTTTTTTTTTGTTAAACTTCAGCCTCATTCCTGTAATGATTTCCCGTATGCAATCAACTGGTTATAAAAATTGTATAAAATTTATTTTTATTATTATAGTCATACTGATTTCATCTTTTAGGATAAGAATGGATATTTTACGTATCTAAATGACCATCTTGAGTGTAATACTAATTTTACCTGTAGTTTAGTACTATTATTTTTATAATAAAGTATGGCAAAATCGCATCTTTAAAAAAAATCCCAGTAAAAACTACCAAAAAACTTCTAAAAGTAAAATCGAGCAATAATACTAGCGAGGGAAACGGCTGCCATTGCCGGACGTCTAATACATCTTTTTTCACGCACTAAAGAGATTTTATTTTCTGTAATTTCGTTTCTAAAGAGAGTTCTATCGAGGCGTGTTTTACAGCGCTTTGGTAATAATGGCGAGGCCCGCATTACCACGCTTTGTAAATTTAAACATTTAATGAGGCCAAATAGTCAACAAGATTAAATGCAGAAAGAAAGATTATGATGCAGGAGTAACATTTTAAAATTTATTTTAAAAATTCAAATGCAATATATTTTAGTCTGAAGCAATCAAGATGAAGTGTAGTGATGAAATAAAACTTCTGCCTGTCTCATTAGTTTATGCATTGCAATGTTAAATACAAATTACATTTACAAATTAAAGATGAATAAACAATGTTTTTCATGACATTGCTGTGTTTGTAGTCATTCACCAGTTATCTTGTATTATCTTCATCCATTGTCTTTGATTTTATCGCCCTGCAGGACACAGACTTCTGGGGGAGGCTAGGAGGTACGTGCATTTACATCATAGGTTGGATTTTCTTCATAAGCATTCTGAACTATGTTATACGAAAGTACAGCAGGCGTTACAAAAACTGGGTGGGAACGGTCTCGGCCAACGACGCTGCCGGCAGCCACAGAAGCGCCAGTGGGCCATCAGCATCTGAGGATTTACCTAGTCAGGGCCTGAAGGCGTGTGTGGGAGGAGTGACGGGGGAGCAAGAGATTCTCAGTGTCAGGGAAATCAAAGACGGAAATAACGGACTGTTTGTGAGAGGTGCCTTCAAGAATTCATGTTCATAGCAAAAACAAAACACAGACACTTTTGTAATGTGGTGAATGAAATTGTTTTTACTTCAGTTTAACTCAGTAAAATCAGAATTAATGCATTTTTAGTTTAAAAAAGTGAATTAAAAAAATTTTAAGAACAGAGTCTTCTAAAAACATAAGCAGGGTTCCTGTCTAGAAAATTTAATAAAAATCTATATCTTAACATTTGATTTACCCTGAACTATAATGTTATCAGTGATCAGTGCCCTTGCAATGAAATTTGAAATCATTGTTTACATTGCTTGAGTTAAACCCTATACTCCTTAAAATCATGGTGATTTATTCTTTTACGGTTTCATCTGATGTAAATTTATTATTTTAATCACTTAAGTACTTATTTTAACAAATATATCTTTAGAAATAGCAGGGAAAATTACACAATGAACAAAGTTTCTAAAAGGTTTTAATTCACATATTTTTTCTAATTTATTTACAAGGCTTATTATAATTAAAAGTTTCTTTTTACAAATGATGTCTATTGTCTCTATTCCATCATCAATAATTGTAATAAACTATGGAAACTATGATTTTACATTTAAATATTTTTATGAAAAGAACAAAATTAAAATGTTATAGAAGCTCATGGACCCACCTGACACCCTCCCCCTCCCCCACAAAATGCCATATTAAGAACCCCTTACTTAGATAAAGATCATTTTAGTAAGGATAAAATTAAATGTGTTGGTTTAAGCCAGTGGTTCTCAAACAGTGGGGCGCGAGGCTCCGTTAAGGGGGCTCGTTTGACCTCAGCAGAGGTGTACTTAATAACAATTTTATAATCAAATGATACTATTTCCAGTTGGGGGGGGGGGGTAAAAAAAATTTTCTTCTTCCTAGGGGAGTATGACAGAAAATAATTTAAGAGCACTGGTTTAAGCAGAGGAGATCCCTTTTATTTTGACATTGGTTTCACAAATTTGGGTGTTCCTTCCCATTTTTAAACATTTATTTTTAATTTTTTTAAAGCTTGTTGACCTACCTTGGTATTTCGGTTTCAGCCCTTGTGTGTTTTGACTCTTCTATCAAACTGTAAATTTTTTCCCATGGGGGTTCTTGCTGGCTTTATCAGATGTGTTTTTTTACCATGCAAAAATAAGAATAAATATAACAAATTCTATAGGTGGATACATTTCATTTACAGGGTATCCATAAACAAAGCTATTTATCCAGGGGCAAGGGGATTTACTTCTTGGGTACAATAAGTTTTTAAAGTGTCTAGATTGTTTGACACATACAAAACTTGCCCCAAAATTGTGTGCATTTTGTTACGAAAGGGTCCCCCCCCCCCAATTCAAATTGTTATTACTGTTACTGACACAAGTATTTGATCACGCATAAAAACTGTTAAATTATTACTCTTACAAAATTATGTTCGGTTTGTTTAAACAAATATATATCAGTCATCAAGGGAGCTCTTTACTGAGCATTTTGCAATGATTTGAAGTTGTGACTGAAAGTTTTAAAGGATCAGATTCATGTTATTGTTCCCAGGGCCCCCTGTAGCATTGTAAATATGACATCACTTGGAGTCGCAAGTTTTAATGCATCCTAATCAAATTTTTAGCTTAAAGCCTTTAGAATTGTTATTTTAAAAAGTATTCATAAAATCTACTTTAACACAGCAGGATGTATTTAGCTGAATTTATTTCATATTGAAATTTTAAATAAAAACTTATTTACAACAAAGTAATGGC
This sequence comes from Radix auricularia, assembly GCA_002072015.1. Taxonomy (NCBI): domain Eukaryota; kingdom Metazoa; phylum Mollusca; class Gastropoda; family Lymnaeidae; genus Radix; species Radix auricularia. The sequence goes on from MUZC01001309.1 coordinate 218,413, forward strand.
ATAGAAGATGGCTTTGAAATGAATCATTAAAAAAAAATCCTGAATACTATCCTACTTGACATCTGTGTATGCTCTCCTATTGCTTGTACTGGCAGACATGTCTTAGTGCAAGCTCTATGTATGACCCATGCCATTTGTATTATATTTTAAAAAAATATTTCTAGTGGTCCATGATGAATTGCATTTTCTTATAGAGTATGTAAAAACTTGACTGCCAACTACACCTCTGTATTTTCTTTATCTTTGTATGAATATTTTGTGATGACCTGATATTAACTAAGCACTTCTACTGAAGAACTCTGCCTTATCATAAACAACGTTGATACTTGAGTGAATACAAACATGCTTGGGCCATAAAATCTGGACATCTAACAAGGTGGATTGCTCCCCTTTAACAAAAAATTGTCTGATTTCATTGAATGAATGGATAGCTTCCCTTGTTTTGTGTCTGAGCTTGCCCATATGTAGATCATTACTTAATTAAACCATGTCACATTTATCTAGCGAAGTCAATAGTGCGCTCGCCTCACAAGCTGAGGGGCGTGGGATCGAGCCCATGAAAAGTCACTATAAAAATGTAGAGAAATGACCAACGCTAAGAAAGTCCTCCGCTGACCTGGAGAGGGATGGAGCCCCGCCAGTGTCTATTAAGCCCGAGAATGTTCTAATGGAAACATTGGAATCCCCTACGACCTCAAAAAAAAAGAGGTTATGGGACTAAAAAAATATTTTAAAAATTGACTCTCAACCCTCATAATGCAGCAGTCCTGAATGTAATCCTCATGTTGTGATGACATCCNCCCCCCCCCCCCCCCCCAAACAATAAAATTATTTGCTTTGCTACATTGTAACTGTAACTTACTACTGTTATTATGAATCAAAAACTAAAATATCTGATATGCAGGATATAATAGCTTTGTTAAAAATTCAGCTTGTTGTATGCTTGTGAGGTATGTTACGATCATTAGAAGTATGTCCCCTGGAAAATGTTCATTTGACCCTCAACCCACTGGTTGTAAACTGCTGATTTATTCAGAAACACTCGGTCTTCTCTGTTAAGGATTTTGTAAAATGATGCCAATTATTCAACATTTATTGAGTATGTGAAAAAATTATCTAAAATATTTCCTTAACTTAGACTTAGTATTTTATTACATCAAGTCACTTAGAAGGATTCTATGGGAAAAAAATAAAACTCAAGCATTTATTATGTTTTTCACAGTAGATGTCTTTATAAATAGTAATTGCTCAATAATATATAAATTTACATTAATCTCACATATTATTATTTTTTAAATGTTCTAATGCCATTCACAAATATTTAAACCTGTAATGAAGGTCTTCATTTGTAAACATTTAATTAACCAGACATTTATCTTTGCCATTGGTATGTGATGTTCTATAAATTGTATAAACTATAAAGCTATTCTTGGGGATATTTGTTTGTGTGTGTTTATATTAGTAATGTTTAAATTTTGAGATATATTTTATTGATGGGTTGATTTTAAAATAATTATCAGTATACAAGTGAGTTCAGAAGACATTTGTTTTATGATCTGTACAATTATAGGGTATTCAATGGCATGTCCATATTCTATGAAAAGCAGCTACAAGGCAACGTCTCATAATTAAATTCTATAGGGTAAAATTTTATTTTGTGCCAAGAAACCCAGATCAAGAATAAATTTATTTTAAAGTTTAAAGTATTTTAGAGCTATTGCTTTGAGTTTTAACCCCATTTCCTGTTTAATAATCCATTTTTTGTTGTTGAATTTTAGCTATTGAGGTTCTCTCCTTGTCCTTTATTTATGCAACTTATTTATTTTATATGTTATTTGATGTAATTTTAACACTGCTGAAATTCATTGTACATAGATATTCAATTTTCTTTATGCAACTTTTTCCAACACATGCATAGATATACAAGTTATCCAATATTTGAGGACTTTGTGTGATGTATTGTTTTATTTATTTTCAAAAATCCCGTGAGTGCTTCAAATAAAAACATGTTCTCTGTCAAATAATGATTTTAAATAAAACCGCACTTGACATATGCAAGAAATAGTTTATCTTTTTTTTAAATTTCAATCTTCGTATTCAGGTCGATAGTAAGGTTGATTTCACGATATGGATTGCCTTAAAAAAAACTCATGGTGTCAAAACAGGAAGAAAAAAACAACAAATTTTAAATTATAATTTATCTTCTTTGTGAAGTAACACTTATTAATAAAGAAAATAATCAACAATAAGTATGGGTGTCAAATATAAATTATAAATGTTTGTGAAACTTTAAATAAACAATTTTCTAGGAAAGACAAGTAACACGCACTAAAAATTAGAACATAAATTAAGAATTTTTAAACACATAATGACTTGGCAGTATTTGAGAAAGAAGCCAAAGGATTTTTTTAATTAATAAAGAAAATAATTTAAATTATAATCTAATTATTTATATTTTACAAAACTTTTTTGCACAGAGTTTCTTTGTGTAATAAGTTGTCAGAAATTCCAAAACACCTTCAACTTTTCATTGCTATTTAAATTGTCTTCGATTTTTAATTAAAGGTTATTTTTATATTATTTTCTGCTAGTATTAACACTTAAATCTGTACGTTATAGACACGAAAGTAATTTTACCCTTATCACAACATGCTCTGTATCAACCATTCAAGTATACCCTACATAACCACAGTTTGTGGGAAACTGATTGGACCTATCCTAATTCTAGACTCTGTCTGAAATATTTCTTATAAGGAAATTTTGGGTCATGTGTTTTTAAGAGACTTAAATTAATTTATCTTCAAACGTTTTTAGTATATTTTAAAATAAATTAATTTATGTCTGCATATTTGGTTTTAAAATTGTATTCTTTAAATTCTTGATGTCCTCAACCATCCCTCCCTAACTTTATCCCTAAATGAGATATTATATTATAAACCCACATTGATGACTGTCTTAGTTATTTATGCATTGTGGTCTTCTTATGAGACAAATTTTTTTTTGGATTCAATTAAAAGGATCCCTTGCTCGACTCAAGTTTGTACTTAATCTTTATGGAGTCAATTCCGGATGGTCCATGTTGAAATAACCACTACTGACAGGATGTTATTTTTTACAAAATAAAGGAATAATTTTCATGAAAATTTCAATTTGTTTATTTTATATCAGCACAGCCTCTTATGATAAAATGACATGGTGTTAATATGGTACAATCATTTCTTTTTACAAAAGCAAAGAATATAGTAAAACAAATACACCGACTTATCTCACAGCAAACACAAGCTGGGTAAAAGGACTTTGGAAATTAATTGGTCCCATTTTCATACATATGAAGATCAAATTTTATGCCTTTTAAAAATAACAATTTAAAAATTAAAAGCCCACACCAAGTCTTAGTATAATAGTAAGCTACACACAAGACTACAATAATATAAAATGAGAAAAGGCAAAAAAAATTTACTGTTTCGTTTCAAAACATTTTGAAATTTTATAAAAAGAAATAATTTTAGTTTTATATATACTTCACAAACTTTTTATTTGAATGAATGTCATTTTTGTTTTCATTAGGTATTTTAATTAGCTATAATAGTATTAATAGGAGATGTTATTTAGTATTGGTGCAGAACTCAAATGTTCAGGGAAACTACCAATGACTAAGGTAAATCACTTTATCATTATATTTATTTAGGAGTACACTTTAAATGGGGAAAGTGCCCGTATATCAACCGGTTTGTAGTTCTTGTTTGGTGGAAGTAATAAATTATCACTATATCACTACCCTTTATATGAGATGAAATGCGATTGTAAATTGCGGTGGAAGAATCAGAAAGTTGTCAACCATATTTATGTAACCTAGCAATGTCACATACACATGTCACATATCACATGTCCAGAAGATTCAGTCTTACACTGTTTTGAATTAGACAGAAACACGCACATACTACTGTATCACAATCTGATGATTCTTGCGCACAGAAATTCTTTAACCATACAGAGTTATCAGACTTACTAGTTACTTAAAGTCCTTATTTTAAAATAAAATTTTAGCTCTGAAATATGGTCCTGATTTTTTTTTTTTTTTTGTATCATGGCAATAACTAAAATTACTATTTATAATTAGGCTCATATAGAGCTTATACTTATAGCATTATATAAACATTCTTGTTAAGTTAACAAACTTGGTTTGTAAAAAATTTAATGAGTGATCTTTAAAGTGCTATTTATGTAATGGAAAATATACATTTGCACTAGGCTATAACTTTTGACATAAGCTTGAATTCAACAAGTTGTGTTTCTAATGTCAAGCACAAGTTTCCAAGCTCATCAGTTAAGTGTCTAACTCGAATTATTGATGATTTTGTGACACGACCATCTCTTAGGGAATTTTCGGATTAGCTGATAGGGTGATAGTACAACAACTGCATCAAAACCAGGATACAACATGTTTAAATGTTGGATGAATAGATGAATGGAAAGAGCTCATTTAGTCCAGAAAAGAAGCTATTCTATGGAGGTCAATACTGATTTCTAAAAACTCAAACACAGAAGCCAACTTGTCATGAGACCTAAAATGGGCTGCCTATACAATGCGGACACTTACAAAATAAAGATTTGTGACCATGAAAAGAAAATCAGTGTTAACAAAAAAAAATTTTTTAAAATATGCATTTAGACATTTAACAATAATATAAAAAGATATTCGTCAATTATTATGGTGAAGTTGAATGGGGTTAAAACTTGTGATAAATGCATGCAACTTAAACACCAACTTCATTAATGACCATGAGAAATGCAGAACAGTTATCCCTTGTTAGGTATTCATGGCAATCAAAACCATATCAATTTAGAAATTAGCACAATTAATTAGCACCCGTAAAATAAAAAACAAGATAAAATTAAACTCATTTGCTACCCAAGGATTAGAGTGTTGAACAAAGTCAACATATAACGTCACATGCAAAACTTGGTGCATGCGGAGAACACCTCAAGTTCCATACTTCAATTAGCAACACTAACTTAGGTCATTGGCTGGCTATCTCTTACTTTTGTTGGCCAGCTATCTCTTACTTTCGTTGGCCAGCTATCTCTTACTTTTGTTGGCCAGCTATCTCTAACTAAATTTTACTGGATATTATTTTAATTGGCCTTCTATTCCACACAAACTTTTGATGGCTCACTATTAACTCACTGTCTCTTAACTCTAACTTTCAATGGCTCTCTAACTTTCATGGCTCTTTAACTTTTAATGGCTCTCTAACTTTCAATGGCTCACTATCTCTAACTTTCAATGGCTCACTATCTCTTAACTCTAACTTTCAATGGCTGACTATGTATAACTTTCATTGGCTGACTATCTCTTAACTCTAACTTTCAATGGCTGACTATCTCTAACTTTCAATGACTCACTATCTCTAACTTTCAATGACTCACTATCTCTAACTTTCAAGGGCTCACTATCTCTTAACTCTAACTTTAAATGGCTCACTATCTCTAACTGTCAAAGGCTCACTATCTCTAACTGTCAAAGGCTCACTATCTCTAACTCTAACTTTCAATGGCTCACTATCTCTAACTGTGAAAGGCTCACTATCTCTAACTGTCAAAGGCTCACTATCTCTAACTCTAACTGTCAAAGGCTCACTATCTCTAACTCTAACTTTCAATGGCTCACTATCTCCAAATTTCATAGGTTCACTATCCTTAAATTTAACCTTGCGCTAACTTTCACAGTCTCAGACTTTCACCGTCTCGCTATCTCTGACTTACATCCCCTTATTATCCCTCACTTTAAATGACACAGACTATCCCAAACTAACTTTCACATCAAAGATCCACTAATGTCCAGAGATACTTCAAACAGATATGAAATAAACACAACTGCATACTTGGCACTGCACCAACCTTTGAGCCAAAAGTCAGACAAAAATTTCTCATGGCACTGGTTATCATATCGCCACTAGCAAGGTCAACTTTTTGATACAATATGATGGTGCCCTTGTTAATTAGCCAGGTATATTAGTTCCAAAAAAATATTTTTTGGTGTAATTATATTATGACTATTTCATTACTTTTTGGCGTACATCAGTTTATTGGAGAAAGCTCATCGTATATTGCTGATTTTCTTTGCATCACTGACATGAAAGCCTCACATACCCTGGGCTGCGATAAGAAAGACGGTGGGTTTAGATTAAAAGAGTAGAAAGAATCACAAAATTATCTAGGTTTTTTTTTTTTAAAAAAACATAAGTATAATGGGCAAATGATGAAAGCGGCACAAAAGAACACACTTGAAAGGTAATGATCCTGTACAATGATAACTTGACACAATGTCGACTTGTTACTGTGATGATCAATGTTGTAGAGTCTTGCAGTTCATTATCATCATCTTGTTGGATGGTCCATGTCTCTTGCTGTAGGCTGATGAAGAAATTTAGTTTGTAAATATAAATGTCTAATCTAAAATTTCCTAACAATTTTAAGCTTCAAAGAAAAAAAAACAACAAAAAAAAAACCAAAAAAGAAAACACGACATATAATTAATGTGTTTCAAATTCTAAGCCAATACTTCACTCTCCCAATATCCCACATAAAAATATGTTTAATTGTAAATGCTGAACAAACATTTCAGACTAAAAGCATTTATAAAATCAGACCATGTTTAAAAACATTATTACCTTTCCACTGCTAGGTTTCTTGAGAAACTTGTATGCTTCATTAGTTAAATACACTGATGGAAACATTATGTGAATCGGGAAAGAACTGAAATGTAAACATATACGCATGTTTTTAATGAGAACGTTGGTGAGATTTTGAAATAAATTACTCTTTAAAATTCAATCTAATTACATTACACTTTCCCACTAAAACCCAGAAAACATTTTTCTTTAAAAAAATCCATAACCATGATAAAACAAATAATCTTAAATACCAATTGATATATATGTATTTTTAAAATAAAGATTTCAGATGAGTGTGGTTTCCCTTTAGACGTCAAGATTCCTAAATTTGGACTCCATTGCTGACTTATTGTCATCATATTAAAATTATTATGTCTCAGATTCTCTCTTGAAATAGGGGTGGGGGGTGGGGGCATTAATTACTATCCCATATCATCAGACCAACTAACACAAATTCTTCCATTAATGTACACCCAAAGATATAGGGGTTGCGGGCTCTATAAACCTTGTACAACATAATGGGAATTAAAGAACTTTTAGGTGGGCAAAGGGCAGTGTGATAGTACTTTCAAAAATATTTTTAGTGTATGATGAGTATTGAAATTTAAACAGAAAATGATAATGAATTAATGATCAATTTAACAGTGCATATATAAAATCTCTTAGCAAGGTACACTTACAAGGGTTTTCTAGGTGGGTTGGCTGCAGTAGCTCCAAGAATGCTGAATGGAAACAGCAAAGTGAAGGCCATGGTCCTAGCCATTGGAAGAAATATCATATTAAAGATGATTTATTGATTTGAAGAAATATCATATTAAAGATGATTTATTGATTTAAAGAAAAATCATATTAAAAATGATTAGTTCATTTGAAGAAATATCATATTAAAGATGATTTATTGATTTAAAGAAAAATCATATTAAAGATGATTAGTTCATTTGAAGAAATATCATATTAAAGATGATTTATTGATTTGAAGAAATATCACATTAAAGATTATTATTTCATGTAGTTAGGTGTAACTTATACTTTCAAAATGCATTTACTAATTTTAATAACTGGTGAATAGTTTAAAGGAACCAAACAAAAAAACAAACAACTGACCTGGTATAGAGAGATTCCCAGTAGCCAATTGCCAAGTGTATTGGCAGACCAAATGCTAGATAGTAGGGCCAATTGTTTTCTATTTGCGCAACACGGGTATGTCCTGGGATGCCTGGAATAAAGAAGAAAGTAATATTGCATTGTTTAAGATGACATATGTCCAAGATTACACCTTTATCTGTTAAATTAGCTTCTTATCAGTAAACATTTAAAAAATAAAATTTCACTCAGGAAAAATACCTGAATTATTAATTTTTTGTGTGTTTAAAAACAGGTTTTCCAAAAAAATTAAATGAGACTGCATGTATCATCAAACTTAATCGACATTAATAATTAAATCAATTTTTTTTTTATTTAGATCAGCAATGGTGCAGTTTTTTAATAAAACATGTGTTAATAACATAAAAGAAGAAAAAAAACCTCACAAAATAAAAAAAACAGCAAGAGATGAGATGTATGCATACCCAGCAATGCCCATTTGTATTCAAAAGCATAAACAGCATAGAAGAGGGAGTAGTGCAGCCAGTCTAGTAGCACAGCCAACCAAGGCCATGGAATCAAGACACACACTATGCTTGCCTGGGTGGGAACAGAACAAATGCAGTTTGTGTTATCAGAGAGATTTTTTAAAAAAATAATTCAAACCACTGTTATACATCATGGAATAAAATTATGAGGGATTGCTTTCAAACAAAAAGTTGAATCCACTACTTGCTGAAATAGGCTGATACTATTCCTTATTAAACACAAAGTTGCAAATCATCTGTGAAAAAAATATATAATTTTAACCGTATAAATCTTATGTAAAGAAGGAGCGTCTGTAATATATAAGAAAATTTTTTTCATAACTGATAAATCTTCCCTGTTAATTTCAATGCTGATAGAAAGCCATCAAATTTATAAACCTCTTTACACTACAGCTTTGATTTTTTTAAGCTGAAGAGATTTCTATAATTTTGTGCTAGTCCTATGGGATAATATTTTGGTTGATATATTACTGATACAAGACATGGCACTTGGATTATGGACAGGCACCTCTTGAGAACAGATCTTCAGTACATATTTAGACAATGGGATAGTGAAGAAACATACATTTTTGAGACGGTTAATCTTTTTGTGAGTAAGCAGAAAAAGATTAACAAAGATAGCAATAGATAAAATGTACTACACAATCAAGAATGATAACTCTTGATGACACAGGAAGTATTCTATCGTTTTTGCAGAGAAAGCAAACAAACAAGGTCGGGTAACTTCTCTGCACCATTGTTGCACTACCCAAAAAGAACGATTACTCTGAATAAAAACAGAAGAAATAACCTTTGTTGGAGTGTCCCAAAGGGCAGAGACTGCGGGTTACTAGTTACTAAAAAATACATTGTGAAAAAAAGTTTCCCCTGCTCAATGTTTTCCTATGATAGATTAGATTAGAATACCATAATAAAGATTACCTGAATGATAAAAATAAATTGGTAGATACTGCTGAATATGAACTCACTAACAGTTGCACCAATGGATGTGTATTTGGGCCGGCCATATTTGTACAAAAATACTTTGTCTGCAACTTCCTGGAATTAGAGGGAACAAATAAATTAGAAAATATTTAATGGATTAATAATTGGATTTTGTAATGCAATTATTTTATTACCAATAGAAACTTTTTTAAAAAAAAATTTGAATTAACACTTTTAAAAAAAATATTTATTCTTATTTCATTGTGGTCACTGGAAGAGTCTCCACATGTTTACTTCAATGTAAGCTGTGGTTAAATTTATTTTTTAACTTATAAGGGCACTTAATTTTGGCCAACACCAAAATTTAACTTTGAAATATATTAAATTTAAAGTAAAACTCCAAGTCAGAGAGCGTCCTGTAAACTTACATTATTATTGATTATACTTGTCAGCTTAATAACTGCCATGCTAGGGAACCACCACAAAAAATTCAAGATGATTGCTGACGCAGCCAGGCCGTGGTTGAAGTGATCTCCTAGTGTGGCAAAAAAACAAGAGGGGATCATTAATTTAATTTTAAATGTTATTATTGTGGATTTTTAAAAATAGACTTACATTTATTAATTTTTATATGATCTTCTGCTCCCAATGCTTCTTATAATATGTGCAGTAGATGAGAATTACCACACAGAAAACTTTGATAAGGACATAATGTGTTTAGGGGTGCAAAATATTGCACCAAAAAATGGAGGCTGTACAACTTCGCCCATTAGTTTGTTATTTTGCACACTGACCAGCGAACCTTAGATGGAACATTGCCTAATCCTCTTCAATTCAGTTTAAGATATATTGTTGCATATCATTAAACAATTAAATGGTTTAATTATTTTCTCATTATTTTCATTGTAAATTCCATCCTTGTACAAATGAATTAGCTTACTTTTAAGAATATAAAAGCGTTCAATTTATTTCTGAGTGTAGTCTTTTAGGTTACTATTTGTAGCCCTTTGAACAAAATTTCACAAAAGAGTTAAAGGCCTGCAGTTTGAAATTTTGTGAATATATCAATTTATTATGAAAGACATTGAGTGATTATGAAAGGGGTATTATTAAAATAAAAAAAAATTAATCACAAGGCATGCTGAACTAGCATTTCATAAATTGTCTGATAATTTGTGCCTATAATTTCTATAACTTTCTAATTTAGCAAACTGATAAATAGCTAGATCTTTGTTTTAACTAAATTAGTTGGTATTTCTGAGATTTAAAAAAAATTATGTTCAAATAATTCAAACACCAATTTGAAAAAAACAACATTAAATCAAATTAAAAAAACAATTAAATGATGCACATATCCTTCTCTTTTGAAATAAATCTTCATAGTCAACATAACCAGTGAAACTTCGTTTTGTTATTTTGGGAGTCTAATTAATCAACTTGAAGTAACAAATAAACATTAAATTTCGATTGTTGTTTGACAAAACCAATGAAAAAATATTTATAATAAAAGATAAATTTTGTAAGTATCTAGAGCGATTCAAAAATACAGATTGAGATAAGAATATGTAAAATGAGGAAAACTTTTACCAAATAAACTTGCTATAGATGAACATCCTGTCTGTATTAGAAAAGTGATCTGAAAATAGAAATACTATTGACTATTGCTCCGACTTTTTCTTAAAATTTTTTTTAAGGATTAAAAAGTTGGAGCTATGAATTTTTATTGTAAGGACAAAGTTGCCAGAATATTTTTAACAACAAAAATTCAAATGCAAAGGCAATTTTTGCCAAAATGGTTCATTATTTTGTGTGTTTAAATAAACAGTGCTCTACTGACTATTTTTTAAAAAAAACTTACTAAAAGTGCCACCCCTGCAGTTGTTACAGTGTTCCAAATGATGTCCATTAAAGTCCTTTTCAAAAAAGAAATAGTAATATTACTTTAAAAAACTAGACAATTTAAAAGAAATAAGTCACATTCAGCAGAAAGCTGAAGTTATTTTCTTATTAAATAAAGAAAATTATTATTAAAAAACCAAAAGCTTTAAATCTATCTTGGAATTTTTTTCTGTAATAATTTTGGTGGCTTGATAACAAAGTCAATAGTGTGCTCGCTTCACAAGCTGAGGGGCGTGGGATTGAGCCCACCCAAACCTGCAATAAAAATGATTAATGACTAACGCTAAGAAAGTCCTACGATGACCTGGAAGGGAGTCGGGGCACCCACCAAGGTCTACCAAGCCCGTAGTAAGTTATAATGGGAATATTAGGACCCCCTACGTTCACCGGTTATGGTACAAAAAAAATTCTGAAAATCAAACAAACAACAAAGATATGAGTTGAAGACACCAGTCTGACCTATATTTAATGAGCTATTTAGGCATCAAAAAAGTTAAAAACTAATATTTTGGTAATGAATTCCAGGGCACAACATTTTTAATTTAATTATTACCAAAAATTCATCACAAAATGAAAGTAAGATCATTTTATTGGTTAGCGTTAAGTCCATGTAAAACATAAATAATACGAACCCATCTGGCTCTTTTTTCTTTTGTTGCTCATTACGTCGTTTTGCCAGCTCTGAAAAGATCTTGGGTGGCGGCGGCTTGTCAGTTAAAGCCTGAGCCTCATCCCGCCAGCATTTTAAGGCAACCCACCATCCACTTAGTGAATCTTTCAATCCAAAAAATGTGTCATTGATAAATAATTTTATCACAGACATGATTCTGGAACAAAATAAGTTACCTTGCATTAGAGTCTGATCACAGTGATCACACAATAATATGTTGCAATGTCTACACAAATTTAAATCAGCCATTTAAGGATAAAAATAAAGGAACCAGAAGTCTTTTTTTAATAAAAAATGCAGCAAATGCATTCTGCTACACAAGAAATAAGGAAGAAAAACCTTTTTATTTACATATACATGTCTAAATAAATAATAATAATTAGAGGGAAAAATATGTAAAGTAACCAAATAACAAACTGACTACTACTTCGATTTGTCGTAAAAATAAGAAATAATATTATTGCTACTAGTTGTTGTAGTAGTTTACACTCTATAGTGATGAATAGTCGTAAAAATTTGCAATGTGCTTACAATACTAGTGCCGTCCAAAAATAAATAAAAAATAAATTTGAATAAATAATAATATATAGTTATAATTTTTAAAATTTTAATCCCAATACGGTAATATATTTTTTCTTCTTCTCCTTTTTTTCCCTCCTATTTTAACCATAACTAGATGCAACCTATGGTGTAGCATACGCAGCAGACTTGCTCATAGATAGTGCAAGGAAAGGGGGGAGAACAGACACAAACTACATCACGAAGAAATCAGAACACAGAAAAACGCGAGTGAGCCTCAGGGGTGGGGATAACGACACATAGTTGGTCTGGAAACATGTGCATTGCAGTTCGCTACTTGCCGTCCCCTACCTTACACCACCCTAGTTTGCCCACCATAAACTGTGATTGGCGGATCCTGGTGAAGGTCATTCGTCAAGCTTCTTTGCACTCGTCTTGTGCTTGTTCTGGTTATATATTTATGCAGATGGTGGATTGAAGTTTATTTGCGGAATCTGCTCGTTCATTAGAGTATGTTTTGAAATGTGGTTGTATATGTTAATCAGGATAGTGACAAGGTGATGTCCCATCAGTGTGATAAGGTGGCTGTGAAATGTGTGTGGACATATCAACACTGTTAATAGATGGCACCAAAAAGTTATGTCTGAAAGACAAATGAAATTTGTAATAGCATTGATCGAAAGGACCGCAAAAGAACAGGTGTATAGACAAATGTCGACCGGGATTGTAAACTTGATGACGTTCTCAGAAGTAAATAATGATATTGCAATAATTTCTGCCTCACCACCATATACTCCTAAAGTATGCATGTATTAAACGTATTGTTAAGGAGAGTGTATGACTACTTTTCCATTACTGAGAACAACGGAGAGCACATCGCCAAAGTTATCCCATTTTTGAGAAACAAAGTTTACAGCCATGTTGCTAAGTCATGTTCAAAAAGAAAAGGGGAAAAGAACGGGCAAAAACATAAACATTTTAAATAGGATGTGGCTAGCGCTACGACAATTTTGTCGTAGCAGCAGACGACCCGGTCGGATGTTGCTAGCGTTACGACATGTCGTAGCGCTAGTCAGGAAACTAGTGCTACGACATGTCGTAACAGCAGACGATCCGGTTGGATGTTGCTAGCGTTACGACAAGATTGTCGTAACAGCAGACGAACCGGTCGGATGTTGCTAGCGTTACGACATGTCGTAGCGCTAGTCAGGAAACTAGTGCTACGACATACGCAACTTCTGCTACGACTAGTTTTCGTCACTCTTTGCAGTAGACACCTGGAAATAATTAAATCTTAACAAACTCTTCTTTATATTGTATACGAATATATATTATAATACGACATTATTTGTGTGTGTATTAATTCTAAAAATCTAAATTTATTTAAATAAATAATTTAAATAGATTTAATATTGGTCTACCGATTATAAATATATAAGTATAAGCCGATTTTGCTATACTATAGACCAGGGGTGGCGAACACGCGGCTCTCGAGTCGCATGCGGCTCCGGGCCAAAATGAATGCGGCTCTTTGCCTCTTATCATTATTTTGTATACTGTGGCTCTTTGCCAAGTTTGGATTTTGTTTTAGATACATCGTCTTTCGATACTCATTCCTATGTCACAAGTTAGTGGAAAGGGAAACCTCTCTCAAGGTGTAAGTTCTGAGTACTTTCTAGATTCTAGATTTTTAGATTCCTCCAACAAGGTAACAAAAAACACCTGACTGAGCATGTTATATTATGTGTTTAATATATTATTGTTAACATTATATGCTTTTGTGTGGTGTGGCTCTCTGACTCTTACAGTTTAAAATTGTGGCTCTTTGTCGAACTTGTTCGCCAACCCTGCTATAGACTATAGTATACTTGTGTAAGTGATGCCGATGCATTTAAATTTAGAATACCGTAAAGCCTAAAGCCAAAGCCGTAAATGAAAATTCTCAAGCAACGATTCGCGCACAATCGCAATAATATAAAACAATTCATTTCGTGTGGAATAATAAAAATGTGCCGTGTGCAGATTGTCACAGGAAACCATTCCATTCATCCTTCGACCTCATTTTCACTCTATTACTAATACTATTACGGTACTATTGAGGGGGGGGGGGAGAGGGGAGG
>MUZC01001309.1:233479-268312 GCA_002072015.1 Radix auricularia
CCAATCAACCGCGTGACGTTATATATGGACTGCCCCAAAGCGTAAAACCAATATCTTTTGACTCTGGCAAAAATTAATTTTTTCCAAGGGTGGGGGTTGCTACTTTTGTACATGCTTATTAAAACGGGGCGGTGGGGAGTATCAGGGGGGGGGAGGACGGAAATACACTTTAGGAAGAATATTAGCCTACTAGACTAATACTACTATGACTAAGGGTGTTAAGACATCTCGTTTTTGAGGACCGTTTACTGTTCAAAGAAATACCAGTTAACCACCGGTTCGTATTTTCCTTATCCTTATATTTTGAGAACCATTGAGAGGTTCATTAAGTTTTCGCCTCCTTCGTCTTGCGTTCACAAAATGAGGGGTAGGACTGCAATCAAGCTTATACAAAATTAAATGGAAAAGACGTAAACAAGGTAAGGGTTAGCCTGACCAGACGTAACAAAACAGCCAACGTTCGCTGTTTTGTTACGTCCGGTCAGGCTAACACTTACCTTGTTTACGTCTTTTCCATTTAATTTAGTCTTGCGTTCAGCACTTTTTCGCGATGCCTTCAATTCAGACAATTTTTCAAAAATATCTTCCAAACAATTAAGTAACAGTGATGGTTTTATAATCATTTTTTTAACTCACGCCTCACCTTTTTCGTTGGTGATACCGACTGAGTGTCAACTCGTGAATCAAAATAAGCAACAAGAAAAAAAGTAATATTAGCATAATTAAAGACAGCTTTAGTCGTAACTGTAAGTAAGCTCATATCACATTTTTACGACTGTGGTAACAGCAGACGACCCGGTCGGATGTTGCTAGCGTTACGACATGTCGTAGCGCTAGCCAATCCACATATGCTTGGCTAGCGTTACGACATGCAATATGGATTGGCTAATGTTACGACTATTCTCAAATCTAAATATTTTTATTCAAACAGATTTATTTAACGTATCTGCTTTTCAGAATAATAACAAAAATTATGAGCATACTCACTGTGATTTAAAAAATAATAATAAAAATAAATGAAATTAAAAAAAAAAAACATCATGACTGCAGCTGGATTCGAACCCGCTACCAGTGCTGTCATATTGATGTTTCAGAACCAACCGCACTATCACATGATCTACCGACACTGCTGAGAAATTGCAATTTTTAAAATTTATAACTGTTTTTCATTTAATGGATAAATCTAGTAATCCAGATTTTTTTTTTAAAACCCCGTTAAAACTCATTAATAGATTATCTAATGATCATGATATTTTATTATGAGAACTATAGTTTAGTATTTAAGTATTAGTAATAGCATAATTGAAATACAGAAAATTGTTTACGACATGTCGTAACGGCAGACAACCCGGTCGGATGTTGCTGGCATTACGACATGTCGTAGCACCAGCCACATCCGCGCGGGTTGTCTGCCGTTACTTTGTCGTAGCAGTAGACACTCCGTTTTAAATAGAGCTGCGGAAATTATTGATTAATTTCTCAATTAATCTGTAAAAAAATTTATCTATTAAAATTATAGTATAGTATTAATAGTATAGAATTTTAATTTTAAAGCTTTTTAAAGGATGTGCTATAATGCTATAACAACAAAGAAGGCCTTCATGACCGTGACGTCACGGTCGACATACTTTGCTTTTACCAAAATTTTAAATACAGCATATATAAATATTTACTATTTTTATTTACGAACAGTTGTAATAACTTTTAATAACTTGTAACAGCAGACAACTCACAGGGATGTTGCTAGTATTACCACATGTCATAGCCGTAGCACTAGCCAAGTCTCGTTGGGTTGTCTGGCGTTACTGGCGTTACCTTTTGTCTTAGCAGCAGACACTGACACTTTGTTTTAAAAAATGAACAGACCTCAATTCTCTTGTTAAAAATAAAAGTAAGAAATTATAAAAAAGTTGTTACGCGTTAATTATAATTATTATTATGCGCTAAAAAAAGAAATTACCAATTATTATATGTAGAAGAAACGATTTCTTAACCGTTTGCTTCTTTAACTATAATGGAGTTCAAAGAACAAAATATATAATATAGTCTATTATAGACTTATAGTTATAGTAGGTCTGTGCCTATTTAATTCATCAGCTTATTCTGGTTATTGTTAGTTTCTTTTGTCTTTGGAGTCTTTGTTTACTTTATTATACCATGAAGTAGCTCCGCATTATCTATTGCTCGCAAAGCCTGATAAACTAAATATATTTATCGTTACAATTCGAACTGTCCCCTAATGAAAACATAGACATAGTGTGGGGGGGGGGGTTGTTGTATTTTTGCTCTCATTTAGTATCCAATAGGGCTGTTAACGATTAATTTAAATTTAATCATTAAATTTGGAAAAAGTATCGATTAATTTATCGTTAATTCCGATTAAAACCAAAAATTTTAATTTATGGTGTCATAAGTACATTTATTATACGTAATGAAGTATGTGTCCTCTTTTTATTACATCTTTTTACCAACTATGTAAACAGACTCGTGTATAGGGGGCCGTCCATAAATGACGTCACGCGATTTTTGACGATTTTTACCCCCTCCTCCCCTCCTACGTCACGCGTCGTCAAGTACGTCACAAAACTTTGACCCCCCCCCCTTTTTTTCCACCAAAAAAAAACACCAAAAAAACAAACTATTTTCTATTTGAAAATAAGTGTGTTTCAAACCACTTTTTTGTCATTTAAGTATTTATTTAGTGTCGGTCTACATTGTAATATTGTAACACCCGTGAAGCTATGTAAAAGACATTAAATAAATTGTAAGCCAGTGATTCTCAAACTTTTTCGTATCAGACGACCGGCAAGAATTTTTCCTTTTCATTAGGCATTAGGCTTAGGTACCATTGCATTCTTTTCCCGTTTTGACATGATTTTCTCTGCACTGATTTGATAGCAAAATGAGCCCCTACACAGCTTAAAGCCCTATAAGATTAAGTATGAATTCGGCTTGTTTTATATATTACATTTTTTTAAAAAAATGTTTACTTGCCAGAGCATAGCAAGATACCTAATGAACAATGCAGCGGTGATGTCAAAAACCATTTGATGTTATTAACCTTCGCGATTAAGCTCGCTAATGTGACTATTGCTATTACAACGCTCATTGCATTGTTGATAGACCTAGAATATTTAGATACAAGACAATTCCTCAAATTAATTTAGATCTTCTAATGACAGTTTTCAAAGGTATTTGATCTAAAATTATCACATTGATATCACATCTCATGTTTTCTAAAAAAAATTATTAGGTATCCGCTGGAAGAGGAAAATGGCCAATACTGTACGAACCCCACATTTGTGCAGGAAAGTAGGGTGTCATCTTGTGCGTCGCAAAATACAGTAATTCCTGCGAGTTGAGGACTGAAAATATACTATGACATTATTAAAATATCCAATATTATCATAATTTTTTACTCCGAAGCTCACAAGTTTTTTTTTTTTTCAATTCTTATTTAAAAATAATATGTTTTAAATGTATTTTTAAAAATCCCTCAATTGACTGACGGGCATCCCGTAAGAAAAAGGTCGGCGAACAGCGGTAAATTACCTCGTATGTGGTCAAAAGTGTATTTTTGGGGGTAATGCAGACTCGTGTAGGACATATAACATCCACTGCACTACACTAGATATATTCAAATACGTTATGTGTACGTGTACACTTGGTAACTTATGCCCACTATTGAACTGGTTCCTTCCAGAAAATGCAATTGTTAAATTTGTCATCTATGTAGATGTACTATACGAAGACACCTAAATCCAACCTACGTTCATTTATATTGACAAGAGTGACAATAATCCTAATCTGACTGTATCAAGTATCCTATCTGTCATATTTAAAACTAATGCCTTAAAAACTGAGTTCAAAAGGAAGTTTTTTGGTGCTCCTCTCGAATTGCAATATCGAGAATTTGATGCATTCAATAAAGTTAATGAATACTTTTGACTAATTTTATATTATGTCATAAGATTTAGAATGGCCAGAGGCGTTTGACCAAAAACCAATCCAAAAATTAGCCTACATCAAAGTTAAAACGTTTATAATTGTATCAAATAGATCCCCCCAAACCATCCCCCAAATGGATATTCCGTGTCGTTTTGACTTAAAATATCTACATATAATCCTATTTAGCTCGTTTTAGACACTTGTCCTGTTTGTAAAACTCACCAGTTGCAGTTTCGGGGGGGGGGGGGGGGATAACTGACCCCCCAAAAAAAATCAACACAAAACTTCGCAGACTCCTGCCGCGAGCGAAGATGCGGTTACATCACAAACCTTTGATGTCAACATCAAACAACGCAGGGTAACACTTTCGTATGTTCTCTTTGTGGGTTCTCAAACTTAAGAATTATAATTATATTTAATTTTCATGTCTTGATGACTTACGCCAACCGGCGTCTGATCGACCGCACTTTGAGAAGCACTGAATAAAATTTTTAAAAATGTAATTAAATAAATTTTAAGTGACCAAATATTTCAGTGGAAGTTTTATTTAAAGTTACCCTTTAAATGTGACGTCACATTTCTTCAACCCCCCTCCCTCCCCCATGTCACGCATAGTCACAAAAGTGAGACCCCCCTTCCCCCCTAGGAGCGTGACGTCATTTATTGATGGCCCCATAGACATTATTTGGTTAAAGTGATGAGCGGGTCTAATTGAACAATCGTTTCCATAGGTTTAGATTGTCTCAGCTGAAGTATCTGATGCTTTAGTGTATGTTTGGTTTGCAGGTGATTTGTAAGAGAAGTGTTAGAACCATGGTAGCAATGTTCTCTTTAAGCAGCGCTGCCAGATAATTTTTTTTTAAATGGACATAATTGTGCAACTTTGCACACACGTTTTTAAAAAAAAAAACTTTGCACACTGACCAACAAAGCTTAGGCATAGAGGGAATATTGCATGGTAGGCAGACGATTTCTCTCAATGCACACAATAGCTGTTAACAACATTTTGAACAGTCACATTAGTCAATGGTTTAAAACCAAAATGTTCGTGTAGTTGTTTGGAAATTAGTTTATATTTATCCGCCGAAATAGTTTACTTTTTTACTTCCAGTAAATTTTAAAGTGGTGGTTCAATTAATTAATCGTTACAATTTTTCTTTAACGATTAATCGAGACATTAATCATTAATTTCCGCAGTCCTGGTATCCAACCAATAATAACTACTTAATAATTGATTGTATTTTCTTTACTACGGATTCCATTCTGTACCGAGACCAAAATAGCACTTGTAATTTTGAGACCACAGGCAGTTCTATATTTTGACCCTAACCTGTTTTGATAAAATTGCACTTTTAGAATTTTACTTTACTAAACAACCCCACCCCCATTATTTTTTTACATTATTAAATAGTAGGCTGCCACAATACACATAATATTTTAACGTTACTTATATACGCGTTTTTAAAAATAATGTTAACGAAAAACTTAAGAAATTTAAAAAACAAACAAACAACAAACTTCTGCAATCAATAAACTCCCATTAAACTAAGCTAACATATTTTAATGATTAAAATGCATATCACTATTTCTCTTAATGAAAGTATTTTAAAAGAGTAATTGACCACCACCCCCCTTTCTTTTGTTTGGGATAAATTAAAACGATCATAACATCGGAGCTTCAGCTAGTGCCTTGTTCCAAAGCTGACTCACGCTTATCTTTTTATATAACCATTTGGTTCTGATAAAATAGCACAAAGTTACATTGATGAGCAAATCCTGTATCTAAATCATTGCTTCTCAAACTTTTTAGTAATGGTTGACTGGCGAAAATTTTTCCTTTGCACCAAGGACTAGTGCACTATTTTCCTTCTACCGACGAGGCAGCGAATTGTAATTTATTTTTTTCGCTTTATCACTTTATGTGCTTATCGCCGAAAAATGATCAGGGACTAAACTAAAACCTCATGCCAAAGTCAGAAACTGAACACCAGTTTGGGATAAAGCTTGTAATTTCTAAATTTGAGTTTTGGTCACAATTAGCAGCACTGATGAAAAGCCAAATTATACAGAAATCTTATTATTAACGTTATAAGTGAGAACGTCTTCTATAAAGGGCATTTAAATGTATAGTTTGGAACAACAGTATATTTTAATATAATTTGTGAGATAAAAGTAATTCGTGTACATGATCTTTTTAACTTCTCTGAAGTATTAAGTAGACGAGTCACTTCATTTTCTTTTTTCACAAAAATAAAAAACTTCAAAATCGCTTATAGCAAATTATATTATAAACTTTATTTATGTTAAACAAATATTGACTTACTGAAATATTAAATTAAATACTTATTAACATATATATTTTTCGAATTATTTTGTATTTATTATTAATAAATAAATTAAAAATAATATGTTATATATTTTTAAAAAAACTTTCAAGGCTATATGCTCAGAGTTCGGAATAACGCCATCTATTTCCGCCTTTCTAGATTAAGGCCTCCAACATGGTAGGTTGTATGAGCACGCTGCTCTAATTACCTTCAATATAATAAATCTTTAAATAACTTTGTATACATGTGATTTTCTATTTAGATTTTGTTTATTAAAACGCACAGTCTTGTTTTAATTTATGATGCCCTGAAATTTTTTTTTTAAATTGTATTTTTCTTTTCTGAATCGGTCACATGGTTTCTTAATTGCAACTAAATAAAAGCCAACCAAAATTTGATTTAGTAGTCTTTAGTATTAGTAGTAATAGACTAGTAGCTTTAGACAAAATTAGGCCTACCTAAACAAGGGTCAAAGTCGGCTCGATGATCATCATAAAAAAAAGTTTGTTAAAAAAATCTTCTATTCAATAAAAAGTTGCTTTTAAAAAAATATTTATAACCAATAAATTTAAATAAAATGCCATGGCCAATGCTCTCATGACTGACTGAACTGATGACTGATGGTATAGCCCCTAGACTATGACTAGGCACTAAGGTTAAAAAAATATAAATTACAAAACTATTTGCATAGTTATATCCAACTGATAATTACAGATTTTAAGTGTTTCAATTTGTCCCAATCCCTGATGCATTTTGTACCCCCACATTTTTGTGACTTCAGTTAGGCACTTCGATACTCGTTCGCGCATCGATCTGCGCATGTCGTAAATTTACGGAAATATTTTTTCGGAAAATTTGTATTAGCTCTACGGAGATCCCCGAATTAGTCGTTTTACGTCACAGTAATCGAAAAACAAACAAATTTGAGCATCGAGTACATCAATTAGTAGGTTTCCAGTGACGCTATCACTATTCATGCAACGCGGTGTCATCTGGGGAATTTTCTGTGTCTCTTGCAACATCGTTAATCTACTAATGTCTTAAATATTCTGTATTTAATTAAAAATAGTTACTCGGACCAAATTATTAGTGATAATCATATTAATTTTGTTTGGAAAATCATTGATTTCATCAATGTAGCCTTCCACCATAAGCAGTAGACCTTCACTTATATTTTGATCAAACATCGGCACCGTAAAAAACAAAGATGGCCGATTTTTTCTTGTTCACCGGCGTGTTAGTTTTCTAAGAAAGACTACTCAGCGCTATACGTTATGCATAATTGCAATCATTTAACATCTGAATAAATACAAATAAAACAAAGATATTTATATAAAAATAATGTAAAAGGATGATATCACTTTAATAAAGCCGATATTGATCTATGATGGATGAAAATAAATAGATAAAATTAAAATGAACAACCACTAGTATTACTATTCTTAATATAGAATTAAATCACTATTACTATTATTTACCATTATTTAATTATTAGAAACATGTAATCTTCTACTCAGAGAAATGCAGGCCCAATTAACATTATACTTATACCATAATACTATTAGTTTTCTTGTATATAATTCTATAGTATTAGTAACAGTATTAGTATATATTTTAATTACTTGGTTATTATAAGTTATATTATTTAAAATTATGTGCAGTGGTATCCTATTAAAATTAATTATAAGAGCACAATTAGTAATTTCTACTAATGCTAAGTCCAAACTTATACTTACCTTAGAATTAATAATGATAATAGTGTTACTGTTGTAATCCTTTTACACTTTCATTTAATGTTTGATGTTAAACATTTTTTGTGTGGTTATATTACCATTTTCTTTTTACAAAGATGAGGACATATACATTTGAAAAACAATTAATATTTTTACATATATAAAAAAAAAANTACAAGATATAAAAATAATATTTCATTGCAGAACTCTGAATATCTTCCATTGCTAAATATGTATTTAATAAGTTCAGATAAGACATGGACAATGACACATGTTATGAATGACATTTTTAGAAATGTGCATGCAATAAATAATACAAGTTATTTACTTACAAAGTGACAGTAAAAAATGTTCTTATTATCATTTAATGAGATACTTAAATCTTCAAATACTAATAGAATTTAATTTTAATTTGAAATTTCAGTAATCAGATTTCAGGGTGTAGGGTATTTTCAAAAATAATTTATTTTAACTCGCATTCAGTTTTATTTTAAAAGTCAAATACTTACCATTCAAACATATAATCATAGTTATTGATTTAAATTTACAATATAACTAATTAAAATACATTTGGCATGCAACTGTTTTTTTTACTGATTTATCTATATATATATTATATATAAAAATAATTATTTTCGCTATGATTTTCTTCAACAAGTCTTTAAAATATATTTTTACAAAATTCAAAACCTTGATATAATTTAAACATTCTTTGTTCATTGTTTTGTAAATTGGATTGTTAATGTCTCCTGAAAATTTGATAACCATATCTCTAAAATTAAAAAAGTTATGAGGGAAATAGTACAGAATCTTGAAATTTGGGTCACAAGTTTTTTTAATAAATTATATAGATTATATAAGGGGCAAAAAAAATCGACAAAAAAATTAATAACTCCACTTCTATAAAAGATAGAAAGACAAAACAAGTGTTTTTGAAAAGGCCTTAGCAAGCCCTTTAAAATGATGTATTATTTAAGCCTATTGGACTACATTTAAATTTTCTGTCAAAGTACCTACTTCAGTTCCTCTGTTAGCTTCTTGCACCTTTTCTCTTGCTTTAATAATGCTTTTATTTTCAGGATAAATTAGGTACTTTGGTAAGACAAGGGAGACTACTACTTTCTTTGTATCGCGAATTAATTTCGCCGCAGAGGATCATAGTTTTTAATTTTCCGATGAGGGTGTAAAACTCTTAGTAAATAAATACTTTCCACACATATTTCAGTTCCTTTTCCGGTCTACAGTCTACAGCCTATGAATACATGTTGGCCTACATTCTAATGGTTCTAAATCATATTTTCAATCGATAGGTAATTTGGAATATTAAAGCTAATAATATACGGCATCTTCACCCCCAAAAATTTTGCAGAAATTCAAATTCTTGTTCTTTCATATTAATTCTTGTCCTTTATCAATTGATTTAGTTGTGTGCGAATTTTCAATGAGCTAGGACGTGAAGAACATTTTTAAAATAATTTTAGAAATTTTACCATGCACTGACCCATTCATGATTATGAAGTGACATGCCTCCTTTTAATGGCGGAAGTCTCCCATGCTTATAAAATATTCATTTTTTTTTTTTACTTTTAATATATTTGATAATTGAACTTTAAAGATGATCTAATATGACATTAGTTCAATAATTTACTAAATTTAGACGGCTTAACCCTGCAGAGTTGGTATTATGAAATTTCATAATAATATACAGTGTGCAGATTAGTCCATGGCAACCATTACTCATTACTATTCCCTGAGCCTCATTTTGACTCCTACTACTACAATGTCTTTATTAGTTTCATTCATTAGTTGTGGCTGTGTGCAAAAATCTTTAAACCATTGGTCAGGGTTAAATTAATTATTCATGAGCCAAAGTTGAAGGTTCAAAAGGAGACTGATATTTATATGTAGGCCATGATGCTAGTGGGTGAATTGGGACTTGTAAACACAACTGAAACTTCTTTTAAAGATAAATTTCACTGTTACACAAACTAAAATGATTTATTAACTCTTAAAGCCCCAGAAGGTTTTCGATAAACTTCCGCCTCAGTCCTGTAAGGATTTCCCGTATTACGATCAACCGGTTATGAAATTTAAAAATTTGCGTAAAATCCATTTATAATATTATTGTCATACTGACTTCATTTTTAAGGCTAAGAATGGTTATTTTACGCATCCAAAAGACTGTACTGAGTTTGAAACAATATTTACCTGTAGTTTAGTACTATTATTTTAGTAATAAAGTACAGTCGAAACCGCTTAAGTCGACGGCGTCGGGGAATGAAAAATGGCATCGACATAACCGATGATCGAGTTAAAGCGAAAACCAATATGGCGGCAAAATATTAACATGCGCTTGAAATTTCTTTATGTACGTGTTGTGCGTTGGGACGATTAATCAGAATCGTATAGGAATATCGGGACCCTATTTCTTCACTCTTTCTTACGGTTGTTAAGACCGTTCGTTTTAAAAGACCGTTAAAGTTTAAATATATCGCCGTTTTGCGGCGATTCCCAGATTGAGCCATACCGTGCCTTCGAAGCCACTTGCTTGATTTTCCTTACAAGCTACACAAATAATGGTGTATCGTGACTTATATATGACTCATGACAAAACGAACTATTCTCTATATAAACGTACACAAATAAATTAGGTACTCCATTTGAACCTTCAACTTTGACATATTTTAATTAATTCTAACCAATAGTTAAATGGCTTTTGCACTCGGCCACTTGTTATGAATGAAACTATGTGAACAAAGCAGTAGTACAGTGCATGAAATAGTCAAAATGAGGTTGAAGGATGAATGGTTGCCAATGACAACAAGTTTGCTCACGGTACATTTTATTATTCCATACGATCCAATCAGCTTAAAATTCCTTCGGTAACTTGATGCTAATAGGACTAACCAACATTAATGGTGTGGGAGATTGAGAGTGGGGGTGGGTAAACTGTCTTTAGTCTGTTATATTATATATTTAAAAATCTGGGGAGCCTATGATTTTGGTATTGTCACATCACTAGCGTTAATAAATGATAATGTTCATGCACATGTTTTAAGAGTTTTTTTTTAAACACAACAGCATTGCCGTTATTTGTTTGATGAAGCTATCGGCATGCTATAAAATTCTACATACATGTTTGCTAACAACAAAAGGTATATGTGCACCAACTGACAGCAGAAATTTACAAATTTAAAATAAAAACCAACGTCGATTATCGATAAAAACTTTTATTATTCTCCAACACATCTCTGAAACGTATCGTATATATGCAGTTACTTTGTGAACTGTTATTGAACGATCAATTTTATTGGTTAGCTAGCATAAACTTAACCAATCGTAAAACTTTTTATAAGACGCGCGAAAATACGGAAGTGATATGGTGAGTGGCAACGATAAGTAACATTTTCAAAAGCTGGCGATTTAAGTTAACGACACAGGTCTCAATGCAAGAGGGCTGTGACGTCACCAGCACACGTCGCAATTTGATATTTTTCGTGGCTTTGATGGCCAATTACCATAGTACTAGATTACTAGAAGCAACACAGCGCTGGGAGCAAAACGCAAGAGGGCTGTGACGTCGCCAGCTGATATTTTTCGTGGCCTTGAGGGCCATTGCCATAGTACTCGAAGAAATACAGCGCTGAGAGCAAAACACAAGTGGGCTGTGACGTCACCAGCAGACCATGTTGAGACAGAAATCATAGCTAACATTTTCAGAATTGGCGATTGGCCATGGCCATCGAGATAGCCGATATTAAGTGGCAAATTTGACCCTTTTTTGTGCTCGTGTTATGAGGTTTCGGCGACTTAAAAAAAAATCGAATTAAACGACGAGAAAATGCTAAGACAAAGAGAGAATTTGGCGGTTCCAAAAAAAAAACGTCGACTTAATTGGGTGGTCGACCTAAGCGAGCTCGAGATAAGTGGGTTCCACTGTATAACAAAAACGCATCTTCGAAAAACAAAACAGTTTTAACTACAAAAAAAAAAACACCGCGAATCGAGCGATAACACTAGCGTGGACAACTTCTACCATCGCCGGAAGTCGAATCCATCGTTTTTCAAGCATTGAAGAGTTTTTACTTTCCAAGATCTCATTTCTCAATAGATTTGTATCTAGGGACGCATTACGACGCTTTGCGGATAGCGGGAAGAGAGGCATTACGATGCCTGGCGACTTTAAGAGTTAATCAATAATTCATTAACTAATGAATGGTATGCATGTCCACTCAGATTCTTGCTAAAATTGATACTATTACTATCAATGATAGCAATATAAGTTAAGATTTCAGTCACTTGATATACACTTAAAAAACGTGTAAATTTTCTGTTCAATATATCTAATATTCATAGTTATAATTTGTAGCCACTGAGTCACCATGACAGTCTTTCCGAGTCAGGCACTGAATTTTGTCTTAATTTTAATTTATGTTTTATTTGCGTAGGCTATTATTTGACTTTGTTGAACAACGAAATCAATTACCAGTAGCCAGTGGCCTAAAACTTAAATTTCAACAATACTATACATTATTATTAGTTATTAAACTTTGTTGTTAGTAAGTGAAGATAAGTATTTTGTCTTAATTTTAATTTATGTTTTATTTGCGTAGGCTATTATTTGACTTTATTGAACAATGAAATCAATTACCAGTAGCCAGTGGCCTAAAACTTAAATTTCAACAATACTATACATTATTATTAGTTATTAAACTTTGTTGTTAGTAAGTGAAGATAAGTATTTCAAGACCGTGGAAATAATGTTCTACATTATCCACATGTTTATGTTGTCAATAACGCTTGCCTTATTTAAAATGTCAAATATTAGGAACTCATTTTGACATTTTGAACCTCCAACTTTGGCTTATGGCTTATTAATTTAACACCGACCAATGG
The DNA here is from genome assembly GCA_002072015.1 of Radix auricularia. Lineage (NCBI taxonomy): Eukaryota > Metazoa > Mollusca > Gastropoda > Lymnaeidae > Radix > Radix auricularia. The sequence continues at coordinate 246,384 of MUZC01001309.1, forward strand.
TAATAAGGGTTTTGCACACATCCACAAACTAATGAATGAAAAATTTGAATATGTAATAGTAAGTAGGAATCACAATCAGGTTGAATGTATAGTAATGGTTGCCAGGGACAACTAGTCTGAACACTGAAAATATTATGGTGTTTAATATCAACTCTGCAGTGTTTAGCTGTCTAAATTAAGTATAGTGAATTAATTCCATATTAGATCATCTTAAAACTTTTATCAAATATGATAATGTAAATAAGCAAAATATTTGAATATTTTATAAACATCGGGGTCTTTCACCATTGAAAAGGGGACAGTGTCACTTTCTAGGTCAATGCAATTAGGCACAGACATAGATCAATAGATGATGCTAATGGGCTTCATGATTGATGGACCCTCTAGATTTAGACAAAAGTTTTTGAGTTGAAGATGTCATATATTGACCTTTTTATCCCAAGATACTGGTCAATTTTAAATACTAAAGTAACCTATTAAAATGTAGGCAAATATGCCTTACAAAGCTTTAGACCTGTAAAGGAACTCAAATATGTTTCGAAAGTACCTCTTCATTAATTGTTTTACACCCTCCTTGGAAAAATTAAAAACTTGGACCTCATGAGCCGAATTATTTTTCCAATACAAAAAGTGTTCCTTGACATACCTAAATATTGTATTAAAATTTGTATTTAAAGTTACAGTTAAGTAAGAATTCAATAGGTATTAGCAATTGAGACAATGAATCTTATATTCCTTCTTATTTTTTTACTCATATCCTGTAGGACATATCATGACTTATTAGGATGTGACTATTTAATTAGTCTAGTTACTAGTTCTTGCTTTAAAAAGGTGTTTAATTTTTACAGCCAGCCAAGAAGGCGGAAGCCAAAAGTGCTGCAAAAGCCAGCAAGACAACAGTTGGTAAGCCCAAGAAGGAGGGTTCAGGTGGTAAAGCCAAAAAGAAGGTAAGCTGTACTTTCTACTTAGAACCTAAGTAATTTATGAAGTATCAAAATAAATAACTTTGTACAGTATAAAGGCATTAAAATTACAATGGGCCTATTTCAATCTATAACTATACTATACTGAATTATGCCTTCATTTATATACTAAAAAATAAGGTTAAAATTTATTGCTGTCTTAAATCGCTATCTCATAGCAATAAGTTACCAGTAGAGACAAAGAGAATGGTGCGTTCCATTAATGGTATTTTTTAGCTGCTTTTTTTGTGGGGGGTTTTTCTATTTAAATTTTAACTGAACCTAACCAAGACCTAAAACTACAACCTTAATTATGCTATGGATAAAAATAATTGCACTTATACCCTTTTCAAGTTTAATAATACATTATTCAGTAGCCTCCCTCTGCCATAACAATAATGTAAATAGTTGATCGTACCATTCTTTTTGCTTTAGCCCAGTGTCCTGTTATCCCAACTAATATTTCAGACCCTATCCTATTCAATTATATCTTGAATCTATTTTGATAATTTTGACATGAAATTGCCTTTGGTAATAGGCAATGTTCCCTTCAAGCTGCACTGCCATAGATATCTTATTTGGCCTTTCGACAATAGGCAGTCCTTCCATATTCTGTGAACCATTTTACTGATTACTTTCATGATACCATAGTTTAGAAAATTATTAATTAAAAATCAATTTTTAGTTTATATTTTACAATTTTGTTAAAAATCAAGTTTTCCCAATTGTAACACATCCTGAATATATTTTACTATAAGTTGATGATTTTTACAGTTACAAAGAGTAGTTGTCCTGTTGAACCTCATTGCCTTATTCCTAAATTTCCCTTACTCTACTTTCCTAGTTTATGGGACATCCTGACACGTTATCAATTGGGTGGAGTTATATTTAATTTAGAGTGTAATAATGAACCAATAATAGCTTTAATAGTTATGTTTGAGTTGTGGCATTATAATTTGTGAACCAACTTTTGTTTTTCTTGACCCATTTTTATACATTGCTGGGTCTATTGGTATTTATACTAAATCAATATTTCTTGTTTTGCAGAAGTGGTCCAAAGGAAAAGTAAGAGATAAACTTAACAATTTGATCCTCTTTGACAAGGCCACTTATGACAAATTGTACAAAGAGGTTCCCAGCTACAAACTTATTACCCCTTCAGTAGTTTCTGAGAGATTGAAAGTTAGAGGATCATTAGCAAAACAAGCTTTGAGGGAATTGCATTCAAAAGGTATCTTATTAGTCTCAGAAAAACACATTTCTTGGCGAGTCATTTTATTGCATCTATAACTTAAATTATGTAGGCCTATTGCCTTGTTCATCTAATGTGGCCCTGTGATTGTCACTGCCAGTATCATATTATTTTTTTTTTTTCAAAAATAGAAACCATTAAAATCAGTCTTAAAAATTACTAAATTTGTTAGAAATAGATTTTAAATTCTATATCAGATAACATATATCTTATTTATTTAAAGCTTTCGAAATAAATTTCATTTCATGCTGCTTGTTTTCAAATATTGAATTTTTACTCCTATGTATTGTGTTGTGTGACAATAGTTTTGTATTTCTGTCTTTTTAGGTTTGATTCGCTTGGTGTCCAAACATGCATCTCAAATGATATACACAAGAGCAACTAAGGGAGACAAAGAGGATGCTGAATAAATAATTTTCTTGTTCTAATAAATTTATTTGGCTTAATTTGTTTTATTATGTGTACTTTTTCTTTTTAAAATCCTTTAATTAAAGATTGATGTTGATGTGGATTATTTTTAAGTTACCACACATTGTGGTATCAGGATTAGCAGAGGCATAACGACTTCGTATTGGGGCTAATCCGAATACTAATCCATTAGCAATCAATTTATACTGTATATTTAAATATTTTCCCTATTCCTCAACACCAAAAATGAATAAGCCATCGGCAGAAGACTAAGTTAAGTTTTCTGATTTTGGAGCTGATGTATAAAGTATAAACTAGCAAAGTACAATCCAGTGCTCCCAGCTAATCAAATGAAAGAATATTTTTTAAAAACTTGTCACTTCATATTTGAAATAAATTCTCATTACAATTGCATGACTGCTTTAGGAATCCTATTAGGATACATAGTTTGCTGAAATGATAGCTCTCCAGATATTTTACATAAAGACACACAAGCGTAGTATTGGAATGTGTAGAGATTAAAATTAGAGAGTAGACAATTGAAATTGATGAATTTTTCACTAAAACTTACTAAAATCACAATTTGTATCTTGAAATTTTTCTATGCCTTGTCTGTAGCATCAATTAGAATCATTAGCATGATAGTATGTTATATCGTGGTGTAGCTCATGTAGGGCTTGGGTCTGCCTCACAACCTCCTTCCACTCAGACCTTATCAGCGCCTTTCTTCTCCAATATTGGATGCCCAGTTGTAGTTGTAGATCTTTCTCTATTCCCGGCTGATCACTGATAGGGGCCATCCATATATTACTATTACTGTAGAAATTCATGTGAGGTTTTGGCAGTCGTAAACGTAAGTTTGGAAAACAGATATATGATTTTCTTAACCAGCCAAACAACTGGACTTTGAAAATGGGGGAATATAAATTTTCAATATTATCATATTCGACAAATAATGACATTGTCCAGCAAGGAATATTTACCTCACGGGTTAAAAAAAGAATTATTCAAATTCAAGATATTTAGGATTGATTTACCCTGCATAAAAATCAAGATCATTATTAATTGAAACTCTGTTTAGAACTGTCATAATGCAAGGTGTTAAAGTGGCGTCTGTACTATAATATAATAGAAAAAAAAAGTTTAAAAAATTGATGGATCAAAAAAAATTTCTAAAGCTATTTTTGCTAATGAGTAGCAATTACTAGTAGCATGGCTTACAAAATTGATATTGATCGAATGACGTGACGTTGTTCTTAGTTTGCCATTTAACGGACACGGAGAAAATTCTTGCTTTAACTTTAATGATGGTAGTTGGTAGAAATACTGGAAATTTTCGTGAAATGTTATCTTTATTAGCCCAGTAGCATAGCTAGAGGATGGCGGCATTTGTGGACAGTTAAAAAGTACAGCTATTTCCCAAAACCGCCCTTTAATTTTTTTAAGTTTAAGCGTTTAAATTAATGGTGAAACATAAATATTCATACCGGTAATTTCAAGTCTTAATAAACGGGTCGCACAACATTTGTTTGATTACACACTGGTTGTTATAACTAACACAAACTCGTTAAAAAAATTAAGTCGTTCAAAAAGGGTTTCGACTTTTTTTTGGAAAATCAATCGGTATACGTAATAGTTGTATGAAAACTACACACAAAAATACATTACCACTGGGCCGAAACTAAATGTGTGCTATTACTATTAATTTAATATCATCACGGCAGTTTTTGCATGGAATTTCCACATGTGCAAAATGATACGCGAACAAGTACCTACTATACGACATGGTGGTTCAAACTAGTAAACTTGTGTTTTGCTTCCAAGTAGTAATTTATGTTACTGAAAGTACTGTTTCAGTTTTCATAATAGTATTGTAAGGGAAGGGAATTAATAAATTTTAGGGATGTTATCGATTAAATTTAATTTAATTTTAATCGTTAACTTTTGAAAAAATTACCGATTTATTAATCGATATTTTTGTTAGCTAAAAATAAAGATGTATGACGTCATTAAACTGAAAATTTAAAGGGAAGGGGCCGTCCATAAATGACGTCACGCGATTTTGGCCGATTTTTTACCCCCTCCCCCTACGTCACGCATCGTCACAAAATCGTAGACCCCCCCTCCAAAGGTACGTCACAAAACTTTGACCCCCCCCTAAAAAAGAAAAAAAACCACCCTTTATTTTCTATTTGAAAATAAGTATGTTTCTAATCACTTTTTTGTCTTTTAAGTACTTATTTTGTGTAGGTCTATATTGCAATATTGTTAACATAAACTTTTATAATTTTAATATTTATCTATCCTATTGAACCAGTCCGTTTTTCTTATTTAATCCGTTTAAGTGGCCTTCAAAAAACGAAATGTTTTAACCTCCTAAGATTATATTTTATTTTAATGCATACAAATTAAACATTGACTATAAATCATTACTGTTAACTTCTTTGTTAATAAACAAAATAATTTAAAAATAACATTTTAATGTATTTTTTCAAAAAATCCCTCAATTGACTGAGAGGACATCCCGTAAGAAAGAAGTCGGCGAACAGGGGTAAATTACCTCATCTGGGGTCAAAAGAGAATCTTTGGGGGTAATGCAGACTCATTTGAGACATATAATATCCACTATACTGCACTAGATAAGTTCAAATACATCATGTGTATGTGTATGCTTGGAACATATACCCACTTTTGAACCGGTTCCTTCCAGAAAATGCATTTGTTAAATTTGTCATCTATGTAGATTTCTTATTTACGTACTATACGAAGACACCTAAATCCAAACTACTTTCCTTTATATTGACACGGGTGACAATAATCCTAATCTGACTGTATCACCTAATCGTTTCTGTCATATTTAAAGTTAATGCCTTAAAAACTGAGTTCAGAAGAAAGTTGTTTTGTGCTCGTCTTGATTTGCAATGTCGAGAATTTGATGCATTCAATAAAGTTAATTAATACTTTTGACTAATTTTAAATGGACACATTCATCATTATATTTAGAATGGTTAGAGGCGTTTGACCAAAAACCAATCGAAAATTTTTATAAAACTTAAAACGTTTATAATTGTATCGAATAGATTCCCCTCCCCCACCCAACCTCTAATGGATATTCCATGTCGTTTTGACTTAAAATATCTACATATAATCATATTCAGATCTTTTTTAGACACTTGTCCTGTTTGTGAAACTCAACAGTTGCAGTTTTTTTTGTTTTTTTTTTTTTGGGGGGGGGGGAGCGGGATAACCGACAAAAACAAAAGCTCGCATACTTCCAGCCGCAAGTGGACAAACGAACCTGCGGTTACATCAAAATCGTTTTGATGTCAAAATCAAACGACGCAGGGTAACAATTCTTATGTTCTCTTGTGGGTTTTCAAACTTTAGAATTATATTTAATTTTCGTGTCTTGATAACTTATGCCAACCGGCGTCTGATGGTCTATCGACCGGTACTTTGAGAAGCACTGAATTAACAAAAAGTCATTAAATAAATTTTAAGTGACCCAATATTTCAGTGGAAGTTTTATTTAAAGTTAGCCTCTCGACGTGACGTCACATTTCTTCAACCCCCCTCTCCACGTCACGCATCGTCACAAAAGTGAGACCCCCCTCCCCCCTAGGTGCGTGACGTCATTTATGGACGGCCCCGAAGTAATAAAAACCGGCATTTAACAATTGGCATTAAGTTATTTTTAAAACAGTTAGCACTGAAAAGAAGTTAAATAACGTATTAAAGTTGAGGCACTTGAATGAAAATTTCAAATTAATTTTATAAACATAAAAGTCATACAGTTGTATAGAAATTGTTTGATGATTAGTAAAAACATAAAGATCATCTTTTTATCCCAAGTGGTTCGAAAGCTATGATTTTATTTTTCTAAGACCTCATAATCTCTTTTTTTCACTATTTCGTTTTCCTTCATATTTTGTGCCCTTTTATTGGATTTTTTAAAATGCACATGCCCATAACCTAAGCATTTATTTTAATTAAATTTAAAACACGTACTATAGTTAGGGGATATATTTAAAAATAAGTAGTTCAATATAATGTCAATGAATTTAAATTTTGTTTTTGTTAAATAGTTAAAAACTATGTCTTTTTAAAATATGATTGTCCTTATAAAACAGGTTATTTTTACTCTTTCAGTACACCTTTGATGGAGAAGTTTGTACGTAAAAAAATAATAATAAATTAAGAACTATTACTAATTATTTACTAATAAATCGAATTTAAAAAAACAACAACAACATTTTTAATCACTATTTTATCGATTAAAATAATTTTAATCCATAAAATAATTTACCGATTAATCGAGAAATTAATCGGTAATTTCAGAAGCCCTATTAAATATATTATTATTTTTTTCATTAAAGTACCATAAATTAAAATACGGTTATTTATTAAAATGCTACGCCTATCCATTAAAAGTAATGTGCAAATAATTTGAATTATGACCAGAATATGAAAATTATCAAAATTCTCAATTAACTAACACCGCAATAGGCATACCTAATTAAAATTGACACCTGAAGAAGTAGCTAAGTAAAACGAGATCCGAAGTTGGAATTCTACTTGATTCTAATTTTCAAAGTTTCTCTTTGGTATGCTATAAGTTATAATCCCAATTTAATTATTATTTTTTTAATCAATGCAAATCCATTTCACGGAACAAAGTGATATGCTAATAAAAAACGCTGTTAGATTTTATATCAGCCAAAACAATTTGTGAAGAAATATGAGTGTTGAAAATTTAGAAGACGTTGTTATATCTTTAGGACAAGAAGTGCAACGGGAATTGTTTTTATCAATGAATAGAATTGAAAATTAAATAAAAGAATGCTTTGATAAGGTATGTTGCATATCCTTGTTAGAATATATTCGTATTTAATGGTATTATATGCCATATAATACCCTGTAACCTACTAAATAAAGAATTTGCACATCAAATAAATTACCGTTTTGACATTAATAAAGAAAATTTCAATGTTGAAAGAAACATGATCCCTGTTTTTATACCTGTACGTAACACTACTGGAAGAGACATTGTATCAGAAAAACGAGGGGAAAGACCTTTTTATCTTTTAAAAATTTTCAACTGTACATATTGGAAAAGTGTGTACCCAACAGAAAAATTGTAATTTTGCTAACATTTTTCTAAACAATTGCTATTACTGTTGCTAGTTGTGAAAGGAGCTTCTCCAAACTGAAGTTGATAAAAAAAAATGTATTTGTTCCACAATGAATGAATAAAGATCATAAAATCTTGCAGTATTGACCATAGAACAAGATATTACAAATAATTTGAAATTTTGAAGGCACTACACGATTTTTCTGCTATGACAGTTAGTAAAGTAAATGTATAACTATGTTTACATACTAATGTATACAATTTCTTTGTAAAAAGTCACTTATCAATTAATAAAAACTAAAAGATTATTAATTGATAATATTTTTTAAAATATGTGTTGCCTTGGGGGGAGGGCGGCGTGGACCTGTGACCTCAGTAACTTTCTTGTGGCCTTTAAAAAAAATTATCTTGTATTTTCATAGGTGTGTATTTATAGGTATAATATTTTAAGCGACCTCTTTTATTACTGCTTACATAAATATAACATGCAATGTTAAAAATGTTTCCCACTTTCAATTACAATTATTTATTCATGTTGATTAATTTATAATAGTCCATCATATTATGATTGACTTAAGCGATCAGCCATAAATGACCTCCAGCTATTTTTGCCGTTTTTTTAAACCTTCGACCCCTCGTCACTCGTCGTCATAGAAACCTAGACCCGTTTTTCCATATGACGTCACAAAGCTTTGCCATCCCCAGCCCTCATAAAAACCTTAATTTTGAATTTCAAATCAATTTTTAGTCGTTTGAGTATGTCCTTAGTGAACAGCAGCCCTCTAATATCGCAACACGCGTGAAGCTATGTAAAATGCACTAATTAAAGTGTCAGTATCAAATATATAAGTCGAACTTTTATTTAAAGTTGGACGTTTTTGATGTTACATCACCTTTATTAAACACCCCCCCTCGTCACAAATGTAGTAATCCCCCACCCTGGCACGTGACGTCATTTATGGATGGCCTCTAAAAAGGGAGGCACATTGGAGCTACGCCACTGTTATTAGCCAAATATGATTTTACTTTAGGGGCCGTCCATAAATGACGTCACGCGATTTTGGCCGATTTTTGACCCCCTCCCCCCTACGTCACGCGTCGTCACAAAATCGTAGACCCCCCCTCCAAAAGTACGTCACAAAACTTTGACCCCCCCCCCCTTAAAAAAAACACTTTATTTTCAAAATAAGTGTTTCAAATAACTTTTTTGTCATTTAAGTATTCATTTAATGTATTTCTACAATGTAATATTGTAACACGCGTGAAGCTAAGTAAAAGACATTTAAAAAATTGTAAGCCAGTGATTCTCAAACTTTTACATATCAGACGACCGCAAAGACTTTGTCCATTTCACCAGGTACCGATGCATTCTTTTGCCCGTTTGACATGATTTTCTCTGTACTGATTTGATAGCAAAATGAGGCCCTACAAAACTTAAAGCCCTATAAGATTAAGTATGAATTCAGATTGTCTTATTTATTATATTTTTAAAATAAATGTTAAGTTTCCAAGGCATTGCAAGACAGCTAATGAACAATGCAGCGGTAATGTCAAAAACCATTCGATGTGATTAACCTTCATGATTAAGCTCGTGAATATAACTGTTGATGTTACAAGAATCATTGCATTGTTGACAGACCTAGAATATATAGATACAAGTAAGACAATTCCTCCAATTGATTTCAATCTTTTAATGACAGTTTTCCTACTAAGTATATGCACATCAAAGGCATTTGACCTAAAATTATCACATTGGTATCACGTCTCATGTTATCTAAAAAAATTATTAGGTATGCGCTGGAAGAGGAAATCGGAAAATAGCCAATACTGTACGAACCCCAGATTTGTGCAGGAAATTAGAGTGCCATCTTGTAAATACAGTAATTCCTGCAAGTTGAGGGCTGAAAAATTACTATAACATTATTAAAATATCCAATCTTATCATAACTTTTTACTCCGAAGCTCACACGTTTGTTTGTTTTTTTTATTTATTTATTTCAATTCTTTTCTCTTCAGGATTTCACGTACGTCACACAAGAGTTGTTAATATAATGTCACCAATGGACGAGGGGTGTTTAAATTGTTGCATCCTTTTGTGGAATTTATAAACTAATGAAAAATACATGGCTACCGCTATCGGCCTGTTAAACCAAGGGGTCGGTTAACAGCGATAAATCATCTCATTTTGAGTAAAAAGGGAACTCTTGGGTGTAATGCTGAATCATAATCATTGTGGGGATAAACGGCCGTGAAAAAAACGAAATGTGTTAACATCATTATATTATATTTTATTTTAATTCATACAAATTAAACATTGATTATAAATCATTACCGTTAACTTCTTTGTTAAAAAAATATTTAAAAATAATATTTTTAAAATGTATTTTATTAAAATTGACTGACGGACATCCCTTAAGAAAGAGGTCGGCTAACAGGGGTAAATTACCTCATCTTGGGCTTGGGTCAAAGGGAATTTTTGGGAGTAATGCAGACTCATTTGGGACATATAGAATCCACTCCACTCCACTAGATATTTTAAAATACGTCATGTGTACGTTTACGCTTGTAACATATGCCCACTATTGAACCGGTTCTTTCCAGAAAATGCATTTGTTAAATTTGTTATCTATATAGATTTCTTATTTACGTACTATACGAAGACACCTAAATCCAACATACTTTCATTTATGTTGACACAAGTGACAATAATCTTAATCAACATGACTGGACTGTATCAAGTATCCTTTCTGTCATATTTAGAATTAATGCCTTAAAAACTGAGTTCAGAAGAAAGTATTTTTGTGCTCCTCTTGAATTGCGATGTCGAGAATTTGATGCATTCAATAAAGTTAATGAATACTTTTGACTAATTTTAAATGAACACATTAATCATTATATTTAGAATGGTCAGAGGCGTTTGACCAAAAGCCAATCGAAAAATTATATCAAACTTAAAACGTTTATAATTGTATCAAATAGATTCCCCTCCACCACCCACCAAATGGATATTCCGTGTCGTTTTGACTTAAAATATCTACATATAATCCTATCAAGATCTTTTTTTAGACACGTGTCCTGTTTGTTAAACTATACAGTTGAAGTTGGAAGGGGGGGGGGATAAACAACAACAACAACAACAAAAAGTTCGCAGACTCCTGCCGCGAGAGAACTAAAAAGAAGCTGGTGACATCACAAACGCTTTGATGTCAACGTTCGCAGCGTAACAATTTGGTACGTTCTCTTGTGGGTTCTCAAACTTATAATATAATTTTCGTGTCTTGATAACTTAAACCAACCGGCGGCTGATGGCCTATCGACAGGCACTTTGAGAAGCACTGAATAAAAAAAAGTCATTAAATTTAAATACATTTTAAGAGACCAAACATTTCAGTGGAATGAGTGGAAGTTTTATTGAAAGTTACTGTTTCGATGTGACGTCACATTTCTTCAACCCCCCTCCCTCCCCCACGTCACGCATCGTCACAAAAGTGAGACCCCCCCCTAGGCGCGTGACGTCATTTATGGACGGCCCCTTAGACAGTCATCTAAAGTTTGGAAAGGAAAATGAATGTTATTTAAGTCATGATTGATAATCAATGATTTGCAAATATATTTAATTCAAATGATTTGCATCTGAATTATCGGCGATAATTGATAATGAAGTTTATTCTGCACAGTTATTTTTTCTTTTGTTGATTTAACCGTTGATATATCTAAACCGAACTGATGTCAGTTTCTTTACGTTCAGTTTTAATATACGGACAAGTTGTGGAAAGATGTATAGGCTTTTATACAGCCCTTGATTAACTATTAGGCAAACAAGGCACGTGCCTGGGGCACAAAGCGTTCAGGGGCACAAGTCCTCAAGAAAAATGTGTATATTATCTCAAAATGAGGGGTAGGACTGCAATCAGGCTTATACAAAATTCAATGGAAAAGACGTAAACAAGGTATGGGTTAGCCTGACCGGACGTAACAAAACAACGAACGTTTCGGCAAAGAGCCTTTACCAACGAATATACAAGACACAAACAAAACGAAAATAAAAATGAAAAATGAAGGAACTTAGCTGCGGTGGAATCCGAAGTATCAAAAGAAAAAGTGACTTTTTTCTTTGGATACTTCGGATTCCACCGCAGCTAAGTTCCTTCATTTTTCATTTTTATTTTCGTTTTGTTTGTGTCTTGTATATTCGTTGATAAAGGCTCTTTGCAGAAACGTTCGCTGTATATTATCTCAGTAGCCATGTGTTATCGACATGGCATTAGCCAATTGCAAATGTAACATCGATTTGCTCATTATTCTTAAGTCTCAGCATCGGATTATAAAAGCGTTATGTTTACATGTTTAAAAGAAAACCAGCCACATAAGGGCGACACCAGAAGAGAAGCAGAAAACATAGCAAAGAAGATGCAAGAATTATTTTTTTTTTCTCATGCTTCTCGATGGGAATAAATGTTATATTTTCACAGGGTCAAAATGAGCACGTGACTTTGAATAAGTGTGTTGATTCGTATTCTTTACTAGCAGATAACTTGTCTGAATCTAGGAATAAATTCGAAAGGTTTGATAGTAGGGCTGTCCATTTTTGTTGAAAAATTCTTCCCGGGTACCCGCCAAAATTTCGAACGGGTACCCGGGTTACCCGTTCGAAACATCGCATTATTTTCCCCGTCATGACCGCTATACAATCGTACCTAGCTACCTCCCTTTTACCTCATTTCACACAGTACTCACACGGCCGTCGTTCATAAATGACGTCACGCGATTTTGGCCGATTTATAACCTGGCTCATTCCCCCAATTGTCACAAAATCTTAGAACCCCCTCTTACATGTCGTCACAAATATTTGCACCGCCCCCTCCCAACCCCAGTAAAAGCCGTACTTCCTTTTTGAAAATAAACATGTGTCAATTAACTTTACTGTCACTTAAGTTAAATTTGTATTCAAAGTGAAGTTGAACTCTAAAATCGATACACGCGTGAATCCACGTAAGACGACATTAAATAAATTGTAAGCATTCAAGTGTTTAAGTGGAACTTTCATTTTAAGTTTCACGTTTTGATGTGGCGTCACATCTTCAAAACACACCGCACCCTTCGTCAAAAATGTGTTACCACCTCCTCCCCTAGATGCAAAACGTCATTTACGGTTTTATGGCTTCTTATCCGTATCTTAGACTTACTGTTAGTAACTAATTTATTGACTTAAAAAATGACGATGGTGTATTATTTTTTAAAATTTTTTGGACAAGGCACACGTTGCAACGATTACACAAAACACAATCGAATGGAGCGTATTTTAAAGTAACTTTAATGTGAAAGTGTTTTTATTTACAAAACCAAACATGGAGTCTCTCCCCATAGACTGGGTGAAACTGTTTAATTTAATAATTTTAAAAGCGCTGAAAACATTGTACGCATTATTAACATCAGTCATATTAATTATATACATGAGTGAAAATTGAGTTTTGCGTGCCACGAGTTTTGCGCTAATTGGCCATAGGCTCCGGCTTCAGCCTGCTGTATTTTCTGGATTTGCTTCTATAGCCTTTGAGCATCCAGGGCCATCTGCAAGGCAGCAGTTGTTGGTTTGGCAAGTGATGCAGCGTTCGCACGCATTACCCCACCGCTTTTCACCCATATGGAACTCGGGGACGCCCTAGGCCCCGGGAACAAATCTTTGGCCTCCCATGGATTCGAGCTCGTGACCATCGAAGCGCAAGTCGAGCCCGCTTGCCACTCGACCACCGCGGCCCCTCTAGTTAACCAACTTTAGGTAGTATCAATGGTCGTATTTCAAAGGAAAGTTGGTGTCAAAGTAGGGATTTTTTAAAATTTCCAAACAGCCGCTTTGTTGTTGTTTTTTTTTTAAATTCCTGTTTTCTTTATTGCGTTTCGTTTCTGGAACTCGCTTAGATATTTTAATTGATGTCAGACATCGTTAAAATCGGTATTTATAATACGGATATAAAAGTGAGGGTCATTAAAGAATAGAACATTGTGTTTTATTTGAAATAATGTTTATTGATGTTTTAATTTGTTGTAACACCATCAGACCATCATCCTACCTAGTTATTATTGTCACAAATACTGACTAATTTTGAATTTGTTTAAGACGATTTCAACTTTCTAAAATTTATAAAACACGTTTTTTCCCCTTATTATGATCAAGTAAGCGTTTTTGAGCTTTTACAAATGTTACTCCACCGGGCTATGGCTATGTCATGGGCTAGATTGGGCCCAGGTCCTGAGACCTGTGGAGGATTCCCGCTCTGCTGATAGATAACAGGGCTCAGTGAAAATATTATTGTCATTGTATCCCTTATGATAGGGATCAAACTAATTGCCACTTTTTTTTTTTTTTTTAAATTTATTTTTTAAAAAAAATTATTATTTTTTTTTTAAAGGGGGGTTGCAGTGGAAAACTCAAACTTCTCTCATCGATCTCCGCTGCAGTCCCTTTTTGGACATAGCGTTTACTTTATTTAATTTAGATGTACATAGTTTTTAGGAAATATTTGGCTGAAGGCCTTACAATGGAAAGAATATTTTTTTTTGTGGTTTTTCAAAATTGTATGATGGACAGATACATTGACGATACTACATCCAAACCAGCCTGTCTGAGGCGAGCGTGCCTCATAAGGACTAAACAACCAACACACCCAGAAAGCCTCTCGACCCATACTTATACAGACTATACAAACATACAAGCATGGTGATGTGAGTGATATGCCCCGTGAAGTGAAATGTGAGAATGAGAGGGACGAAAAGTGGAATGGTGTGAACAGACATAATTATAAGAGAAGGGGTGATGGCTTTTCCTCCAGTTGACTTGTCCGTGCCTGTTCCTTTTGATTTTACCGATTTCTCTCTGAAAGGAAAAGAGCAGATTTCTGAGCGCAGACACAGTGTTGCGAAGTCGGGGGAAATTTCCCTAATTGTGGGAATTTTTGAGCCAAATTTTGAGAAAAGGGAATTTTTAAGGGTTTTGCCTAAAAAATTGGAATTTTTTTAGATTGACAAATTTTAAAAATTAAATACATTCTTGAATGAAAATAAAATAAATTAATTTGAAACATGCTCTTTTTCAAATAAGAAATACTTGTGTTTTGATGTGGCGGGAGGCGGAGGCTCTTTGACGTAATGTTTGTTTATTTTTAGCATGTCTAGGTTTTTTTCAGATCTATGTTTTTTTCCTGACGTTTTGGCAAGGTTTTCCCCAACATTGTCACTGACAGTTTTAGGTTAGATTGGGTCAATGTATTACCATTAAATGATATAATTGATTAGTCTGAGCCCAAATCATTATAAACTGTTTGTTACATATATAGGACCAGATCAGTAATACTATGTAAATATATAACAAACTATGTAACCATGTATGATTGATTCATTATTTATAAATAACAAAGAATTCATTGAAAAATATTTTAATCAATCACAGACAAATTTAAATTACAGGATTATCATAATACCATTTAAAAAAATCTTAATGTTAAAATTTAAAAAGTATAATCTATATTTTGGCTTTGTAGCCAAGCTGTTAAATAAAAACATATAGATTAAATAAAAATTGAAAGTACTCTAATAAGAATTGTCTTAAAAATGCAGAAATATTTATTATTTTTTAATTTTAAAGTCCAAAGTCATTAAGATGAATGCGAAAGCATTTTATTTTATTTGCCACTTTCTATGTTTTTTCCCAAGTTTTTATTATTTTTAGCGCATTTTCGAGATGTCGAAATCGCTATTGCACCCGTTTTGTCCGTCCGTCTGTCATCACCCTTGATCACAGCATCCATAAGTCCTAGACCCATGATGTATATATGTTTTTTGTATGCCCTGACCTGCCATTTGTGCATCAACACTCAGTTACTCGATTCGTTAAAAAACCCCGTTAAAACTACCAAAAATATTTCGAATCGAGAGGTAACACTAGCGCAGGGAACGGCCGCCATTGCCGGAGGTCGAATGAATAATTCTTCACGCATTGAAGAGTGGTGCGAAAGGGTGCAAAAGAATTAGTTTTTTTTTTTTTAGTTGACGTCATTAGAATATGTGTAAAAGTTTAGAGAGTTTTACGTCATCATTTGTGGTGACTTGTAGTTGGATTAAAGAGAAAATAATATTTTTTTTAAATGTAAAGAAATGACTTTTAAATAAAAAAATGTCACATATATTCATTACACAAGAAAATTCATAAAAATATGTCTAAAATCTAAACACAATTACTGATAAGTACATAATTTTGATATCTAACATAAGTACTGATACATAATACGAAAATGCGCTAACACGTCCTGAATTCCAATAGGTGCCAGGCTTGACAGATTTTTTAAAATGCATGTGGGAATTTTTTGACTCCTGCGTGGGAATCCGGGGATATGGCCCTTGCATTATAGTTTTGCATTGGCTTGCCACTTCAGACCAACCACTGTACAAGTATGATAGAAATGTAACAATTAAAATTAGGATATATATAGATTAAACTTATTATAGCAATTTAATAGTTTTAGTAAGTAATATATACCTGCAAAATTTAAAATGGTTTCTTTTAAAATTAATTTTTACTTGTGAACGAATGTTTAAGTTACTAAAAATAATTTTGTTTAGTAACACAGGTTTCTAATAATATGTGCAGTGAATAGAAATAAAATTTCAAATGATTTCAAAAGAAATCTACAATTCTTATCATGTTACCTTACTTTACTAAAGAACAACGCAACTGATAACATACGTTTGTTCCGGTGCTTTATGGTGCGCAAAATAAAACAATAGTATTTCACAAGTCACTCACTCACTAACTGGATTGAAGTATCCGTAACGCTTTGACATCCTTGTTTGATATTATATTTTAATATAAATTGTGCTTTAAGAGGAGTGCAAGATAATTATAAATTACAGATTCATGCGGTAAAGAAAATAGTACATGACGTCATTGTCTTAGCCTACACTTTATTTTTGGAGACAATAACGATCTAAAAAGAGGATTTTATGATTTTAATTATAAAATACTTTGTGTACATATCGGGAAGTTAAATATTTCGTATTTATCAAACTAGAATAAGCTATTTGGAGATTTGGACAAAAAAAAAAAAAAAAAAAAAAAAAAAAAATCTATCTTGATCTATCTTATCTTAGATATACAGACGCTCCTTCTATGCAGAAGATAATTGCGTCCACAGACCATGAGAGATGATCTGTTGGCAAGTGATGCAGCGGTCACAGGCCACAGCTATAGGGGTTCCACGCATTACCCCAGCCGCCTAACTATTGTCTAGTTAGGTACCCATTCGGAGCTGGGTGACTCGGGGGCTCCTCAGGCCGCGAGAACAAATCCTCACCTTCGTGTGGATTCGAACCCGTGACCATCGGTCTGACAGTCGAGAGCGCTACCTCTCGACCACCACGTCCCACCTAGCTCGGATGGGTGGAGGTGGAGAGGGATTGGGTGGAAAAGTGGGGGGGAGGAGTCCTAATTAGCCAAATAGTAAAACTAATGAGCGCGTCAATTAATGTAATTTATAGTAGTTTGAAGGTAAAACTTTTACTTTGATTATTATTAATATGGCATTGCTGTTGTAAAAATATAAATCTTTCCTTTCACATTTTAATATTACAAGATATAATGCATACATGTAATCACATTCCTTACTTTAATGAAATAAGTAAACAGTGAGTAATTTAGGCTTAGATAGGGAAAATACCATGATCTCATCGAACAACCATGAATCATAACTATTACTATTTTAAACATAGCTTGATAGTTTTGCATACACTGATAAATTAGATTTTTTTAGAGAATAGATTTCTTAGTCTTATTCAATCTATCGAATGTAAATTTATCTAGTTAAAGAAATAAATAATTGAGAGGCAAAGGGCCACAATTAAATAATAATAATATTTAAAAAAAATAAATAAATAAAAATAAAAAACCCAACTATGAATGGAGTTTAGCTTTTTATTTTTTCCAGGTTTAATTTTTAATTTTCAATTCAAGCCATCGTTTCCGGGTTGGAAAAATAGTACACAGTTGTAGTGTCGTTTTTCAAATTAAACCGAACTTGTTTTATGATATTTGTTTAATTTATGTTAAATTAGGAGCTTGTTACCGTTGACGCCGTTAGCTATGAGTATGAGTTTGGCTTACTGTGAGTTTAACTTTAACTACTGAAATATGTCTATCAAGGAAATACCAAGTTTAACAAAGCTTCTTACTTCTTGATTCTTTGTAAGTCTAGAACTAGAATCCTAGACTAAGTTACTAAGTTTATTCTTAGACGTCTTAAAAAAACTCTTCCATTCTTAATTTAATTCTTAACTTATTTACTACAATTAAAATTACAACAATGAATGACTCAATGACAATAATTCAATAACGACCACAACAGTATTCAGAATTTAATTTATAATATTAGGCCTATTTAATAAATTTTAATTCAGTAGACTAAGGCTAAGGTACTAAGCAGGCAAGTGACTATCATTTGTCAATAGCAGTATGAGTATAAGTTTTAAATTTAATAGTTTTATTTAGTAATTTAATAAGTCATTAGTTTTAAAATTAAAGAATATTAAATTGTATAGACTCTTCAAATTGTTTTTACGAATTAGGCAGGCCAAAATAAAATTGCAAAATGAACACAACAGACAGAAGAATTTTCTGGGTTTTCTTGCCTTCGAGGTATTTGAAAACTTTGATTTTGTTAGCAGTTCTTGTTTATTTTAAAGGTAAGTCACAATTACTTTACTTTTTATTAGGGCTGTTATCGATTAATTAAATTTAATCGTTAACTTTTGAAAAATTACCGATTAATTAATCAATAATTTTGTATGACGTCATTAAACTGAAAATTTCAAGGCACGTAATAAAAACAGGCAATTGGTATTGTCATTAATTAAATTATTTTTAAAACAGTTAGCACTGAAAACAAGTTACATAACGTATTAAAGTTGAGGCACTTGAATTAATTTCAAATTAATTTTGTAACTATAAAAGTAATACAGCTATAAAGAAATTGTTAAATGATTAGTAAAAACATAAAGATCATATTTTTATCCCAAGTGGTTCAAAAGGTATGATTTTTTTTTTCTAAGACCACATAGTGACATAGTTACTTTTTTCAATTTTTTATTTTCCTTCACATTTTGTGCTCTTTTATTGCATTTTTTAAAATGACCATTACCTAAGTGTTTAATTTAATTTAATTTAAAAGATATAATATTGTTAGGAGATATATTTGAAAATAAGTAATTCAATATAATGTCATGGATTAAAATTTTGTTAAATAATTAAAAACAATGTGGTTTTTTTATATCAATGTCCTTATAAAATAGGTTATTTTAAAGTTTACACTCCCCGAACTCCCATAACGGAGAAGATTGTACGTTAAAAAAAATAATGATAAAATAAAAACCTTTATAAATTATTTATGAATAAATAGAATAGATTTTTAAAAAACATTTCTTTTTTTTAATCACTATTTTATCGATTAAAATAATTTTAATCGATAAAATAATTTACTGATTAATCGAGAAATTAATAGGTAATTTCCGCAGCCCTACTTTTTATACAAATAAACTTTACAATGTCAGTAGTCAGTAGTCAATAGTATGTAAGTAAGAATGTAGTTGTAGAATATAAGTATTAGAGTCAGTCAGTATAATATACTAAACAAATTATTAATCATTAATGGCTCAAGAAAATAAAGCAAAGTTAACATTTCAAATTTCAGACGATGTTAAGCCTACTTTACAATTACATAGCTGTTATTATGGCTCACTGATTTCCAATATAAAAATAAATGATCCTGAACTAATAATTTTAAAGGTTTAAAATGAAATTTATATTTAGGTATAGTTGTTCATTTAACATAGCATAATGACAGCAAAGATCGTTGCAAAAAATATTGTCTCGTACTTGTAAAGGCAAAGGAACTGAATTGCTCCTAATTATAATTAGCCTATCCAGCCTGAGTTAATCATGATACTTAAATACTAAATTTATGACCATTTCGTGTCCATGTAAATGCAATAGTGGTACCATCACTTGTACCACTATTGGAAGTTTGATAAATTATAATGCCATATAATGAAGTAGTTTGACATCTACTCTTTAATTATTAGTCTGATATTTTGGGTGGGAAAAAGAGAGGAGAATACGGAGAATACCTTGACTTGGGCTGAAAATATCAAGAACTGGGGATAATTATTTAAATCTTTTTTTAGGAGTGTTATCGATTAAATTAAATTTAATCGTTAACTTTTGAAAAATTACTGATTAATTAATCGATAATTTTGTTAAGCTAAAAATAAAGATGTATGATGTCATTAAACTGGAAATTTCAAGGGAAGTAATAAAAACAGGCAATTGGTATTACCATTAAGTTATTTTAAAAACAGTTACCACTGAAAACAAGTTACATAAGGTATTAAAGTTGAGGCACTTGGATGAAAATTTCAAATTAATTTTATAAAAATAAAAGTAATACAGCTGTGTAGAAATTGTTTGATGATTAGTAAAAACATAAAGATCATATTTTTATCCCAAGTGGCTCGAAAGCTATGATTTTTTTCTAAGACCTCATAATCGCTTTTTTCACTATTTCGTTTTCCTTCATATTTTGTGCCCTTTTATTGCATTTTTTAAAATGCCACTAACCTAAGTATTTAATTTAATTAAATTGAAAACACGTACTGTTGTTTGTTTTCGACATCCTTCCGTCTCGCGAGACGATGGTGCATCACCGTTGGGTTGCATTTTCTCGAGTGGCTGTGCAGTCCTATCCTTGAGTGACAGTCTTTGCCACAGTTTTTACACACAAGTTCTGTGCTTCCAAATGTTTTGGCCTTTCTCCTAGCTCTTCTGTCTGCAGCCTCCTCCATTCTTTGCTTCTCGGCTATTATGACGCCTTTTTTGACAACTGTGCGCCACGTAGATCGGTCTTCTGCCTTACACTCCCAGTCACTTGTATGTATTTTGGCTGCTTTCATGTCCCTTTGACAGACATCTTTAAATCGCAAGCGTGGGCGACCTGTTTTCCTCTTTCCTGAAGCAAGTTCTCCATATAGGAGGTCCTTCGGGATGCGGCCGGGGCTCATTCTTTTGACATGTCCTAGCCACCTCAGGCGTCTTTCACTAAGAATTGAGAACATGCTTTGGGTATTGGCACGCGTTAGTACCTCACTATTAGGCACTTTTTCTTGCCATTTAATACCAAGGATGCGGCGCAAGCATCTCAAATGGAAGCTGTTAAGCTTACGCTCTTGTGATGTATAAGTGGTCCATGTCTCGCTCCCATATAGTAGTGTACTGATGACACAGGCTCGATAGACGCACAGTTTGGTTTTCTCCGTTAGCTTGGTGTTTTGCCAGACCCGCTTATTTAGTTTAGCCATTGTTGCGGCTGCCTTGCCAATTCTGCTGTTTATTTCTTCTTCAATGGACAGTGTATTGGAGACCTTGGATCCCAAGTAGGTGAAGCTGTCCACAACCTCCAAGTTTTCATTATCGATATTTATGGTAGGAGGAGGTCGAGTGTCTTGGGCCATGATGTTTGTCTTTTTCAAGCTGATTTGCAGACCAAATTCTTTGCAGGCATTGGAGAAGCTTGACACGAGTTGTTGCAAATCAGATTCTGTATGTGCTGTTAGTGCCGCATCATCCGCAAATAGTAGCTCTCGAATTAGGACATCCGTCGTTTTGGTCTTGGCTCGGAGGCGGGCAGTGTTGAAAAGTCCTCCATCAGCTCTGGTATGTAACCAGATTCCCTCACTGCTATCCTTGAATGCGTATCGAAGAAGTACAGAGAAGAATATTGCGAAGAGTGTTGGTGCGAGTACACATCCTTGTTTAACTTTGCTGCTGACAGGGAAGGCCTCTGACTTAGCTCCATCGAACTGCACTGTGCCAAGCATATTTTCATGGAACTGTCTGATGATGGCAAGTAGGTGAGGGGGACAGCCAATTTTTGCCAGTATTTGGAATAGCCCGTTGCAACTGACTAAGTCGAAGGCTTTTGTAAGGTTCACAAATGCAATATATAGTGGCATCTGCTGCTCTCTGCATTTTTCCTGGAGCTGTCGTATGGAGAACACCATGTCTATGGTAGACCGACCGGACCGGAAACCACACTGAGATTCTGGATAGACGCGGGATGCTAGGCTTTGTAAACGT
>MUZC01001309.1:294661-320800 GCA_002072015.1 Radix auricularia
GGGGGGGGGGGTAATTAAAAATGGTCAAAAAAAAAAAAGCTTGACATATTTTATGGAAGACCCCATAGTGAAACAGCATCCTTTAATCTACTCTTCGATAACACAAATTTCGGATAATTTCAGCTAAATGGCGGAGACCTAAATCAAGTTATGATTTAATTTAGTTTTGAACTTTTATTAAAATTTCTTTGTTGAAAATTAAGAGGTGTAGCAAAGATATTTTATGCCAGAGGACAAACTATAAGATTGATGCTTGCCCCCCTCCCCCTTTAAATTACAATCTTAACCTTGTTCGCTTATTAATTATTGTAATATTACTATTATAACATTGAAATTATAAGCTTACATTTGGCATAGGGCTTATTCACCCCTTTCCCTCCCCTTGCTACCCCTAAATTGTGTGTGTGAGTGTGAGTGTGTGTGTGGGGGGGGAGGCTAAGGTTTCCTTATCATTATCAGAAACTCAAAAATTATTTGACTATTTTGCCAAGTGAAAAAAATTAGTAGAAACCACTCACACAGTCACAGGAGATCTGAAGTTTTTGTTAGTTAATCCTTAAACATTAATTTAACACTTTAATACTTATCAAACTTTACCTACTCTAAACTCTAACAAAAATCTTAACCGCCCTAAAAGTATCACATTCAGAATGGTCATAAGAGTGAAATTAAAATATGAATTTAAAAAATTATTTATAGTGAAAATTTACAATAAAAAATGACATCTCTAATTTAAAGTTCAAATTGAACGACTTATTTATTTTCAATTACCCTTAGCTGTGCTTTCCTCGGGGTTGCCTTTAGATTTGTTTTGTTTATTTCCCATTTCAATATCGAAGCTACATATGGACTCAAATTTTATCTAAACTAAAAGGCCATGATCATATGACGTTAACATTATTGATTATTATTTAATATCTCTAGCCGGCTCAGCACCTAAAGCAACTTCCAGACTGTCGGTGTTGCCACTATGAACCTGTAAAAGAACACATTAGTAATACTTTTTAAAATAATAAAAGTATCGCTATGCTTAAACATATTAGTATTAGTTAGCTGAACGCGCGCAATAAATAACTAAATCTCTCCCGCATATCCCAGTTAAAAAGTTTAAGTACGAGCGTTTTGTGAGAAAAGTTAACAAACATATTTTAAATATTAATTTTAAAAAGTTAAATTGTCTTTACCATTATTAAATAAGAATTAATTGGTCTTAATTACAAGCTCCCAAGACAACATATACATTCAAGGATACAGACACCCCCTTCCCCTCCCTGATAATCCTTTTTGGCCTGGTTCCCTGGATGGACGCCCTACCCACAACGCCTCTTTGAAGACACACTACGCTTTGAAGGGATGATGACAGGAATTACTGAAGACGTGATTTTTACAATATTTCTTCAAAAGTGAAATCTTTCGTTGGATGTGGTGAGTGCAGATGATAAAGAAAAATTTACAGCTGATCTCCATAAGGGAAACACACCAGAGACGTCACTAAGGTTGGTTTCACCCAGTGCGGTAGGTTATGGTGTCACCCACTGCGGTAGGTTATGGTGTCACCCCCTCACGACTTTCTCAAAACGGTCCACAGACCTCGTACGATACTGCCAGTGCCATAAAACGGGAACATACGAATTTTACATTTCGGTGGGACCCCATTGTGATGGTGTCATCCGGTGCGGTCCGCACCACCCCCTCCCCCACAGAGAAAACACCGCGGGGATTGGGGTGGGGGAGAGACTAAGGCCAAATTCCATGAACTGTATCAGGCTGAAAATAAAAATTCAAGGGTGATGACTTCAATCAGATTAAAGATTATTGCGCACCACCAAAATGATAAGGATCTTAGCAAAAGACGGGCGTGGCAAACCCACAAGCTGACCAACCCTTGACCTCGATGACCAACTGGCCTCTTGTGGGTACTGAAGCTTATCCGAGCATGCAACGGCCGAATATCTGTGACACTTAGAGGTATTCAGAGTCTCATTACAAAATCGAAGGTTATGGGAGGAGGTGGTTGTGTGTGTGTGTGTGGGGGGGGGAGAATCGGACTGAGGTAGCCTTAGCAGTATGTGTGAACTTGCGCGAGAACCCCTCAGGCGCGTGGTCTTGGTTGCCTGTCCTACTTGACACCCTTGTGGGTTTCAATAATGAACTGTATTTCTATCTATGTTGTCTTACTTGACGAGACTCGCTTTAGTCTCTGCTGATGCCATTGGAGATCTAAGGCTCAATCTCTAGAGATATTTAACATTTACTTCAGGTATACTTTCAGCTAGCTTTTAAAATAGAAATACTAATTTTTTATAGTTTAAAAATTATTATAATTATTATTTTTTTAAAGCCCCTGAATGAAAATAAAATACTCAGTTGGTTTTATAAATCAATGATAATCATCTGGAAGGAAAAAAACATAGAAGCGGCTACGACTTTGTAGGAAAGAGTTACCCATCATGTGTTGACTAGCAGCAACAACAACATTAAGGTGGTAACAGTAAACATGTTAGAACTCTTCAAACTGGTTAAAATTAGAAATATTATTAAAATTAGACTACACTACCATAAACTATCGCATGTTTAAAAGCAGGGCCGTCCTTAACGCATAGGTCCGTTGGGTATATGCCCGGGGGCCCACAAGCCATGGGAATATGTTTATTTATATATATATTATGTATATTTATTTTTTATTCCTGGAGTGGGGGTGGGGAGGCGCACTCTTTATTTTCCCAGGGGCCCGACACTATTTTTTACCCAAGGCCCAAGGGCCGAATGTTGTATAGGCGGCTCTATTTAAAAGCATTCATTTACAAACTTGGGCGAAAAAAATTATTTAAAAAATTAGGCCTAAATGTAAATTGTAGGCCTATATTAGTGTGTTATAATTATTAATTACCGGTACGTAACATAAACATTTCATTAACATGTTTGTGGTTAAAGATTATACATTTACTTCAGAGATCAGCCATAGATGACGCACGCAAGTCAAAGCATTATCATTAATTTAAATAAACGATTAAAAAAAATGCTGTAATACATGCATTAGGTAAACCAGTAAACAAAAGTATGGCAGTGGCTATTGAGACGCTAGCATCTTAATAGCCCACAGGCTATTGAGACGCAAACAAAATAATAAGCCAATGAAAATTAAGTAGTCGTCCTTGACTGACATCACGCACCAAGTGGGGTAAGGGAGGGGGTCATGCATTTGAGACGGTGTGTGAGAGAGTGTTAAATAAGATGTCACATGTAAATTAGCGACCTAAAATAAAACTTCTAGAAAAATGTTCGATAGCTTGCTATTTCTTTTTAAAAAAAAAAACAAATTACACAAACTATTTGGGTAAGAAGACATAAATGTAAGCTTTATTTATGAACTAATACTAATAAAAGTAGACATTTCGGCTAATATGCCTTCATCAGTACATTAACATAAATAATTACTTACATAAATCTTAAAACATATTATATGATAAAAAATGAAAATAAGGGAAAAACAAAAACAAAGAAGGACACAGAATATAGGAATAAGGAGGAAGTTAAAGTTTCTAAAGTAACAGTGAAAGCCACAACGGGAAAACGATTTTGCGTATGGATGCGTACGGAGCAAGGGGGAGGGGTGTCTCCACTGAATGGGTACTTACGCACAACAAATATAATTTGCATAATACCAAGCCTAGTAACGTAAACCGCGAAGACTCTAACGGCATTTGTAACTGACTGACTGAGTCAAGACTGATATGCAATAATGTTTTATAAATTATATTTAATCGAAATTCTGAACTTTTAAATTCATACCAAACGGAAAGGTTCACACATTGCTAAAATATATCCGTCTGATTTATATTTCCATTTCTTGAAATTAGTAGATGTTTCTCTTTCGCACAGTGTTTCAGCCGTTAAGTCATATAAACATAACGGGATGGCGATTTCACTGCTTATATCTTTATATTTTATACGTTTTTTCATTCGCCGTCCATGAATGACGCCATGCGATTTTTACCCCCCTTTCCCCATTGTTACAAAACGTAGACCCCCCTCTCCACAATATGACGACCCAAAGCTCTGATCCCCCCCCCCCCAAAAAAAAAAGTAAATTAAAAAAAAACACATTTTAATTAACATTTTTGTCATAGAAATATTTAATATGTATTTAGTTCAAGTCTTCACTCTAAGTCTAATATCGTTAAAACGCGTGAAGCCATTGAAAATGTAACTAAATAAATTGTGAGCAATCAATTTGATTTCTTAAACGTCGCCACACCCCCTTGTCTTACATCCTCACTAATGCGTTACCCTTCTCCGCCCCCACCCACAGGCGCGTGACGTCGAAGACAATAAAATTAGAACTTTCTATTACTTCTATTGTATTTTTACAATAAATTCCACACGAAAAACACACTGTTACATTTAAATATGTATTTACTGTTAGGCAATAGAATATTTTTTTAGAAATTTTATTTAAAGTTGCGCATTTACATGAGACATCATATCTAACACACTTTCACACATCGTCACAAAGGCATGACCCACTCCCTTACCCTACTTAGCGCTAGTTATCAATCAAGGACGACCCCTAAATAGGCCAACCTTAAATACTTAATTTTTATTGGCTTATTTTGTTGGCGTCTCAATAGCCTGTGGGCTATTAAGACGCTAGCGTCTCGATAGCCTGTGGGCTATTAAGACGTTAGCGTCTCAATAGCCACTGCCCAAAAGTATTAAAAAAAATCAACAAACTAAGAATGATTTGACGTTCAACTTCCCCCTTCCCTTTCCCCTTTCACTGATGCCCTTAATTAACGACATTTTAAGGATTTACTGACGGCGTTTAAAAGTAAAAATGAGACGATTGACTAACAATGATATTAAACTTATCAATATTCTTCAAGCATCTTGTTCTGTGTTTGTTGGTATCCTAGTAACGCCAATGATGAAATCTTGATATTGTAATAGAAAGGAACACATTTTGGTGTTTATGGTTTTTAAAACAAATAAAAATGTATCTATTATTTGTTGCTTGGCTTTTCATTGATTAAATAATGCTATCTTAGTCATATAGTTTTTAAAAAAAAATTAAATTTACCTATTATTTGTTGTTTGGCTTTTCAGGTGTTAAAAATGCTGTTAGTTTTGTAGTTTAAAAAGAAATTAAATTTATATATTATTTGTAGTTTGGCTTTTCAGTTGTTAAATAATGCTATCTTAGTTTTATAGTTAAAAAAATAAATTTATATATTATTTGTTGTTTAGCTTTTCATTGATTAAATTATGCTATCTTAGTTTTACGTCGACAAAACAATTAAAATATTAAAGAAGCCAGGAAATGGAATTTTAAAATCAAATGCCAAATTTTATCTGATGTGTGGATGAGAAAGCTGGAGAACAAAGAAAGTTTTACAGGGGCAGCAAACCTGAAAATAACTAAGTTAAAAAAATATGTTTGTTGGAAAAGTTACCGGTAGCTAGAGATTTTAAAAGAAAATGTCCATTGTCACTTAACTTTTATGGGGGAACTCTTTTGACCGGAAATACTATTTTAATGATCTTTATCAGAGTGATATATTGCATAAATATTTTTTCCACGAAAAATCTAAACGCGTTGCGTTGCTTTAAAAAATAAATTAAATATAATAAGAAAGTAATGTAATACACATCAAAATAAATTAATGTATAAGTGTGTAAAACAATGCCAAATTATTAAAGGAGGAAAGATTATACAGTATATTTGTAATAGCTGGCTCAGTGGTGAAGACAGCAAGAACACTGTAATGTGGTTCAAATCGAAGCTGATTAAAAAACCTTTAAAACTGAAATGACTATAAGAATAAGTTATAAGCTGTATTGTGTGGTGATCAGTGATGTGTCTGTAGATGAAATGATAGATGCAGTGGCGGTAGCTGGCACAGTGCAAAAAACTCTAATATGTTTCTCAAGAATGCTATATTTTTTTTTTGACTTCTTTTTAGTGATATCGTTTACGATATCATTTTTAGAGTACGAAAACTTAAAAAAAGGGTAAATCCAATGAAGCAGACAAATATTATTGGGCTTTCCTCAATCACAATCACACGCATTCGTAGCCGTCACGAAACACAGCCCGAGTAAAGGAGCAGTAGCTGTCTTCAATCTAAATCCACACAGTCATATTATCAGCCTGCGCACAGACATTACCCACACCCCACCTCTCATTTTACTTTAGTTGCATGTTTAAGCTATGTTGTTAAAACTCACTACGCAAACTTTGGCCCCAATCTCCCGTTACAGTTACAGTTATGGGGGAAATGCATTGAAGCTCATTTGTTGACAGACTGGGGAAAAAAACAACTAACTGCTGTCACATACGCTGGTTAGGGGGGGAAAAACGTTGTTACATTTCACGTTTATAGACCCGATTCTTCTGTGAAGAAATACACAGCCGTTTTCAGGGAGCTTCACACTGAACGTAAGTAAAACGCTTTATTCTGAGTTTCTTTTTGTGAGAGTTTGACCTAGTTTGATAACTGGCCCGTCACTGGAACAACACATAGAACCTGTAAGACTGTGCATGGGATTTATGAGAATATTAATCTTCATGCTGACTTGAAGGTTTAAATAATATAAACAAACTTTACGTTTTCGTAGAACGTTTTGAAACAGAATTGGTGGATTTCTTAATTTCTGACCTATTATCTTATCTTAGATATACAGACGCTCCTTCTATGCAGAAGATAATTGCGTCCACAGACCATGAGAGATGATCTGTTGGCAAGTGATGCAGCGGTCACAGGCCACGGCTATAGGGGTTCCACGCATTACCCCAGCCGCCTAACTATTGTCTAGTTAGGTACCCATTCGGAGCTGGGTGACTCGGGGACTCCTCAGGCCCCGAGAACAAATCCTCACCTGCGTGTGGATTCGAACTCGTGACCATCAGTATAACAGTCGAGAGCGCTACCTCTCGACCACCACGTCCCACTATTGAAAAATAGTATAACTACATACGACCCGCGGCGTAGCATACGCCGCAGACTTGCTCATAATCTGTACAAAGAAAGGGAGGAAAGAATGGACTCAAACAGCAGAACCAAGAAATGGGAACAAAAAGAATGAACTTTGGGGGGTCCGCCGACGCATTTTCGGTCTCGAGACATGCGCAGTGCGGTTAGCTACCTGCCCCACAACGGACCCACCCTCGCTTGCCTACCATAAACTGTCATTGCGAGGGTCATTCGTCATGCTTATTTGCTCCCGTCTTGTGGTTGTCTTAATTTCAAGTGAACTATACATAAAGATAAGATAATGATCTTTAGGAGGATCTTAATAGTTCGTCATAGGTTTAAAACACTGTTGTTCGGGTCTTGCAACCCCCCCGCCCCCACCCCCAGCGGCGTATAAAGTAGTCGCTGAAAAAAAAAAGTGGTGGGTTAATTTTCCATCGTTTTGCTTGAAGACCTAGTTACGCTCCTGCACTATGATTAGGTCATTATTCACTTTTGTGACAAGTGGAACGCCTTGCCGCAGATAATGACAGCAGAAAGGATGGGGTCTAGCATGTCTGAGGTCTTTACCGGCATAAAATAGTTACACGCAGGGCTGCGCGGATAACATCCACCAAAACCCAACACCAAAAAGGACCCCCCTTCCCCCAACTGGGCATTTCAAAATTGAATAATAAAAATAATGTCAAAATTAAAAGGTTCCTGCCCTGGGGCCACCGTGTAGGCAAGGCCCCCATGCCGAGAGGACCCTTAGTGGTTTAAACTGTTGCCTTTTATTCCTTCCTTGCGCCTGTCTACACCAGTGTTTATGGTGTCCATTTTACTTTTCTGCTACGTAGAATAAACTATAATAACATGTAGCTAATCACGTGATCCCCAGTCCAATAATCTAATCTCTAACGTAAAATGTTTATATTGCCAATATTTTTCTAGGCACTTCTCCTTAAGCTCTAACCCAAAGAAATCCATCGGCGTTAAATCATGTTTACCGCCATTACTGATGCCATCGCTGGGGGCACCACAGTCGTACTTCTGATGACCATCGCTCTCCTCAGTGCTGTGGTGTACCGGATGTTGACCAAGACGAAACTCCGCTTGCCTCCGGGCCCCAAGGCTTGGCCGTTGCTGGGAAACATGTTGGACTTCAAAGGTTTGTCTAAGAGACAGAAGGGGTAGAAGGGCATGAGAAAAGAAAGTTATTTTATTTTAAAAATTAGAAGAAAATGAAAGAAAAAATGGAACAAAAATCATTAAGAAAAGGCAATAGTCTGTCTTTGATATTCAACGAATATTGAAATTTCATTTTCTTGACTAGAATACCCTCATAGGTTTCCATAGTTGTTAATCTCTTGTTGTATCCAGATGTATTGAGCTAGCTGATCTGTTGTCCATGGAACCAGTATATCCTTGTAAAAAGATTTTTATTCTGTGGAATGTTCATTTTGAAGCTTTCAGGTGGCTCATCCCCCCCCCCCCCAACTATATTTTTTAAGCGAAAGTTAAGCATTAAACTTTAAAAAATTAAATTAATAAAATAATATTATTTTTGGGGGTCTAATTCCAAGATCTCCATGATACATATTTATTGTACCAATAATGAAGGTTAAAATAGTAGTAACAGACCTGGAACGCAGGTCAAATTTTCATAGGCATGCAACAAAAAAAAAAAATACATGACTAAAATTTCGTTTTAAATGATGTATTTTTGGCACGCTGAGAAGCTTAGATGACATCTGTCAGAGAAATGTCAGCAAGAAGCTTATCGGAAAGTGGCAATAAAACTTTGTAAAAGATTGTAGACAATTTAAATAACTTAGTCAACAGACATCGTTTAACCAAAATAAACACCTTTACAAACATTGTCCAAACCTGTCCTTTCAGACACCATTTGACCAAACATAGATAATCAGACACCATTAGACCAAACAAAGATCATCAGACACCATTTGACCAAACATAGATCATCAGACACCATTTGACCAAACATATATCATCAGACACCATTTGACCAAACATAGATCATCAGACACCATTTAACCAAACATAGATCATCAGACACCATTAGAACAAGCATAGATCATCAGACACCATTTGGCCAAACATAGATCATCAGACACCATTGTCCTAACATAGATCATCAGACACCATTTGACCAAACAAAGATCATCAGACACCATTGTCCTAACATAGATCATCATACACCATTTAACCAAACATAGATCATCAGACACCATTTGAACAAGCATAGATC
Organism: Radix auricularia; assembly: GCA_002072015.1. Classification (NCBI taxonomy): domain Eukaryota; kingdom Metazoa; phylum Mollusca; class Gastropoda; family Lymnaeidae; genus Radix; species Radix auricularia. The sequence goes on from MUZC01001309.1 coordinate 303,887, forward strand.
ATCAGACACCATTTGAACAAACATAGATCATCAGACACCATTTAACCAAACATAGATCATCAGACACCATTAGACCAAACAAACATCATCAGACACCATTTTAATATAGATCATCAGACACCATTTGACCAAACATAGATCATCAGACACCATTTAACCAAACATAGATCATCAGACACCATTTGACCAAACATAGATCATCAGACACCATTTAACCAAACATAGATCATCAGACACCATTAGACCAAACAAACATCATCAGACACCATTGTCCTAACATAGATCGTCAGACACCATTTGACCAAAACATACATCATCAGACACCATTTGACCAAACATAGATCATCAGACACCATTTGACCAAACATTTATCATCAGACACCATTTGACCAAACAAACACCTTGGCGAAGATTGATATCTACCCATTACCTACCTCATCAGATACTACCTTGATGAAAAAGTCTATGGAATGGAAGGAGCAGTATGGACCCGTCGTGATGTTTTACTCAGGACTCCGCCCTTGGCTCACACTAAACACCATCGAGAGCCTCACAGAGGCGTACATTCAGAGAGGCAATGATTTTGCCAACAAGCCCAAAATTCCCTCACTAGACCTCCTGAGTATGGGAGGCAGGGACATCGCATTTGCCCCGTACGGACCAGATCTTAGGTACAGGAGGAAAATATGTGTTCAGGTAGGATATGTGCTCAGTTAGGATAAGTATTCATGTAGTATATGTATTCAGGTAGGATATGAGTTCAGGTAGGATATGTGTATAGTTAGGATATGTGTTTAGGTAGGATATGTGCTTAGGTAGGGTATGTGTTCAGGTAGGATATGAGTTCAGGTAGGGTATGAGTTCAGGTAGGGTATGAGTTCAGGTAGGGTATGAGTTCAGGTAGGATATGAGTTCAGGTAGGATGTGAGTTCAGGTAGGATATGAGTTCAGGTAGGATATGAGTTCAGGTAGGATATGAGTTCAGGTAGGATATGTGTTTAGGTAGGGTATGTACTCACGTGATATTAAATTATATTATATTTATGGTAAATAAAAAACATTAAATAAAAGTGCATTTTAATTTGTAATCTTGATAATAAAACGTGACATGTCAACGTTTAAAAATAAAAAGCAAAGTGTCAAACCTAAATTAATGTGTTAAAAAAAATTAATAAAATTTTGTCTCCACATAATGGGAAACTAATTGAGATTACTAAGACGAGGTATATAATTCGTTGTATTATTTCCCTTTTCTGGAATGCTCAGTGTTTTAGCAATATAAAGATATCCAGATATTAGAAATATACGCAATCGAACATAAACATTGACAGTGGCATGGTAGAAGAGTTGAATGTGACTGTCATATCTTTTAAATATTATACAAGATACGAGTTTCATATCTGGTACAAAAACGATTCATCTAAGATTATGTCAGGAATAAGTTAAAAAAAAAAAAAAAAATCAGCGGGAAGTCTAAGTAAAACTAGGAGTGTACATCAGGATGGTACGATTACCTTCAGAAAATTAAAATATTCTTAAATTCCGACAATAAAAACACTTGCTTCAAATAAAAATACAGCGATAGTTCAAATTAATCATTATTCTCATTACACTCATCCTTTCTAATAAAATGGTACTCACCAACCAATGTATTTACTTTTCATTTTGAAGCTGAACATTATCGTCATCTTTGGGATTGTAAACTCTAAATAAATATTTAAGTCCAAGCGCTTCTAACAAACGCAACCCCAGATTAGGCTCTGGGTGCTGTATTAATTTAAATAATAAATTTCGCGAAACTAAAAAAAATTGCGTTTCTGAAGTAAAGCTGAACCTCAATTGTTTTCTATTCCTTGTTAAAATTTTTTTTTTTATTTAAAAAAATCTAGGTGGTGAAAAACCAGTCTATTTTGACTCTGGCTCAATTAAAAAAACAATAGCTAATCTTCTCCATACATTAGTATTGAATGAATGTTAGCACCCGCGATTATTTAGCCAGATTTCCATTACCATAAAGGTGATTATGTTGGTCAATTTTAATGATTGAGAAAGATTTATTTACACACTACGTGCTTATAATTACGTGCCTTTAATAACGTGCCTTTAATTACGTGCCATTAATTGCATGCCTTTAATTACTTGCCTTTAATTACGTGCCTTTAATTACGCGCCATTAATTACATGCCATAAATTACGTGCCATAAATTACGTGCCATTAATTACGTGCCTTTAATTACGTGCCATTAATTATATGCCTTATAATAAGCATGTTAAGCGAAATTAACCACCACTTACTTTTAGCATATAAAGTATCTTATCATAACAAATCTTATCTTATTATATCTCACATTGTCCTCCCTTATCTCAACTTATTGTCATGTACATTTGTTTACCCCGCATTACACTATACTACAAATGAGCCCCCAATTTGCCCCACATTACACTATACTACAAATGAGCCCCCAATTTGCCCCACATTACACTATACTACAAATGAGCCCCCAATTTGCCCCACATTACACCATACTACAAATGAGCCCCCAATTTGCCCCACATTACACTATACTACAAATGAGCCCCCAATTTGCCCCACATTACACTATACTACAAATGAGCGCCCAATTTGCCCCACATTACACTATAGTACAAATGAGCCCCCAATTTGCCCCACATTACACTATACTACAAATGAGCCCCTAATCCTCTTCACACAGGCTATGCGCCACTACCTGACAGGCCACCATCACACGAAACGTGTTCACCAGATCGTCACCGAGGCCGTGCGAGTGATGCTCCAGGAGCCCGGGCCCTTCAACCCCCACGCCCACTTCTCTCTGATCATCTTCAACATCCTGCACGCGATGTGCTTCGGCAGTACCGTGTCCCTGGAGGACCCCGTCTACCAGAACTACCTCAAGGTCTTTGACTCCGAGTCCGGCAACGTGACGGGTTTCTGGGAGGACATCTTCCCCGTGCTCACCCACTGCCCCACGCCGGCGTTCCGCAAGGCCAAAAGAGGAATTGAGGCGTTCGTTGGTGAGGGAGCGATTTCCTGGCTCGGCGCAGTGGCGTAGCTAGGGAAGGGGGAGGGGGTCCAAACTCGAAATTACCACAGGGCTCTCACTTGAGGAGGGCCCCCAAATAAGTGTAGAACATTTTTTTTTACATTCAAAATCACACCCCCACCAAGTTAAGAAATTAAGCCCCCCGTGGCCCCAAAACCACTACAATTTCCAAGCTACGCCCCTGGCTCGGCGTCTGCTATGCCCCAAAATAGTGACAATCAGACGTTCTCTAGCATAGGCAGACTCACCAACATTTAGAAATTAGACAACTTGTAATTTTAACTTGAACCTCAATTGGTGCCCCGAATCCAGAGTCCCGCAACCCTCCCCCTTTATTACCACGCCGGGTCTTTCTTAGCATACCTTAGTCACTACCACTCGACCATTTTAAATTTGCTTGGACAACTTATCATCACTAAGCGACCCAATTAAAATAAAAAAATTGTTATAAAAAAATCCCATAACCGATGGTCGTAAGGGGTCCTAATGTTTCCATTAGAACTTATTAGTTTTTTTTAGTCCATAGTGAGGGGCTGGGTCCCTAGAGTCCCTTTCAGTTAGGCGGAGGATTTCCTTAGCGTTAGTCATTCATCATACCTATTGTGGCTTTGCTTGGGCTCGATCCCACGCCCCTCAGCATATGAGGCGAGCGCCCTATTGACTTCGCTATGATGAACAAATCATTTAAAAAAATCATCTAGAGACTTTTCATGAGTTTCAAACATCAGAGCGCGTTTAAACTCCTTTAATCAACAAGCGCTAGAAAAGAAATCGTCATTGTCATTGATCCTTCCCATACTTATTATCACGCAAATTGAATGGCTTTGATAATTTTTTAGGATTAAAAAAATCTTTTCATTTTCATATCCCCCGCCATCGAGGCATTGATTTTTGTTTTGTTTCCCCAGCTTACATCCTCCAGCACATTTCTGAGCGACGGTCCAGCTTTGACGAGACCAGGATAGAGACGTTGGTGGACAACATCCTCCTGACGGAGAAACAGCTGAGGGAGGAGGAAGAGGGCGGCGGCCAGGACGTGACCGATGTCCACTTCTCCCTCATCATCTCGGACACGTTCATTGGCGGCACGGACACGAGCAGGAACACGACGGACTGGATCTTCCTGACCCTGGTCGCCAGCATGGACGTCCAGCGGAAGGTTTATGACGAGATTCACCGGGTCGTTGGTAAACACTGGTTGGTTGTGAATGTGTTTGGGGGGACCATAGGTGTCTTGGATGTTGGAGATCATCGGAGTGTTTTTGGGGAGCATTATGCTAAGTGTGATATTTTTACGTGTTTCGAGAAACACGAGCAAAAGTCATTTATTTTTCAAAATTCGGTGAAAACAACAACAAAAAAAAAAAAAAAAAAAAAAAAAAAAAACAGAAGAAGAAAAAAAACGTTTTAGTGTTCTGTTTAAATAAAACCGTGATCTCTAGAAAGTGCTAAGTAATTTAAAAAAAATGAAAATCAAATTATTTTTCTTTGAAATTTTTAATTTAGAAAATAAGTAGTCACTTAAAGAGCAGAATTCCAAACAAATAATAATTCTAATATCCTCTCATGATTGCAAGTGATGATCTTTAAGTATCGTCATATATTAAAAACTAGATTTGAAAATTAATTGGTACAACAAAACCTTTAACAATTTTAATTACAACAAAGAAAAAAAAAGTGAAGTTTAAATTAAACTTCAGATAAATAACAATGACGGATTTAAGCATAACAATAAAGCAACTACTGTAGATATTCTAAAAGTTTTGAATTTCCTTTCGTAAATTACGATTTTACAAAAAACATTTGAAAAAGATTTCGTTACTTAAAATTTCAATATTTTACCCACAAATATTAAAGTCGGATTTTTTAAAGGAATATTTTATGCCCTTAATAAGTTTGCGAGTTCTTTTTCCTCTTTCAGAATAATTTTGTGGTACATTTTTTTCTTGGAACCAGGAAATGGAGTTCCAGACAGAGAAGACAGGCCAAGTCTGGCGTACACCGAGGCCATGATACAAGAGGTGATGAGGCTCTACCCCGTGGTACCTTTGGGGTTGCCCCACGAGACCATGTGTGACACGCAGGTCGGTGCTGACGCTACGCCGTACTGTCTTTAAAGATATCTCTTTGTTGTGGTTGTTTTTTTGTACAACCACCGCAAGCAATACGACTAAAATAACTAAGAATTTTATAAGGCAATACAGGTTTTGACGGAAGTGTCATTCAGCAGTAGTCTTTACGAAATTAGACGTCTCATTAATGGATTTGTTCCGTTAATTTAAAACTACATTAAAAAAAAATCTTTTCAATAAAATAAACATTTATAATAAGGCAAGCATACAAGTAATCAGAAGAAGTAAATTGAATTTGCCTTTAGATTTAAACTTTTACATGCATTTAAAAAAAAAATAAAAAAAATAGATTTTAACCATTTCCGTTGTTATTTTTAAAAGTTGAATGCAATGTTTGATAAAAATAAAACCCGTCAAAATTATTAAATTAATTTATGCTTAAGGCATTCCACGTTTGAATTATGTAATCACACTGCAAACAGGTCAGCAGCTATGACGTACCAGCGAGGACCACGGTGGTCACCAACCTGTACGCCATCCACCGTGACCCACGCCACTGGGAACAGCCTGACAGCTTTATGCCTGAGAGGTTCATCGACGACAACAGCGGGACCCTCCTCCCACGCCCCAAGAGTTGGGTACCTTTCAACATCGGGCCCCGGAACTGTGTGGGTAAGTGGCGTCACCGTATAAATTGGGCGACCGCCGGATGACCGTTGATACGCTGGTTGACAGCCTTGTTGACAGGAGACATATTGGTAGACCAACTCGATGACCGCTGACATATTTGGTGGTCCACCGCAATGACCAATGACATGTAGGTGGACCACCTTGGCGAGCTCTAGCAGAAGAATGTCGTTTTATTTACAGGATATAGTGTTTGTTTTTAGTAAAAAAAAGATTATTTATATATATAAAAATGAAAATATGTCTGTGTGTGTGTGTGTGTGTGCTTGTCCGTGATAACTGACTAAACTATTCATCCGATCGTCATGAAAATTTTTAAGACTGTTGAGTACCCTCACGGAATGGTAACTGGCTACTTTTTTTTCTCAATCTAACACTAAAGGGGCGCCGGGGGCCCCAAATGTGAATTTTTGCTTATATGAGCTATATAAAAAATAATTTAATCGCTAACTACTTGCTTTTTTGATTGATCTTAACCAAATTTTGCAATTAAATTCTTGATAGCCATTATTTAAATACCATAGTGCACTAANATTTAAGAAAATATAGATTACTGAATTCATGGACAACAGAGTAAAATGTTTTAAGTGAAAACATACAAAATTAACAGATGATAAAACTACATGGTAAAGACCAAGTTACCTTGATAGTTTTATCTGAAGATCCGCTGACAATCCTAGAGTCATCAAACTGAACACAGGATATTCCTAGCAAAATAGAGAATTTAAATCACCTTTCAGTTTACAACATTTTTTATAGGCGCATATGAAAAAAATAATTTCAAACAATGTATTGATACCAACGTGAGGAAAAATATGAACTAAGTCAAATCAAATTAAGAATTGTTGATATGCTGACTATTGATTATTGTGTTCATATTAATTGGTATCAATAAATTATTTATGAATAGTTGGTTACATATATGGTACAATGTGTGTAGAAAGAATAGGTCAATGATTATAGTTCCTAATCAAGTTATCTGCAATTGTTAATTCCATTCTCCCCAAGTATTCTAGCTATTCAAGCATTATCTTGCAACATCCAAAGAAAAATTATGTCTATTAGCTACTTTCATGTTCTTGAGAAGATACACGCCACAATGACACATAACAGCGTCAGATACATTTGTATGAGAAAGTAAAAAGCCTTAAGCAATTAACAGTTTTAAATGTCTTTTTATAAACATATGGAAAAAAACATTAAAATGGTTGAAGCAGAAGGAAAAAAAAAAATCCCCAAAAATTTAAAAAACACAATTTTGAATTTTAATCACCTTGTAAATGACCTTCAAAAGTTCTCACAGTGCATCTTCCCTTTAACCAGTTGTTTCGTAATCGAAATCTTTCAGCAAAGACATTTTTCCACTGTTAAAAAATAACATATAAAATAGTATTTTACCTCTGACATAAAATTGAATTAACAAGTCTGATATAACAATTTCATTTCTAGCACATCACATTACAGAATTCACTATTTGATTTGCAAATATTTATTTATTCATGTGCTAGAAAGCCATCCTAAAATATTTTAATTATAATATATGCACCTGTATGCTTCCTTCTGGGGACATATGGCTGATAACCTGTTTATGTTCAGCCGCCTTAGACAATCGCCACTTGGTCTCACAACAAAACCTTCGCCACAATGACTGATCTTCTGCAAGCTGACGCCAAACTTTACATACTTGTGCGGCACGACACAAACTGACTGTAGGTTTTAACAATAGTAAAATTGTGTCAAATAGTTACTAGTTCTTTTACTTTTATATTATTTAGGTGGGGAAGTATGCACATATTTGTGGGATTTAAATGTAAATCTATCATCATGTACAGCATTTCATTTTAAAAATATTTTGTACTAAAGAGAATGAAATTAAACAAACTTTTAGTTATTTATGAATAAAATCACAAATAATAATCCTCAACAATGTGCTCAATGCAAAAATAATTTTCCAAAATATGAACACTAATCAGGTTTATTATGCATTACTTTGAATTATTATTATTTTATTGAAAGTATTTTTAGTATACAGAAAGTTCATGCCCTGAAATATTTGGCATGTTATTTTTAGTATGAAACACTATCATCACTGAATTAAACACCTAATAAAAACACAAAACCACAGAAGGGCAGCAAGTACCATGGAGAAAGATATTTTTAAAAGTTAAGATTCCACGGACAGCTCCCACGAAGAAGTTAGTTGTTTTAGCATCAGACAAAACAGATCCTATTTAATACTCTATTAAGATTCTTTATGTCTGATACAGCATGTTGCATTGTTACAATAAAAGATAAAGTAGGCAATTATATTTAAAAATACATTCCAACTGGCTTACCGGGGTCAAGATAAGAAATAACTTTGGTAGCTAAGGCTGGGGGAAGCCAGGTTATAATATCCTCACAATTGGAAGGACATCCATGGTGAAGCTCTTTGGACATGTGCACTGACAATAGATGCAGCTGAGGGAGTTCACACATATGCTGTGTAGAAAAGATAAACTTTATTACACCTATTTATTAAATAAATTTTGGGACGAATCTTAGACTCATTTATTTCACACATTTTGTGAAAAAACTAAATTTTCTTATATCATAATACTGTAGTTAAAATAATAAAGGGCATTTATTTCATGCATTAAAAAATGTTTAAATTTTAATGAAGATTTATTACTTTTGTTTAAGGGCACATTACTTTAATTAGTAGATATTTTCCTGCTACAGACACACTAATTTCAATAACAATGCATTGGTAACTAGCTTATAATGATTTGCAGCAGCCTTTCAGTTTAAATTTTAAATTAAAGAATAACTCCTAGACTCTGGTTCAATTTTCCTTAATTATTAGGCTCATACTTAGGGATTAGATCTTAAGCACAAAATTCAATGAGAATAGTTCAAAATACTGAATACTTACTAGCAAACCTTTTAAGACAATATTTTTCTGCCCATCATTACACTCAGAAAACCACTTTTTTATTAACTGTAATGACAGCGAAAAATTATTTTAAAATCTTTAAACTGAATAATTAACTACACAAAGTAAATCAAGCAGATTTATGAGCAATCTACAATAAGTTGCATTTTTCTAATAATTAAAAACATTTAGAAATGTACAATTATGTTTGTTTATTAAGTATTTAAACTTTAAACTTACCTGAAACCGCTCCTTAAATTCATGTGGTTTCATGCCATTTTGTGACATTGACCTTTGATCCATGCTCCGAACTTGTTTACTGTTTGCTTTGTTATTGTGCATAAAAACCTGAGAATCAGACTTATCCTGATGGTTAAATTTGCATGGCAGCTTATGAGTTTTGCACAAGGAAACTTTGATGCTACTTTCTTTAGCATGTTCTGTTTTATTTGACGAGGTTTCTTCCTCTTCACTGTCACTTGAGTAGTGACTGCGCCTATATTTATAATGGCTTTCTGCAGTAGGCTTATAAAAATGGCCCCAAGAGTTTATTTCTCGGCTTTTTGGAGGACTGGAAGAAGCAATATCTTGTGGGTGGGTGGAATATAAATGAGCAGAATCATTGTCCGAATTGAGCTCATTTTGGTTGTTAAGTTGTTTAAAGCCATTGATTTTGTTAGTTCCATGAAGGATTTCAACATTTTCAGGTTGTATATTTGAATGAGATTGCTTATCATGCTACTGCTGAAATTGGTGATGGAAATGATGATGGCTTTGATGGCAAAGAAACTGTTGCTCATGAAGTTCCAGATTCTGATCTTGAATGTAATGCTTAGGGCGATTTACTTCTTGTCCCCTGTTAAAAGATGTAGGACTATCCCAAAGTTCTGATTTTTCTCTTTGTGTGTTGGGGGGGAGTAATACAGGGTCTGTGTCGTATGTGTGACCAGGAAATTGACTTAGTTTATCAATAAGACTGTCACCATTAGATTTTTTAAAACTGTTGTCTAGAATGACATGCTTTGAGTTTTTAACTTCATCATTCCCATTATCATCTTCCTCCTCATCACTTTCCCAAAAACAGGTTGATGTCAAAGGATAAGAATTGGCTTTCTGAGATAATTCTTTACTCAGGAGTTCAGATAAACAGTTATCGGGAAATGATCCCCCATTAGCATAAAGTCTACTGTCTCCTGAGGCAAAAGAATGAGATCCAACAATGACTGGATGATTATCTGATGGAGACATCTCAGAACTGGTTAGGTAAGGATTTGATGACAACTGTCGAACAACAACTCTTTTTCTGGGTTGTTGTGCATTAATGCTTACATTTTCAGGGGACTGTGGTACGAAGTCTTTATGTATCTGTGAAGGTATATCACTTCCAGGTGATGTTGACAGGCTCATGTCTGAAGCTGCCTCACTTAAATCACTTACTGATGTACTTGAATTTAATATATCTGACAGCTTTCCTTGCTGTACTCTGCATCCCACTAAGGGTGGGTCAGCATCTAAGTCACACATTTAGAGAAATCTTCAATATATTCAAATAAAATCTAAATGCTTCTTCATTCTTCTTTTAAATACTTTTTCCTTAAGAAAAAAAAAATAGAGAGTTAAATTTCTAAAATGAACAGGAGTCAAAATGGTCAAAATTAAGAAGAAAAAATATACATTTTAAAGGGGACACAATAAGCCATTTGCATAAAATTAAAAACTATTAGCATAGCTAATTAGTGATGAGAAGATTAATCGGATTCTTATTGGTATAATTGGAATATCTGGACTTTTCCAAAGCATCAGGAATTGGCATCAGAGCTGAATAATTCAGACCCGATTCCGATGTCAAATCGACTCTTAACTGATTAACGACCATGACATGAGCCGCTTTGTTACAAAAAAAATATTTTTTACATTTATTTTCTTTATTTTCTACTGAGATTTTTAATTACGGGCAGGAAGTTTATTTAAAACCACATATTATCAGCAAAATGTGAACAATCTTTTTACTGTATTATGTAATAGTCAAAAAGCTAACATTTGAAGGTTAGGTGCACCCGTGTTTTCCTCTCTTGTGTGCTCCCAGTTAAAATTGGTTGTCTTTTTTAAAAATGGGGCTTGATGTTTGTTACACTGTTTCTGTGTTAGCATCATTCACAGCAGTGATTCCCAGATTGAGCAATACTGTCCCTTGGAAGGCACTTGCATGACTTTCCTTACAAGCTACACTATAAATAACCCACCCAGTGTAACCTACACATCCCCACAATGTCCCTGAACCATTCTCTTCCAAACCATCTTCATCTTCCTTGGGTCAGTCCCCTCCTCTTACAATGGACTCAGAATTCCTAAGGTAACTTGATACTAATTGGACTACCTGACTACCCAACAACAATGGTGTGGGAGATTGAGAGTGGGGGAGTAACTGTCTGTAGTTTGTTATATATCCTAAAATCTGGGGAGCCTTGTTTACAGTGGGCATCCTATGATTTAGGAAACACTTCCCATAATTGTTCACTAACAAATTAACAGAAAATTTTTTATTTTAAATTCAACAGAAAACAATAATTTTTTCAAATGCGGGAGTTTAAATATTAAATAGTATAATTATACTTTTGAAATTATTATTTGGGGCGTGTTGAGTGTTGAATGAAGTTTTTCTCATTAAATGGAATTATTTATAATATGTTGAAGTCAATACATCATCTTTGTATTATTAAAATTGAAAAATTGATAGATGTGTGTTATATAAAGCCTTTCCAATACATTGTCCATATTACATGCTTCAATAGCAGTTAACAAACTTTTCTAATCAACTCTTAACTTTTATATTCATATTTATATTTGTTAATACCTGGGCACTGTAATTAATTTTTTAAAATTAGGCTTTATTTTATGTTTGTATGGGAAACTTTATCCTTTCAGAAGTCATCCATAAGAATTTCAAGCTTTTTTATTATTTGTATTCTAACGCCAACGCAAATAAATCTGACATAAACAAACACTTATGACTTATGAAAGACATGAATTAAAGGTTGTTTTTTTTTTACTTCTTTATAATTTCGTCTCACTATTTAATTCTGTTTGAATCTCTAAAAATGTGAATTGAATATTCTATTTAAATTTATATTAAATAATATTAAAATTATGAGCAAAAGAAGTAAAGAAAAGTTTTAGAATAATTTTTTCATTTTCAAATGTTAACATTGACATTGAAATACCTAACTTTTAAACCAATAATAATTTATAATGATAAATCTCATGGATTCTTAAATACTCAATCCATTTCTAATGTTTAATGCTAGGACTAGGCTATTCCTATGTTTACATACGATAAACTATAAAATTGGCATAATTGGATATAAACTGTAAAATTAATTATTAAATTATAATTATAAATATGTTAGTAATGGCAATGTTAGTGCAAATAAAACTAATAATTAGGCTAATAATAAAAGTTAGTAAGACTGTAACTGTAGGTTTGTAAAGTAAAAGTGCTCAAACACAATTGACAAGAAAAACTGACAAGAGAAGAGTCAAGAGTAAGAGTTATTTTGATCATTGATAATGAAATAGTTTGAAATACTGTTCACTCACTGATTCACTGTTACTGTTACTAGTTACTGGGTATTGAATAGTCACTGAGTTCACTGTTATGGCTAAGTCATTTGGATGGTAGGCACTTGGATAAGACCGGAAATTCCCGAAAAAACTGGTATCCTATTTTCGTTATCATTTTTGTGACTCCCACTTTTTAATTTACCTTAGGTGGCTTTCTTTGGGAATTTTTAGCAAATCATAGACCACAATGCATGTTCTATTTCCGCCCAAATACTAAAGCCGCCATGTTGACCTATCATTAGACCCTTCATTGATAATTTTTATAAGAGTTCTTAACTTTAAAAATTAAAGGTAAAAAAATGCTATATTCACGCATTCATATCTTTTTTTTAACGAACCGTCATATTTTGAAAAAAAGGTTCACTTTAGATAATATCATAAACAACAACATATCCAAAGTGTATAATGTTATGTTTACATTTTCCTCCCCAAAAGTTCTCCAGAATTTTTTGGCACATGTGTCTCAAACTTACCTATTATCGATAACGTTTAAAATAACTTTTTCTATTTAGTAAAAAATAGACTTATAATTGAAATCCAGCAAAATTGGTAATGATAATGTATTTTAAAATGAAATATTAACAGTGTAACAACACAAACACATATTCTATTGGGATTGTATTATTTTATTTGGACTTTAAGATATTTTTTTAGTGGGATCATGTTTTTTTTGTTTATTATCATTAATGGATATAAATAGAATTAATAAATTAAAAAGTATAATTCACAATGACAAGTAAATAAATCAATTAGTGATTGTATTACTTATTTTTAAATGTAAATGTTAAACAATTGCTAAGAAATGATTAAATAAATATGTATATAATATTTATTATATTTTAAAGTGTTTTTAAAGAAAACAAACAGTAAAACAAAACAAAAAAACAAAAATAATTGAAAATATGCTTAGTCGGCATATTTCCAACATTTATATAAAGAAAAAAACAACATCAAAAATATTTTTTTGCACAAAGTTAACAATAACTAAATGTAAAATTTAATTCATAAATTGTTAGCATTTATATCTAAGTGTATTCCCTTTAAATATTAGAATTTTATATAATTTTATAATAAAATTATAAGCCTAAAAGTAGAGCCCCTCATATGGGTCACGAAATGTGGAGGATAATCCCATTATAAAAAAGAGGTTTTTGGGGTCTCACTAAAAAATTCATATCTTTTGAACCACTTGAGCTAGAAAGTTAATCTTGGTGTTTTGTTAAACCATTCACTTTGCTCTATAAGTTATAAGCCTACATTATTTTTAAATTTTTAAAATTGTTTTGAAATTTTCATCCAAGTGCCTATTTGGATGGCCATTGATCCATACTCCATAGATAAATATATATATTATATTGATAGTAATAATAATAATTAATTAATAATGAAAAATTGAAAATGATTACAATTTTGATGAATTTGAATGACAACACAACTCTGAACTGACAACTGTTGGCACTGAAAACTGAACTGCTCTACTCTGTCTCTGTTTCAATCAACTGTTGATCAAAGATTTAGCCGTTACCTTGAAGCGATTTCCGCTCCTTCAAAATACTAGGAGCAGCATGAAAATTACTAAAGAATGAACACAAAATTAGTACTAAATGTAATTCCCAAACTATACTACTTCACTCATTTCTTTTGTGAGTTACTTCTTTAGATATAGCAGACCTATGAAGACCGCAAAAATACGTCATTTCCGCCTTCGGCAAGTTTTGATGGATATTATATTTTAAGCCATAAAATTAATTTCCAATAATAGGATAAAAGCAAGTAGATGTCTACAGTCTACATGTAGGTCTAGGCCTACAGGATTTGATTCTCAAACGGTGACCTCTCCACCACCCCTTACACTTTATTAAACTTTATACCATTAACGCATCCCTAGTGATAGTGCCCCCACTCAAATCCTTGAATATATTTTTTTTTCAGGAAAATGGATAACATATAGGCTATAATATAGGGCAGTGGTCCCCAATCTGCCTTAATGCTGTGGCGTAGCGAAAGGGGGGAAGCGGGCAAATGCCCCGGGGGGTACTTTGCCAGGGGCGGCAAATTCCTGGTCGTTTATTAGTGTATAAGAAAAAATATATAAGAAAGTCTAGCTGTTTATCGAAATAAAAGAAAAAACAAATAATTATATATATAATGGCCCAGTGGTGTGGGTATGTATGTTTGTAACGTAACGCTCAAGCGATGTACGACAGTCTACAGCAGTTAGTTTATGAGCGCTCAAAAATATTTAATATGATAATGACGTCATTGTTTGGTGTGCATCGGTACGCAAAATACAACCCCTATTATTATTATTATTAAATAAATACTTTGCGTGCATTTCATAAAGTTTAATAATTCGTATTTATCAAAAAAGGACAAGTTAGTTGGTCTTTATAGAAAAGGTTGGCACCGTAGGCGCCCAAAAAAAGGGGGCGCCGCATTATTATTAAATAAATACTTTGCGTACATTTCATAAAGTTTAATAATTCGTATTTATCAAAAAAGGACAAGTTAGTTGGTCTTTAAAGAAAAGGTTGGCGCCGTAGGCGCCCAAAACAATGGGGCGCCGCAGGCGCCACGGCGCCCGGCACAATATTTATCAAAAAAGGACAAGTTAGTTGGTCTTTAAAAAAACGGTTGGCGCCGTAGGCGCCCAAAAAACGGGGGCGCCGCAGGCGCCACGGCGCCTGGCACAATCTAGTAAATTAATAACATACATAAAGGAACTATTCTAAGGCATGTGAACTTTTCATCCGATTTAATTGTATTTAGGGGGGACAGAAATCTACGTGATCTTCTGGTTTGCACTCACCTCCCCACATCACCCAACCATCTGGGTACTTTACCATGCGGCCGACTTCGTTGTAAGACATGTCCTTTTGTTGTGCAAGCCGAACAGTTAAACTTCCCTACGGGGCTATTTATGATTAAGGATGATTTTGCAACGTTGTCTACACCATTGTGTGTAAGCGCTGTTCTTTGAAGTACATAGGAGAGACTGGACGATCTTTGTCGTGCCGAATATCTGAACATATTAGGGCGATTACACAAGATAAACGGTGTCCCGTCTCCCGTCACTTCAATGGACGCGACTATATGGGTGTCAAGGACCTGACAGTCACTGCTATTGTCTCGTGCACAAACACTCCCACGGGGGTCCAGATTGAGAACAGATTAATAGAAAATCACGGTACACTCGCCCCACATGGGATGAATATTGCCTTTTCTCTGACCACCTAGGCGTTTGCCCCGCCCACTCTCTGCTTTTCTATATAAATTCGCTCTGTCATCTCTCAGTTTCACTTTTTTTTATACTTTGGATTTCACCGCAGCTAAGTTTTTCATTTTATTTATTTTTTATATTTATTTTCGTTTTATTTGTGTATTGTATGTTCGTTGAAAAAGGCTCTTTACCGAAACGTTCGCTTATTTGTTACGTCCGGTCAGGCTAACCCTTGCCTTGTTTACGTCTTTTCCAGAATTCTACCAAAACGATTTCACGAAAAGTTGAATGGATTTGAATATTGCTCTCACCGACCACCGATGCATCTGCCTCAGTCAGATAATTGATCCGAAGGATTAATGCAGTGAATTTCAGAGTATTTCAAACATTGTTCCAGGTACGTTTTCGTCTTCCCTTGATGCTTTGGCTTTACGTGTTATTTATGATCATTATTTTAATACCGCGGTTGAAAATGTCGCTAAGGCCCTTTGTATAGCATTGACAATTCTGATTACTGTTGCATCGGCCGGAGAAAAGAAGTTTTTCAAGTTGATTTAATTTTGAAAAAAACTATTTGAGAATGATTATAACGTAAGAAGGACTGAACAGTCTAGTATTGATATATATGTCGAACGAGCCCGTTTACGAATTCATAATTTTTGCAAACTTTGCTGCCATCTGAGGACAAAAAATTGATTTATGTTGAAGGATTAAGACACCTGAATGAATAGGTTGGTATAATATCAGTTATCTGTTGATTTAACTATAGTTACAGGTAGGCCTGTCATCGGGTGCCATCAGATTACCCGGGTAGTAAAATTCCGCCCGGGTACCCGTGAAAATGTAACTTCTAACGGAGGCCAAACTTCGGCTCCCATTCGGCTTTTTTTTTTTCTTTTTTTTTTCGAAATAATTTTTTATTTGAAAATGTTTGTTTGAAATAAATGCAGTAAATTACAATAAAGGAGAAATATCTTTCAACGGGAAATGTATTTTGATATATCTTTTTCATCTCTCAACGTGAAACAGAAATCGCAAACACAAAAAGGTTTTGGCGCCTTTAAAAAATCATATAGATAAGGAAAATAAAAGCCCTCTGCCAAAAATAATGATGTTAGAGATAAAAGCGGTGTTTGTTAGTAAAAAAAAATCCTTTCCGTGACAGTAACTTCACTTTGAAATACGCCGATTGATACTAGCTAATTTTGTTTTAGGGGCCGTCCATAAATGACGTCACGCGATTTTGGCCGATTTTTTACCCCCTCCCCCCCTACGTCACGCGTCGTCACAAAATCGTAGACCCCCCCCTCCAAAAGTACGTCACAAAACTTTGAC
>MUZC01001309.1:327597-364071 GCA_002072015.1 Radix auricularia
AAGTATAGTCATTGAACAGTTTCTTCTCTTTCAGAAAGCCAATTATCTTTTCCAATGTTCCCTTCCCTGTTCTGACACATACATTTTGTCTTCTACTGCTCCTGGCTCATCCCCATACAATTGCACAATTCACACTTGTTCTTGTGGTTTCTTTTCAAAATTTCATTTACCTTGTCGACATATATTTTCTCTACGCTGTTACCTTTCTCTGCCACTTTATCAATGTCAATGTGATAATGAACGCTTTAAAAGCACTTCTCTTTCCATTGCTCCCATTCTTCATTCCAATGTTGAAGATGCATCTCATGAAGTTCTCTTTACTCGAAAAGCTAGTTCTCCAGAATTTCGCTTTCAAAGAACTAAAGAAATCACAAAAGCAATTGAATCCTTTTTTCCTTTGTTGGGAGAATGCGCTTTTGAAAATGCATTATCTCAACTTGATAAAGTTTTTCAACTGATATAAATCTGAACATCCTCTTGCAGTAATTGATCATTCTGAATCAGACATTCAAACTTTTTCTGAGCCATCTTCCTCTGTGCTTTTTAATGTCCATAATGTTCCTTGCCCATCTTCTCTTCCTATGCCCCCTACATCTTCTTTTGATGTCATTGATATCTCTGGTATCCTTGGTTCTGCCAATCCTTCTGTTTTTCCTTTGGCTCTGTCCTCCGGTTTTCATGATTATGCCTCTCCTTCTGTTCCTTCTTTGGCTCTTTCCTCTAGTATCCTTGATTCTTCCACTCCTTCATCTATGTCTTCTGACTTACCTATGTCTACTTCAATATCATCCTGTGGATTTTCGAGTGTTAAACTCTCCCTGGTAAAAACAAAAGGTAGATCTAGGCAGGTACAGAGTTTTACCAGGAGATGTAATAAAAGAAAAAAATGTCCACAAGATTTCCATTCTAGGTCAGCCGAGATAAAGAAACAAATGCTTATCTCTGCATGTCTTTTGATGCAACTATCACTCCTCCTTTCAAGGGCCCTAACCTTAAGTCTCCAGAAACTATGCACTCACTCATTGCCAATAAAAGCATTTCTTTGTCATTAATTGAACACTTCTTGGTTCTAGAGGCTTGGATAACCTCCAAGCTAGAATCACAGAAAAGATTTCCAAAAATCTATTTATCTGCAATGCTTGCAAAAAACCTTAATGATGGGGATTTTAAAATGGTAGAGTGTGATGCTTGCCTAGAGTGGTACCACTAACATTGTGCTGCACTCCGAACAGTCTCAAAACCAAGTAAATGGTTTTGTATAGGGTGTTGGGGGTGAACATTAACTTTTTTAATAGCTTCTTTTTTTATATAGCAATTTTAATCACTAATATTTTAGGCTGTAATTACTTTTTTATAAATTGAAACTTTTCTTTTTAACTCATGTTAAATTAACATTTATTGTCATGTGAACATGATAACATGAAACAAGATTGAGAAGAGGACGCGTGACTGAGTGAGAGGATAGACCAGAGTGCACTTGTGTAAGAGACAAGGTGGTTGTGATTTTATGCATACGTGAACACTGAAGTTTCATCTTGTATAATCACATGTTACAGTATTAAATTCATTTTGTATTTCAAATTGGTTATTGTGCAAAAAATATTGTTTAATAACACCTACTGACACAGGAATACCAACCAGTCTGTTACAATTGTTTCTTTCTTTGACATCATGGCACATTACTATATTGTGTTTCTACATTCATGAATATATACATCTTTATATTATATTTATATCTTGTAAAGTGTTTAAGCCATGCTTTACTTTTTAAATCCTTTGTTAACTCATGGTGTCTGCTTGAGCCCTTGATTGTTTGCTTGCTTGCTGAAAAAAACTTTGGATCGATTTTTAACCCAATTCCTTGTTAGCTAGCAAGCTAACATTTTGCAGACAGACTTGAGCCGCTGAAAATATGTTGTATCACAATTTCAGATGAATTGAATGTACTGTAATTAAATTATTGAATTTTTAGATTATTTTATTTATATCTATCTAACAAGTTAATTTTTGTGCTAGAGTGTTGTGGTGCGTACTACACTGAACAACCTTAATTAACTCTCGCGCAGTTATGTGGGACGTGGTGGTCGAGAGGTAGCGCTCTTGACTGTCATACCGATGGTCACGGGTTCGAATCCACAGGATTTGCTCTCGCTGCCTGAGGAGTCCCCGAGTCACCCAGCTCCGAATGGGTACCTAACTAGACAATAGTTAGGCGGCTGGGGTAATGCGTGGAACCCCTATAGCCGTGGCCTGTGACCGCTGCATCACTTGCCAACAGATCATCTCTCATGGTCTGTGGACGCAATTATCTTCTGCATAGAAGGAGCGTCTGTATATCTTAAGATAAGATATGTCTCGTATATTTAGGATTTTTAAAATTTAACAATAAAATTATATTCAAATTTTATTCATTTCATGTGTTGTATTATTTTATTGCTTAGTTTTGTTTCATTATTTTAATTGTATTTAATTTAAAATAAAATAACTCCACTAAATAAGTAAGCAATTTATTTTTGTAAGTAAATTTGATGACAACAGGAATTGTAAATACTAGTATTAAGCAGCAAAGACTTTAGAAACAGGAAGGAAAAAAAAGGTGGGGGGGGGCAACTAATTTTCTTTCCTGGCATACTCAAGAATGTTTTAAAATCAATCATGTAAATGTAATGTACAAGTCAACACTAACACAAAGTAAAAGAAATACTACACAGAAAAGTACTGAAATAAATAGAGTTATTCTGTTCTAAGACAATATAAGTAAGAACAATTAAGCATGTACTCTACTAAAATGCATGTTGATTACATTATTTACATGTAAGTTAAGTGAAAAAAAAAAGTATTTCTTACTTACTTCTAGTAGAAGTTAGAAGAAATAGATAAATTAATATGAAAGCTCTGAGCAATTAAAATTAATGATTAATGTATCCAAATCTAAAATTTTAAAGTTCAGTATTTCTATCAAGCAAATAATATATATGCTTTGTTGATTCTGTGTGAATTTTTTAAAAAAAGGTGGGGTATCACCTATGCCTATGCATATTACACATGTACTATCCTTTCACAAAGAAACTAAATATTCATAGTTAAAGATAAGGAATGAAACAGAGTTTTTGAATAAACTAATAGCAAAATTTATAGAGATGGTTTAGTTCAAAATAATACAAATATACAATGACCAATAACTTTTGAAACATATAGGCCTACCTATATAATCAAAATATAAATTTATAACTTCTTCAAGCCAAGACTTAGTCTTAGCCTACCAAGACCAATGTTAATAGTAATAATAGTGCTATCTTAAATGTTACAGACGCTCCTTCTACGGCTTCTATACAGAAGATTATTGCGTCCTACGTTTATCTATTGCCTATTGTTTGAAATGTTTGTGTTTAGTCCCATATTCTTATTAGAGCTTTAAATGATGATAAAGTGTTATCTTTATATATAAATTATATTATAAATATAAATATATTGGTCTATATTGTCCAATAATAAATGTCATGGACTGGGACCGAATACCTGAATTACTATTACTAATACTAATTACTATCACTACTAATGATGATGGTAGTAATTAGTACTAGTACTAATAGTATAGTTTAGTACAGTAATAGTCATAATATTAAATAGCCTATATTATGCTTAAATTTATGTCCAAAACGCCGTGGACATAGATTGGTTAATATTATATTTAACTCAGTAGACTAAACAGATTCTAAAATATAAACTTAGAATATAATCAATGATCAACATGAAAAACAATAAGGCTGGCACTGAGACTTGAGAATATTTCACTGAATTCTCCCTTCCACATCGAACTATTAATAGAATTCTGGGGATAACGTTGAGCGTTATCCGCAGAATTCTGGGGATAACGCCTCCCAATAATTAATACCTACGCACATAAAAATCAACTGATATTTGATATAGAGAGAGGAAAAGTAGTTCTACCACTTGATCAATTTTGTGAAGCGTTAAAATTAAATTAAAGGGTAAAAAACGGTGATTTTCTCAGTAAAAATGATTTTTTTCTATGAAACAGTCATTTTACAGAGAATAAAGTTATATATTCAGAAAGGGCATTCAATTATCTACTCAACTGTTATAATTTCACTCTTACCCCCTACATGATTTCCGTGCCAAAAAGCCTAAAACAAAGTCACCTCGTCTGCTAAAAAATAGTGCCGACAAACCCGCCGTGTGCAAAAGAATTCATGACTACATAATGCTTTCGGCTGTTTTATTTTATCATGTAACGCAACTTTTTAATGGATTTTAATGCTGAAAAGGGTAAGTCAAATCATAATCTAAACTTTAAGTATTTCTAATTTAATTAAAATTTTCTTTTAATTTAGTTTATTTGTGATTTAGTGTAGAAGCTATCGATATTTAATTATTAATACTAATACCATTAATTCTTACTAAACTAAACTTACTGCCTGCCATTCATATCGACGATCTTATATCTTATCTTATCTTATATGTTACAGACGCTCCTTCTGTACAGAAGATTATTGCGTCCTACGTATTTCTATGGTTTGTGTTTAGTCCTGTATTCTTACTAGAGTTTTAAAAGATGATAAAGTGGTGGCTTTCCTGGTTTCTTCAGGCAACCCATTCCACGCCCGAATACCGGACGGAAAGAAAGAAAACTTGTATGTGTTTGTTCTTGCATATGGAATAAGAAAGGTGTTTCTGTCTTTATGTCTATTTGAGGGTTGTATTAGGTTATCTTTGTGTTGTATTTCTAAATTAGAATTAATTGCCTTATGTATAATTACTAATTTACTCTTGGTTCTTCTATCCTCTAGTGTTTCAAGGTTTAATGATTTAACTAATGGTGTTACTCTTGTCAGTTTTGAATATTCTCCAGTAATGAATCTGGCAGCTCTTTTTTGGATTTGTTCTAACTTATCAATATTTTCTTTGGTGGATGGGTCCCATACTGAAGATGCATATTCTAGTATAGGTCTCACCAGGGTGAGATAGCATTTTAGTTTTATATCTTTGTTACATTTGTAAAAGTTTCTTTTTATAAAGCCTAAGGTTTTGTTTGATTTTTTAATAACTTCATTGACATGGGGATTCCAAGATAGTTTCTCATTTATTATGACTCCTAAGTATTTCGCATCTTTAGTTTGGGTTAGTTCTTTTCCATGAATGAAATATTTTGAATTTATTTGTTTCTTTTTCTTTGTTACTCTTAGCAGTTGACATTTTTCTGGGTGGAAGGACATACTCCAGTTAGTTTCCCATTTTATTAATTCATCTAAGTCTTTTTGTAAAATTTTGCTATCTTGTTCTGACTTGATTGTTCTATAGATTATACAATCATCAGCAAATAACCTAACTTTAGTTCCTGTTGAGATATTGTTGGGTAAGTCATTTATATAAATTAAAAATAGTAAGGGACCTAGGACAGTTCCTTGTGGAACTCCTGAGTTAACCTTTATTGGTGTAGATTTAGAACCATTAATTATTACAGTTTGCTCCCTACCCAATAGGAAATCTTGGATCCAGTGATGTAAGGGACCTGAGATTCCAAAGTATTTAAGTTTTTTGAGTAAACTAAGGTGGTGAACTTTGTCGAATGCTTTTGAGAAGTCTAGTAATATTGTATCTATTTGATCATTATTATCTAAGCCTTTTGATAGNTGTTTTTATGAAATGTTAAATTATTTTAATATATTTATTTTATATAAATTCTATTTGTCTACAATTAGTGATAAATCATTAAACTTTCATTGTACTTAGTACTATCGATTTGAGCATAAGCTTAGCTCTTGACCAAAGCATTATTTAGCCGAGGGTGATCAGAATGATTTTATTATTGTTTTTATTAAGTTATTTTTTTTAAACTGAAAATATTCTGTATTGAATGACTAATTAAATTAATTCATAACTAAATATTTACATGGTGATAAAATGTTAACAATAAACCTTAGATATATTAATTCCTTTTTATTGATATATATTTTTGAAGTAATGTTTTCACCCCTTTTCGTCACCCCTTTTCGTAAATGTCCGAGTCTGAGCTTAATCTTACTGTATTTTTAGTTGTAATTGTAATTGAACTAATTGTAATTAGTCTAAGTTTAAATATAAATGTAGGCTCAAAGCCGATTACTTAAACAATTTATATTCTCTTAAAATTTTAATGTTATTACAGTGGATAAAAACCAAACAAGATAGCGGGGTACATTATTTATACGTGTAATACAGCGATGGAGATTCAAGCAAAATACATGATGATCCTGTTTGATGGTAATTATTCATTTTAGAAGTAATGTAAAACATTGGTGGAGGCTAGTATTTTAGTTAATAATGGAGTATTATTAATTTAACTTCTGGTAATAATCATTAGTGATAAATTGATAATGGTTACTGTCAATTTAATTATTCAATTACCATTGCTTGCTAGAAATAAAAATGAACTTTCTTAATTGCAGGCTTTTGTTGATGTGTTGAAGTGGAAGTCTACCAGAAAACCATTTTAATAAGGAACATCTTCAAACCATGAGCCACGGAAATGTGTCATTATTCGTTTAATTAATTGACATGTTAAGTTAAAGTGATAATTGATAAAAAATAAAATGTACAATGTCAGTGCTGAATCCCAGCTCTCTTTAACTTAAAATATCAAGTCCATATTTATGAAATTTAGGTTTTCAAGTATACCTTTTTGGGAATTTGTTTTTAAACAGTATGTTTCCATTTTATAAAAGTTCTGTACATTTCTATTAAAACAAATACAATTTAAAACAATATGGTCAAATTTCGGCTTTGATATATTACTTGGTTAATTTGTTGTGATTTTTTAAAGTTCAGCAAATTTCTTAAATTTTGTGACCATACACTGTTCTAAAAATTCTAGTTTATATTACTAAAAATTAGGGCTGCGGAAATTATCGATTAATTTCTCGATTAATCGGTAAATTATTTTATCGATTAAATTTATTTTAATCGATAAAATAGTGATTAAAAATAGAATTTTTTTAAAAATGAATAATTAATAATAGTTATTATTTATCATTATTTTTTACGTAAAAATTTTAAACTTCTCCGTTAAGGGAATTGAGACAGAGTATGCTTTAAAACAACCTGTTTTATAAGGATAATGATTTTTAAAAAAAAACCAACAACATTGTTTTAAACTATTTAATAAGAACAAAATTTAAATTCGTTGACATTATATTGAACTAGATTCTACTTATTTCTAAATATATCCCCTAACAATAGAAAGTGTTTTAAATTTAATTAAATTAAAGAGTTAGATTATGGGCATTTTAAAAAATGCTATAAAAGGGCACTAAATATGAAGGAAAACGAGATTATGACGTCTTCGAAAAAAATCATAGCTTTCGAACCACTTGGAATAAAAAGATGATCTTTTTGTTTTTACTAATCATAAAACTATTTCTATACAGCTGTATTACTTTTATATTAATAAAATTAATTTGAAATTTTCAAGTGCCTCAACTTTAATACGTTATTTAACTTGTTTTCAGTGCTAACTATTTTTTAAAATAACTTAATTTCAATATGAATTGCCGTTTTTAATACTTCCCTTGAAATTTTCAGTTTAATGACGTCATACATCTTTTTTTAGCTTAAAAAAATTATCGATTAATTAATCTGTAATTTTTCAAAAGTTAACGATTAAATTTAATTTAATCGATAACAGCCCTACTAAAAATGTAACATGTGCCTGTCAGTTTCTTGATAAAGAGCTTTAAATTGCCTTTGAGATGATGGTAAATTTATATTTTTAGCTGATTGAGTTAATTTTTTATGATTTTTTAAAAATTGACTTTTTGTCTCCCATTTTAATTTTTGTCAAATCTTGATTCAGCTCACTTTGGAATTAATTAAATGTTAATTTATAACACTGTGACAGACCTGAAAAAAATTGAGCTTGTTAAATGTATACTTTTCTGTGAGGGAGAGAAGTTTGAAAGCTCAGTAAAAAGATTTTTTAAATTGTAGGGTGCCGAAAACACACTTTTGCACACAAAGTGTCGGCGGCCATTTTTGAATTTTCAAAAATTCATATTTTAAAAACTACTTGTGACAGAATAATAATTTTTGTTGTTCTGTTCTAATGAAGATAAGCACTATAGAGGGGAATATTCAGATTGAATGTAGCTATAATTTGAAATTTTCATTTAGAATATATTATATATGTAAGAACATGTAATTGTTTTTGTACTGATCTTATCTTAGATATACAGACGCTCCTTCTATGCAGAAGATAATTGCGTCCACAGACCATGAGAGATGATCTGTTGGCAAGTGATGCAGCGGTCACAGGCCACGGCTATAGGGGTTCCACGCATTACCCCAGCCGCCTAACTATTGTCTAGTTAGGTACCCATTCGGAGCTGGGTGACTCGGGGGCTCCTCAGGCCGCGAGAACAAATCCACACCTTCGTGTGGATTCGAACCCGTGACCATCGGTATGACAGTCGAGAGCGCTACCTCTCGACCACCACGTCCCTGATGAAGGCATGAGCCGAAACTTCTACCGTTATTTGTATGAGTTGATAATAAAGCTTTAATTTATTTTTTCCTTACACAAATAGTTTGTGTAATTTGTTTTTTTAATTTATATTAATTGTTAAATCATTCAACTAAATGAGGAGACAAAAAGCTAAGAATGCCTCTTAACAACTATTTTCTTTAAAAGAAGTTAAATAGCTATAAATTGGTGCAAATGAAAAAGCCAAAAGATATACATATATTATTTCATAAGTATTAAGATTAAGAGTAAATACCAATTTCTTTTTTTAACTGAAAATTTATTGGACAGCAAACTCAATGAAATTTGTTCCAAAAACATGTAGTTATTTTTAAAAAAAAACATTATCTTTAAATAGTCTTTACTATGGTTGTTTATCTCACCATAATGATTAATGAAAATAAGAACTGGTTAAGGCACAAACATCACAATAGTTTTAACGTTTCAAGAGGTTACCAAAATAAAGGCACAAAATCCATTTAAAAGTTCAGCTTAGTCAACACCATTAAATGATCAGAGGGGAACATTTCCTCTGGTAGCACAGCAAAGACCAACTTAATGCTATCCACTAAAATGTAGTGGAATGAAGCACACAAACAAAATATAACTATAAACATCAGCAGCAGGAGAAGAGCCGGTGGAAGCCGCCAAAGAAAGAAAATTCTCGACAAGTTTGTTTTGTACCTCCTCTGAACAATTTTACACACAAACAGCTGCTTGTTGAACAAACAGCACCGGTAGCCGAGTATATCCCAGAGGTTTTGCTGGATGAGACCAAGAGTATTTTAACAATGGAAAAAAAACACCGTAATCACAGCCACGAAGAGTGGGGCAGAGATTGAAACGAAAATCATAAAATTTTTGGCGCCACACTCATGACAGTCTGGAATGCTGCAATCGTTTTGGTTCCCGCCAGTGATGCAAACACCACATCGACAAGATCCGCGGGGTCCACAGTCTTGGAGACAAGAGTAGCCAGACTTCCCCACAAAAGCGTCCAATGATGTTTGAATAATGACTTTGGCCCTGCTCAGTAGGACAGAGAGGTGATAGTGCCTCTTGTATTCAGTGCCGTCTCCTGCCGTCCTAGTCCATGTCACTGTGAAATTCTGAGGCACAAGAATTCTGTCAGGTCTGCTAACAAGCTCAGGCTCTGGCTGGAATAGAAAGGCAAAATTGAAGGCATTTTGAGTCATTGTTTAATAACAAACTTGATTGTCACATTGTCAGTTTTTTAATGTATTTATTTGGAACAAAAATGGATTATAAATTATTATCTCAAATAAAAGCTGCTACAGATCTCCATATACTGATATTGATATATTGTAAGGTTTGAAAATGGGACACAGTGGTCGAATGGCAAGCGCTCTTGATTGATCTACAGATGGTCACGAGTTTGAATCTATCTGAAGGCAAGGATTTGTTCTAGTAGCCTAAGGAGTCCCTGAATCACCCATCTCGAAATGGGTACCTAACTAACAATAGTTTGGCTGCTGGGTAATGCGTGGAAACCTCATAACCATAGCCTGTGACCACTGCATCACTTGCCAGATCAATTATCTTCTGCATAGAAGGAGTGTCTGTATATCTAAGATAAGAATATACAAGACTTCATAGACCACATCAGAATATTGAGATGGTCACAGCTAGGCCTGTCAACGGTAACCCGGACAGCTGGAACTCATAAGTTGCAAAGTGATGCTGAGTGTGGCAGGAGGCAACATCTTTCTCTTACTGTCTTTCACTTTTACTATCAACTGAATAAGAGAGATCTCAAGAGATTCAAACATATGCTGAGAAAATTCTCAGCTTATTTGGCTCGATATACTTGTGTGACCACCAGACCTTTTTCAGTTATAAATGTTAACAAGTACCGTATGAGGACAAGAATAAGTAACTATCACCGGCGTGATGTCATACGGATCAAAACCAGTGGCATTGAGCCTGACCTCACCTATTTACTGCATTCAAGATCTCAGTTTCACCTTTCACATTAAAAATGTTCAACAAAAACTGCTCAACCTATGTCATTTTTGTAAATTATTTTAATCCATCCCTTGAATATCTTAACATCGACACATGCGGTCTGCGATGAAAAATTGTAAATGCCCCTGAGATAGGGAAATAAAGGCAGCTGGGAATAGTGTGGTTCCTAATAGCATTGGCCTGTGAACGCTGCATCATTTGCCAATATGTTCTTATCAGAATTTTAGGACGCAATAATCTGTATTGACGGAGCGTTTGTAAAAGATCAAATATGACAGTCAGTTGGTTCCTGCCTATGACACAAAACCCATACTGACATGATGGAGCAAGTAAACACTCATTTTGATTAACAAATAAAAACTTTCTTAGACTGTCAGGGGATGATAGAATCTTTTATACCCTCATTTCCACACAACATTCATTGTTAGCTTTTTTTTTTTTATCATTTACCTGTAGTTATATTATAAAAATGATGCTTGAAAACTTTATGAATAGACCAAGTGCATTTTTCTTTATTATAAACTACGTAGTATAATAAATTATAAAAATTCATTTGTTTTATAAAGAATTTAAATATTTTTTACGTAGATAATCTGTTAAATGGGAGTTTCAAAAACAGAATAAAATTCATGTCATGATAAAAGTGTGCATTAAAGGTGGGATACACTGTCACATGATATGTGATTAGTTGAAAGAGATCATGTGATGAATGCGCTAGACCAGAAAGCTAATCGAGTCAGATCAGAGTGTATGGGAAAGACTGGAGATGCACTCAATTTGTTTCATTGATGTATATTGATATGTAAAAAGAGTGTACTTACGTTCAAGTATTGAATAAAAGTTTTTTTTACGTTACAAAGGACTTCCATATTTTATTGTGTGCTGGAGTGTGCCATGAATTAATGCCTACAACAACCAATCACATCTCATGTGACATACACCAGGTAGCACTAAATGTAATTGTAACTACTTATCTACTTATTAAAAAATGAAATGTCAGAAATATCAATGCTCAACACCATAAAAAAATATTTTATAGTTGCATTAAATGATACAAAAAATTTAACAATAAATGTCTCCTTGTCTTAAAAATCTACATATCAAACATCATGATAAGGTTAATTTTAAACTTTTGTGAATGAATTTCAAAAAGAAACAGTTTAGCCACTTAAATCCATAAAATTCTTTTAACTAGAACAAGTAAAGAACTTATAAATTATTTTTAAAAAAAAAAACTGATTAAAATTTTATTTTATTTTCCCTTTTCAATGTGCAAGTGCAATATTTTGAACTTCACCATACCTTTCAGTTTGTTTTACCTTACTTAAGATTAAATAAGCACAAAGAAATTTCTGTAACTGTAAGTCATCACTTTTCTTCCCCACTTTTATTTTAAGAAATGTATTTATAAGTCTTTATTAGTCACATTAACTTCACTACAGATATTTTTATCAAAATAAAGTGGTGTACATACATTAGGTAAAGTAATACCACACTTATCCAAGGCTGGAGATAAAGAATCCAGGTTCAATGTCATTGCTAAATAATCCATAAAAGAATCAGTCCCAGAAAGTGTCAAAATAGTAGAAACCACATGTTCCATTTTCCTGACAAAACAATCAGGCCAGTAGTGACTTTCTGGAATCAGTTTGCAACATCCTTGTTCTTGTTACCCTGGACCTTGATGAAGTGTAACATGAAAATTAAACTGTATGATCTAGGATCTGGTGGAAGCTGTGGCCTTCTCCCTTTTCCTTTAGCCAGAAATGATGCACACGGGCCATCAAGAATTTCCCCCGCTGAGGAATAAGGAATATACTATTAAAAACATTTTATTAATATACCATCAAAATTATAAGTATGTGTAATCTTTGGTAAGGAAGTGTTTGAAGTCAATACTTTACATTAAAAGATTTATTATTGAACTTAAAACCATACTTACAATTTACAATACTTACATATTTGCTTTCTTATGATACACAATGAAGAGTTCATTCCAGCTACTGGTACTACATCTTGGTTACCATTTCAATCAGTGCAAAGTAGCATAGTCATCACTTTCTATTTCTGTGACGTTGTTATTCATGGTATGGTCTCTAGATGAAGTATAGAAATTAATTTGGAATTATAAACCTATAAACTATTTATTGATTTATTAATATAGTTGCACTATACTTAAACCAAGGCCAACTATCTACTAAATACAAATAGTATATTTTTAATCAGAGTATTTAACTTTGAACATTAGCTCAGATTCAGATTAGTTTTATTGATATTCATTAATAAATATCATACTAATTAATGAATTGGGCGAGTCTATGTTATCCTCTAATTTGGTATGCACAAGATTCACAGTGCAGAGCAAAGACATCTAAATATTATCAAGTATAATAATATTAATAAATATTTATACTAAGTAATTAATATGAATGAAAAAATTCATAATAGTTCCTAGAACTTTGAAATAAATATATGTTTCTAAAAAAGATTTCATTGATATTCAATCCTAACACCCCCCCGAAAAGAATGCCAGCAATGCCAGTTCCAACATACTCCGTTGCCACAGGCTATCGGGAATCCATCTTGAAATCGATTCACAATTTATGCAGAAACCCCTATTGTAAATAATTATTACAGCCGTATTTTGTAAAAAAAAATTTAAATGTAACATCATTTGAGTATGTATTATGCAGTCATTTCTAAGATTATCCATGTTTTTTACCGATAGACTGTCCTAAATTAAATACATCCAACTCTAATCATACCCTATGTGCCAGACTCGTCCAAATTTTATAATGTTACTGCGATGAGACCAGCAGTGTTGCTTAAGATAATAATACCTTTTTATAAACTAAATCAAATAAACTAAAACAGGTGTAAATCTTTTATTTAAATGTAAATAAAACTTAAAATATATTACTTACGTATTGATTGGCGTCTCAAAACACGAGTAATTCCTATTAACAAAACCACTAGACCGTGGTCAAAGAACTTAGCAGTGACTCGTAGCGTTGTCCCCGTAAACACGAAAAATTGAAAATGGTTATCTTTTTCTAAAGAGAATCGCTTCACGGCAATAGTTACCACTCATTTGATTTTACAACAATAATTTGAATATTAAAATGATCTTTCTATCGGTGTGCGAAAAGTGTTACAGCTTAGTTATTTTCATTGTTTATCCTTCGACTTAAGTTTTCAATCTGAATTTTTAAAATGAAATAACAAAGTTAGATATACTTTCTATACATCAAACGAAAGGGTAGTATCTGTCCTTTAATTGGATGGTAAGACTACGTCGCTAATTTGAATAGCCGCAAAGCGATCGGCGTTTCAAACAACTAATGGTAAAAATTCACGCGAAAAACGCAGTAAAATTTGTCAAAACTGATACTTTTTAAACACATTAAAATTACATATGGGCACAAGTTACAGATACAAAAAATACATATTTCTGTAGATAAAGATTTGAAGTTGATTCACATATTATATTTTATTTGTTTAAGTCTCCTGCAAGTATTTTTATTTATTTTTTTAAAACTATGAAAAATGACCCCAAAATGCGTTTTTTCGCCAGTTTGGACTACCTATTTCTAGTACAGTGGAACCCACTTACATCGAGCTCGCTTAGGTCGACCCCCATTAAGTCGACGGTTTTTTTTTGGAACCGCCAAATTCTCTCTTTGTCTTAGTATTTTCTCGTCGTTTAATTCGATTTTTTAAAGTCGCAGAAACCTCATAACACGAGCACAAAAAAGGTCAAATTTGCCACTTAACATCGGTTAACTCGACCAATCGCAAGCTTTTGAAAATGTTTCACCAGTGTCTGCTGGTGACGTCACAGCCCACTTGCTTTTTGCTCTCAGCGCTGTGTTGTTTTTGGTACCATGGCAATGCGATCAGCTTGCTATGTGTGCTGGTGACGTGTTGGAGAAAATTAAAAGTTTTTATCGATAATCGACGTTGGTTTTTATTTTAAATTTAAAAATTTCTGCTGTCAGTTGGTGCACATATACCTTCTGTTGTTAGCAAACATGTATGTACAATTTTATAGCATGCCGATAGCTTCATCAAACAAATAACGGCAATGCTGTTGTGTTAAAAAAAACTCCAAAAAACACGTGCATGAACATTATCATTTATTAACCCTAGTGATGGGACGATACCAAAATCATAGGCTGCTTACTGTTAGCAAGGCTCCCCAGATTTCAAAATATATAATATAACAGACTACAGTTTACTCTCAATCTCCCAAACCATTGTTGTTGATTAGTCCTATTAGCATCAAGTTACCGAAGGAATTGTAAGCTGAGGGGATCGTATGGAATAATAAAATGTACTGTGTGCAGTGTCCAAACTTGTTGTCATTGGCAACCATTCATCCTTCAACCTCATTTTGACTATTACATGTACTGTACTACTGCTTTGTTCTCATTTTTTCATTCATAAGAAGTGGCAGTGTGCAAAAGCCATTTAACTATTGGTTAGAATTAATTAAAATATGTCAAAGTTGAAGGTTCAAAAGGAGTACCTAATTTTTTTGTGAACGTTTATATAAGATGATAGTTCTCTTTGTCATGAGTCATATATAGGTCACGATAGACCATTCCGAGTCCAGAAGAGAATGGTTCGGGGACAATGAGGGGATGTGTAGGCTACTTATTTGTGTAGCTTGTAAGGAAAATCAAGCAAGTCGCTTCGAAGGCACAGTATCGCTCAATCTGGGAATCACCGCAAAACGGCATTATATTTAAACTTAAACGGTCTTTAAAAATGAACGGTCTTAACAACCTTAAGAAAGGTGAAGAAATAGGGTCCCGACATTCCGATACGATTCTGATTAATCGTCCCATCACTAATTAACGCACATAACGTACATATAGAAATTTCAAGCGCATGTTAATATTTTGCTGCCATATTGGTTTTCGCTTTAACTCGATCATCGGTTATGTCGATGCCATTTTTCATTCCCCGACGCCGTCGACTTAAGCGGTTTCGACTGTATTGTGATCTGCATAACTTGTAAATTTTAAACAACCAAATAATATTATACATAGTACTACCTTGTTGCTGAACGTAAGAATTTTGCCCTAATTCTCCGCTGAGACCCATGCATCTTGTAAGTTGTCGCGAATGTTGCTTGCTGGTTGTTCACGTTTGATGGAGCAGGTTGACTGGCGTTTTGAGGTGAAAATATCCACAGGCCCCGGAAAGTCTGTGTAAGCATTCAGATCCCCGATTACAATTGCATTGATCAGTTGACCTGTAAGATATGTAGGAAAAAATTTTGAAATAATTTTTTAACATATGACAAACTACTATTTTTTAAGACTATAAATTGTTTGTAAATATTTAAATTAACACTGAAATTTTTGTGATTTTTATTTATAATTGTAGAGCACTGTTCCAAAAGTATATTTGAAATAACCAGAGCTCATTCATTAAAATTATTGTTAGCTCAAATGCTATTCAAACATAAAACGGCCATAAAGCTTAGATTGATTTGTATTGTATTGGGCATCAAATAAAGAGAAAATTAAAATACAGGGAGTCCTCGGGTTACAACGGTCCTGATTTGTGCTGTTTCGAGATTACAAATGCGCCCCCATAATAAATTTGTAAAAACAATATATACGGGTTATATCATCTTTTTAAAGTTTTTTCTGGAAACTATTTTTTCTAGTGTAACTAAACTAAACAAAAACACATCTTCTGTAGGCCTGAGAATAATCTCTTAAACCCTTGGCTAATACCTGGGCATTAAACCTTGAAACACTAGAGGATAGAAGAACCAAGAGTAAATTAGTAATTATACATAAGGCAATTAATTCTAATTTAGAAATACAACACAAAGATAACGTAATACAACCCTCAAATAGACATAAAGACAAAAACACCTTTCTTATTCCATATGCAAGAACAAACACATACAAGTTTTCTTTCTTTCCGTCCGGTATTCGGGCGTGGAATGGGTTGCCTGAAGAAACCAGGAAAGCCACCACTTTATCATCTTTTAAAACTCTAGTAAGAATACAGGACTAAACACAAACCATAGAAATACGTAGGACGCAATAATCTTCTGTACAGAAGGAGCATCTGTAACATATAAGATAAGACCTGCTCCATCTATTGTGCAGTGGCAGTGCGATACAACATTGTCTTAACGTGGGACTCTTTTGTCTCCCATACCTCCCCGGCTTTGTCTAGCTGCGGGACACGACATTAGCAGGAGTGAGACTGTCTCAGAGGCTTGGCTGCAATGACGGCAGTTCGAGTCTCTGTTGTGCTCTAGCCTGTTACCTCATTCACTACTATTGCGACATACCCCCCTCTCTACTAATGAACGCAAACCTCATATAAAATTTTATCCCACGGGAGGTATTGTTGCTTTGCGGATAACTTTCGGATTTTTAAAAAGTAGAAACAATGCAAATTTCTACAAAAAGAAAAAAGGATGTTTCTACCTTTTATGGTTCAGACGCAGCGTGGGTTGGAAGTCTGATTACATTTGTTCAAATTTTAACTTGTGTTTTCTGATTTTTTTGGCTCTTGATTTAAACCCCCAGCTAAGTTTTAATTTCTTTACCATAATTTATATTCGTTGTATTTGTTTTTGTATTATTTGTTTGTTGAAGAAGATTCTTTTCTGTTTTCTTATGTCTTGTCAGGCCTTCTACTTATCTGATTATCTAAGTGTTATAAGCCTGTTTGTAGTCTCACCTCCTTCGGTTTTAGAAATTTTTTGTACAATGGCTTTTCAATTTCTCAACTCTTTAATTGCTGCCTCAACATCTAATTATACAGCAGATAATAATTCAGATAATGAGGATGAGTCAGATATTGAAATAGACCAAAATGAAGTAGATATTGATAACTCTGACAATGATTCTGATCAAAGTGACGAGAGGGATGGAGATTCAGATGCTGTCACTGACTCTTGGTCTGACAGTTTGACCAGTGTCGTAAACAAGCTGGAAAATTTTACTGAGATAATAGGGGGAGTTCACAATCTCCCTATTGACAGCAGCCCACTTGACTATTTCAAGCTGTTCATCAACTCTACCATGATAGACTTGTTAGTTGCTGAAACTAACAAATATGCTGAACAGCGGCAAACCGCCAAGGGTAAGAGAGATACCCAGTGGAAGTTGGAATTCACAGGTTACCAACCACTAAATTGTATTGGTCAGTGGATAAGGTGTGGAGAGTCCCTGCAGTTGCAGATGTGATGGGTCGTACCCGTTATGAAAAAATATGGCAGTATTTTCACTTCTCCAATAGTGAGCGCATTCCTGCTAGGAGCAGCGCTAATTGTGATCCACTGTACAAAGTGAGGCCACTACTGGATCATGTTAGAAATGTATGCCAAACTGCATACAAACCTCACCGACAACTGTCTGTTGATGAGGCGATGGTTGGCTTCCGTGGGCACTTGTAGTTCAAGCAATATTTGAGTAACAAGCCAACCCCTTGGGGGATCAAAATATGGTGTTGTGCGGAGGCAAAAACTGGTTATATCCTCAACTTCCAGGTTTACACTGGCAAGAAAACCACAACAGATAATGGCCTAGGATATAATGTGGTTATGAATATGCTGGAACCATATTTAGATGGATTCCATGAGGTATTTTTTTTATAACTTTTTTTTCTTCCCCTAAACTCGCTGAGGACCTCCTACAGCGCAAAAAATTAAAATGTGCTACCATAAGGCCAAACAGAAAAGGGTGGCCTCTGCCTAAATCAAAGCAGAAGAGGGGGACTCTAGAAATTAAACAGAAAGGCCTACAGGTTGCAACCCTATGGACTGACAAAAGGCAGGTCAATATTATCTCGAATGCTGACCCTGTGATCACAACTGTTAAACGTCGATCGAAAGACGGATGGTGGACGTTGAAATCCCAATGCCTGTCATGACATACAACTCTGGCATGTTTGGAGTTGATTTGGCAGACCAGCATCATGCCTACTATCCTGTTGGCAGATCAAGTATCAAATGGTGGAGGTATATTTTTTGGTACCTCATAGATCTCTCCTTGATCAACAGCTTTCTTTTGATGAAAAGTGCTAGGCCACAGGATGGACCAGACTCTCCTGCACAAAATCATCTTGTGTTTAGGAAGGCTATTTTAGAACAGCTTTTGTCTGGTCCTACAAAATCCAGGCAACCTGACACACCAAGTGTCTCAGGGAGATCCAGCCCATACAACAGCCAGCACATGTTGAGCTCAATGTCAGGGCGTAAACGTCGGTGCTATCAGTGCTCCATTGATGGCAATAAGATGGCCAGTGGTAGAACCAGAGTGCAGCCTTACAATAAATACATATTTAAATAATAATAAGGTAATTTGCAACATGTTAGTTTTCAATTAGAAAATATGGCTTTTAGGTAGGTTGGGAGATCAAAGCTTTTTGATGTCACATTGTAAAAGGGGTGGGTCAAAGTTTTTGTGAAGAAGTGTGACGAAGGGGGGGGGGGTGGGGGAAATAGGCAAAAATTGCTCTAAAGTTATTAATGGATGATCTGTTCCTTTAAAGTTTTTTGTAACTTTGTGTTTTTCATGTTGAAATTATTGAAGAAATACAATAGAACATTCAAATTTTATTGTCTTCAACACTGAATGACGTCACGTGCCTGGGGTTGGAAGGAAACGGGAAAGGGTCACGCATTTGTGACGATGTAAAGCAGTTAAGCATTACGTTCCATAAATTGCAGGTTCCAACAATTACCAACAAACTATATACCGGAATATCATTGAAAACATTCAGTAAAGGTAGAAAACAATAAATATGTGCCTTCCATTGAAATTGCATTTCTCGATATAATTTAAGTATTCATCTTTTAAGTTAATCAATTGGACTGAATGACTTAAATAATGCCAATGCTTTAATTGAAGCTAGGGGAGCTATCTATACACTATACACAAACACACCGGAAACATTTCGGTTTTATACTTTTTTAAAGTTAAAAGTGGAAGCCTTTTGGGCTAATGGGTTAACATGAATAATTTAAATTAAAGTTACATTAAAATTTATTTGAACAGCCATTCCACCGTGACTCACGGGACAGGTGATGAACTTAAAATTCAAATACCTAAAGAAGTACTAGAATATTTACATTGATTATGATACATACAACTCCTAGCAGGTTTAGATTATAACCCTATAAATAACATTTGGTGACTAGCCAGTTTTCCCAACTTTTGATTGAAACAAATAAGCGTGACTCACGAGACACAAGATGGACATGCACTTGAGGGTATGCAACTAAGTTATAATTTCCGTGCTAATCTATCGCATACTTAGATTTAAAATTATTATCAATTTGAAGTACCCTTGTGAGTGTATATCATAGTCATATAAAATTTGAATTCTGCCTACTCTTAATAAAAATGGTGATTGATTTCATACCATGACTCACGGGATAGAAAAAGTGACTCACGGGACACAATCAAACTGATCCAAGAATCACCATAAATTACTCCTAAATTATCTAGCGCGGACACTTCAAAACAGCATCTACTATAGAAGACTACCAACTATTATTATTTAGAACCATGTGTAATGAAAAATATAGAGTAAAAAAATATTACGGTTGTACTGTAAGTACATTTCTACACATTATAAAAAGCTAGTTCAGTATTTATTTGAAGTAGACAGTTGTAATGTCAGGTAACAACAATGCTTTGTTTTTGACAATCTCAAAAGATTCTGCTGAAAATGCCAAGTGTCCTTTATTACTGGCAAGCTCTAGCATTGGCATAGAGCCTGTCTCTCATTGGCTGCCACGACTCATCTGAGCTGGCAGGGCCGCAGTACAGGTTTCCTGAATTATGCATATACATCACACACCTCATACATCTTTCGGTAAAAACCTATATCTCCGACCGGGCCGACCTTATCGGCGGCCATCTTGTTCCTATGGCACGTCACCGGCCCGGAAAAATAGTGCGAGCCCCGTGAATTTTCCAAAAATTCTAAAGCTATACCTAACCCAAACCCTAAAATTAAAATAACAACTATCCTTCATAGCAACGGGAAGAGACGCGACGCTCCGGTCGGAGATATAGGTTTTAGCCCATCTTTCTTCTCCACTGACACCGCTTAAGCCTTGTAAATATGAACTGTGTTTAACTTTTTCCTCAAAGAACAACAGCAACAGTCTGTCCGGCTAGCAGAACTTCATCTTTAGGTTTTGACGGAGCTTCGGTGACAATGTTTAAAAAAATTGAAGGTCAGCAAAGGTACCACCATCTCTCCAATTCATATTTAACACTTTGGCATGCTGGTAGAGTAATGTCAGATAGTGGAAATTTCTCTTTCATATACTTGAGAGCTACAACATAGAAAGACTTTAGGTGCTCTACAACCACTTTTCTTGACTTCTCATTCAGCTTTTCCAAAAGTGCATTAGTTTGTAGTTTCACTGTCAATGCTGTTAGCTGCAGCTGCATGTTTCTTAGTAGTTAAATGTTTTTGAATATCATTATAACCACCCCTTTCTATGCTTAAGTGGGTTTGGCAAAGATTGCAAAATGCAAATGTTTCCCCACAGGATGATGATCTAAGACACAAACGCTTCTCAGTATATTCCTTTCTAAAACGTTGAGCATAACGTTTTGTTTTTTGGTTGGAGTTTCAGCATTGTCAGATTAGACCTCATTTGTTGCCATGGCAGATCTTTTCAAAAATTTATCCATGTTGTCACGTTAAGCTTCCTCTTGAAATAGGCACCACACAATGAATTATTTTTAAGTCCAATAAATGGATGGATGATAGAATATTAAGTGAAGAATGACACAATAACTTAAGCTGCGGTTTCATAAAATAACGGAAGTGAGGGAGGAAAAACAGGAAGTTATTATATAAATCAAGCAGTTCCTGTCTTGCCAAGTCGTCTTTTTTTTTTGGGCCTTTTCTTTTTATAATTTTTTCGCATTCGGATTTTTCATGGTGATTTTTTTCCCCCAGAAAATCAGGAGATTAAGGGTCTTATCAGGATTTCGTAAGTATGGGTAAAAAATCCATATAATCCCGAAAAAATCGGGAGGGTTGGCAGGCCTGAATTTGATATTTTGGCCCTGAGTTGATAATTTCTCATCTTCAAAACGCCATTGTGAAATTATCAATATTTTTTTAAAAAGTAAATAAAAAATAATAATAATAAAATAAAATGTATTCAAATCGATGATTAAAATATTTAAATCTTCAGCAAAGTTGTATTTAACAAGATAGTATATCGAAAAGTCATTCAAATGGTTATATTATAAAAAACCTTATCAATATCAATCTTGCAACACTGTTATAATTTTTTCTAGACAAGCTAGTGAGTCTCATGCCCTTCATATCTTACTGAACTTTTGTCAGTCTACTCACCAAGTCGTCAGCTACGCTCCTCTGGGGATACACGCATTCTCTGTGTTCCTAAGATAAAAACTAAAACATTTGGCGAAAGGTCATTCTCCTTTTGTGCAGCCATTACACATCCGTAGCATTTCAACTGCTAAGTCATTTAAGACTGCACTTAAGACATATCTTTTTAAAATTTATTTTCAAAAATAATAAAACCACATTTCTGTAATTGATTAGCGTAGCTGATGTATTGAGTATACCGTATTGTTATTTATGTAGCTAATATGCTATGAATGTTTCTTTGTATTTATATATGTATTTTTGTCTCCATGTAAAGCGCTGTGAGCCTGGCTCCTTGCTGGGATACAGCGCTATATAAATCATCATTTTATTATTATTATTAATTATATCAATTTTTTAAAAAATATAAAATATCTTTTTATCTTGTTACAGCAAGAATTTTTCTCTTAAGTTAAGATGCGACTTGCCCTTTGATTTCACTACTTTATATAGTTAATTACAAAATAACTAGAAATCATGTTAAATCCAACATGTAACTTAATCATGTCGGTCAATTATTGCAATGAATCATGGGAATCGTATCCTACCTTTAATCCCTCCATATCCAAAGACTTCCAAACACTGAAGGTGTTTGTAGCTTTATTTTCTATTTCTATCAGGATGACGTCATTTAACTGAAATAACAAGGGGAACATGTGCAATGATTGATTCATATTGAAATGATTGATTCATATTGAAATGATTGATTCATTTGAAATGATTGATTAATATTGAAATGACTGATTCATGTTACAAACATGGACTTCTTACTGAAATATTTCATTGAAAGCATATTACTTATGTAGTTAATGAAAGAATTTTATTTCCTCATTCCAAAAGCATTGTATTAATTACAAATTTGTGTACAAATGAGATGTTTGTAAAGAAATGATGCAACTTGTTACATCAAGGAGATTAGAGCTGGATTCAAACGACATTTGGGTGGGTAGTCAGGGAACTGAGAGCATCTGTACACAAACTACCTGAGCACATGCATATGTACACAAACTATCTGAGAACATACATATGTACACAAACCACCTGAGTACATAGAAATGTACACAAACCACCTGAGCACATAGATATGTACACAAACCACCTGAGCACATAGATATGTACACAAACCACCTGAGCACATAGAGATGTACACAAACCACCTGAGCACATAGAGATGTACACAAACCACCTGAGAACATAGAAATGTGCACAAACCACCTGAGCACATAGATATGTACACAAACCACCCAAGTACATAGACATGTACACAAACCATCTAATCACACAGACAATTACACACCAACAACACTGACAGCTAACGTTACCAGGAATAAATGCCTCCGTTGATTTTCGCCCTTTATAAGGGATATCTCAATTACTGGTCAGTTAGAAATAAGTTGTCTGGTGGGTGTGAGAAAGTCACGTGGTACGCCACTCAATATCTTGTACAGGTCAAGCAACTTTTGAAATATATCCTGAAATCAGCAAAAATCATGTGACTTGCAGACATCACAAACATTTTTTGTGTGATTTGTTTTTTTCTTCTTTCATTTTTCTTTCTTTTTTCCCTCTTAAATTCTTTATTTTAAACTTCCATATTAGCCTTATGTGTTTCTGTATTTTATTTTAAAAGACGTGGAAAGAAACACAATTTTGACATAAAATAATTATTGACATGTGATTTCCCTGTTTGACAGTTGTTAACAAGGGGAGGGGCATTAAAATAAATGATTGGCATCTACCTGACTTGAAAGTTCTGTTTAAGCAATAAATTACAATACAAGGATGACTTTAAACAATAAATTACAATAAAATGATGACTTTAAACAATAAATTATAACACATGGATGAATTTATTAAACAATAAATATGACTCTAATTACGTCACACTATTTTTGACCATTTTAAAATCCCCCCTCTCCCTTATCTCGGGACCCCTACCTCATAAAGCATGTCACACTTTCGTACAAAAATATATTTTTATTAACAAAATACAGTCGAAATCGCTTAAGTCGACGCAATGGGGTATGAAAAATGGCATCGACATAACCAACGATCAAGTTAAAGCGAAAACCAATATGGCGGCAAAATAT
This sequence comes from Radix auricularia, assembly GCA_002072015.1. Lineage (NCBI taxonomy): Eukaryota > Metazoa > Mollusca > Gastropoda > Lymnaeidae > Radix > Radix auricularia. The sequence continues at coordinate 351,598 of MUZC01001309.1, forward strand.
TAACATGCGCTTGAAATTTCTTTATGTACGTGTTGTGCGTTAATTAGTGATGGGATGATTAATCAGAATCGTATCAGAATATCGAGACCCTATTTCTTCACTCTTTCTTAAGTTTGTTAAGACCGTTCGTTTTTAAAGACTATTAAAGTTTAAATATAACGCCGTTTTGCGGTGATTCTCAGATTGAGGGATACTAATACTGTGCTTCGAAGCCACTTGCTTGATTTTCAAGCTACACAAAAAAGTAACCTACAAATCCCCTCATTGTCCCGAACCATTCTCTTTCTAATCATCTTTTTTGGGTCTTACAATGGACTCATGACAAAGCAAACTCTTCTCTATATAAACGTACACAAATAAATTAGGTACTCCTTTTGAACTTTCAAATTTGACATATTTTAATTAATTCTAACCAATAGTTAAATGGCTTTTGCACACGGCAAATTCTTATGAATGAAACAATGAGAACAAAGCAGTAGTACAGTACATGTAATGGTCAAAATGAGGTTGAAGGATGAATGGTTGCCAATGACAACAAGTTTGCACAAGGTACATTTTATTATTCCATACGATCCCCTCAGCTTACAATTCCTTTGGTAACTTGACGCTAATAGGACTAACCAACAACAATGGTGTGGGAGATTGAGAGTGGGGGTGGGTAAACTGTCTGTAGTCTGTTATATTTTAAAATCTGGGGAGCCTTGTTTACAGTAAGCAGCATATGATTTTGGTATCATCCCATCACTTGCGTTAATAAATGATAATGTTCATGCATGTATTTTTGGAGTTTTTTTTTAAACACAACAGCATTGTCGTTATTTGTCATTGTCGTTATAGCATGCTATAAAATTGTATATACATGTTTTCTAACAACAAAAGGTATATGTGCACGAACTGACAGCAGAAATTTACAAATTTAAAATAAAAACCAACGTCGATTATCGATAAAAACTAAGAATTTCAAAAGCCGGCGATTGCCATAGTACCAGAAGCAACACAGCGCTGAGAGCAAAACGCAAGTGGGCTGTGATGTCACCAGCAGACGCTGATGTGGCAGAAACTTGGTCCCTTGGTTATAAAAAAAATCATAGCTAACATTTTCTAAAGCTGGCGATTGTATGGGGATCGAGATAACCGATAATAAGCGGCAAATTTGACCCTTTTTTGTGCTCGTGTTATGAGGTTTTGGAGACTTAAAAAAATCAAATTAAACGACGAGAAAATGCTAAGACAAAGAGAGAATTTGGCGGTTCCAATAAAAAACGTCGACATAATAGGGTGGTCGAGAGCTCGAGATAAGTGGGTTCCACTGTAATTAAAATTTAACATAAAACAATGATTTCACACATGACCAGAAACCACCCTCGCCCCATGACACAAACTGTCACACTTTCTTACACCTCCCCTCCCCCTCTGGGGCGTGACATACTTTATGGATGGCCCCTAAATTATAATTCAATGGTGACTTTAAGGGGAGGTGTAGGTCAAAATTCTAAAATTTGTATATAGCGCTGAGTGATTTTAAATAGAATATTCTTAAAGGGTATAACAATAGATATAAAATAGACTCATTTTTTTTTCTTCAAAAAACTTGTTGGTTTCCATGGAAACTGAAATAAACATCCGCCATTTTGTTTTTTAGGGTAAATTTCAAAACGCTCAGGCTTTTTTAAATTAAAAGTTATTGCTTTCAAATTTAAAATATAGATATTTTATCATGTTATAAAACTTTGAATATAGGGACTATTCTATAGATGCTCTAGTTTAGAAAATAAAAATTCACAAAAATGGTATCCATTTTTTAGGTCAAAATTATGGGTTATGGGATATATCTGTATTTTCCTATTTAAGGCAGTTATCAAAAAGTTAGGTTATTCAAATCTTTATTAGTGTCTAAAGATCATATAAAAAAATATGGAGTAATTTGCTCAATTAGTTAAATAGTTATAAGGGTTTAAGTGATCAAAAACATCAAAAGCGAAAAAACTGAAAAAAAGGACAAAATTTCAAGAAAATATTAGATTAAAATTTTATTTTGTATAATTACTGTACATAAAATGATCTAGTAGCTTAAGCTCGATCTTACACATTATTTTCTAGCTCCCCTGATCTTTTCCTTAGTGTCCCTTCAAAGTATTTTACTTTTACTCTCCGCCTGTAATTTTTGCTGCTTTGTGGAGTTATTTCATTTAGCTCAAAATTAAGGTCTCAATCCCAAAGCTGAATTTTAATTACACACATTAAGTTATTTTTTAACAGTTGGAATACTAAGATTTATACACTTTGAATCTTCAATAAAATTGAATTGAATTCACAATAAATAGCTTTCAAATTGAAAGTGCTTGGGCCTGTGTTGGAGAGAAATTAACTTCTTTTTTTTGTCAGGGTTATCTTTCATGTACTATCTACAGATGTATCCTAGCAGGAGCAGGGTTAAAGTTAAATAGCAATCTAGGTCAAGTTTTGTTTATTGATTATTAATTCTGCCCAATGCATATCTTGTCTTAGTCTTATTATCTCTAGTAAATACTAATGTTACTATTATTGCTATTACTAGTTCTAGTGACAAAAATACGCTAGCTCATAGAATATTTTAAAAATTATTTGGGTAAAATTTAGCACAGTAGCTATTAATTTAGCTTTTATTACATGAACGTTATATGTTCTTATTATTACTATTGGAATGGATGCTAAGAGCACTAAGACACTTTAGACTTATATTATTATAAGTTTTAGTTAGTTTTAGACCGAGTCCGAGTGATGAGAATACAAGACCCAACTTCATATTTACGTATTTAATGCTAAAGTGATTGATTAGAAAGTAGTTTACGTGTTAATATAATAGCATTGTGCTTTAGCACAAAACTCTGAATTTTATTACATGTATATGAAAATAGTTTATCTGAACAATTTTTCTACAAAATAAATTATCTTATCTTATTTTAGATATACAGACTCTACTTCTATGCAGAAGCTAATTGCGAACACAGACCATGAGAGATGATCTGTTGGCAAGTGATGCAGTGGTCAGAGGCCACGGCTATAGGGGTTCCACCCATTACCCCAGCCGCCTAACTATTGTCTAGTTAGGTACCCATTCGGAGCTGGGTGACTCGGGGACTCCTCAGGCCCCGAGAACAAATCCTCACTTTTGTGTGGATTCGAACTCGTGACCATCGGTATGACAGTCAAGAGCGCTACCTCTCGACCACCACGTCCCAAAAATTGTTTGTGGAATATGATATTGTTAATGTAGAATTATAATACAAGGGTGACTTTAAACAACATCCTATAGGCTACTAAAAAATAAATTATAATACAAAGTTAACTTTAAAAAATAAATTATAATACAAGGATGACTTTAAACAATATCCTATAGGCTACTAAAAAATAACAATTACATTTAATTCTCCTTCAGTTACTAGCCTTTATCAAGTTCTTATTAGACAAAGTCTCTGCTTTTTGTTGTTTTTTTATAACAAAGATTTTTTCAAACGTATTAAAGTAATGGATCTTTTTTCTTTCATTGCTGTTATGGTACTTACCATTTTTTTCAAAGTTTCGTTAGAATGAAGACAAGCTTTAGAAATCAGGCACAGAGCATCTACCCAAAAAAAAAAAATTTTTAAAGATGAATAATTGCACTGAGATCAGTTTCATTGAAAGATATCTCTGCATCTTTTAGTGTTTAACTTGTGTGTAAATGAGCTGGGGTGGGAGCGAAGGTGAGCATACATGGTTATTGAGTAAAGATTCATTTGACTGAATACAAAACCTATATTTATTTGTATGTTTCTGACTTTTATATTCATAACACTTTGAAAAAAAAACAATCCATTAAAAGATCATAAGAACATACATATATATGTTATCAATTAATTTGATTTTTCTTTAAAGAAGATCCCTATTGTAAGGGCAAAGTAAGACTTGAGCATAAGGAAAGAGATTTTCTCCACTAGCATGGTTAGAATTAGAGAGGAATTTAATTCTATGGGCAGTAAGATAAAGTATACTTTGCGAATCCTGCATGTCTGGCAAATCCGGTGAAAGGGCATGAAGATATTTTGTTAGTTTGGCAAAGAGAGCAAACATAAGAAAGATACGTCTATTTTATATACATATCAGCCACGTGCTTCTAATTAATTAGATATTTGGTAGCATTAAGCTGACAAAAGTGTCAAAATCATTTAAATAAACATTTCCAATTTTTTACACTGTCATATCTGGTGGTTTGAAACAATGACATTGTGCTCAATTTTAACTAACCTTATGACATGACTCATCTTTCATTAACATTTCATATTTTATTTACCTTTGCATCGGCGCCCCCAAATTGTGCTATAATGCCACTAAATCAAAATATTTTATTAGTGGTGGCTCCGTTTGTATGTGTTTACATAACAGTACCAGTGGAACATGTTTTAACCCTAAAAACTAGTCTGGCACCTTAATGATTTGATTACTAATTGCCTCAAGTTTATGTATGATATGATTACCTCAAGTCCATGTATGATGTGATTACCTCAAGTCTATGGATGATATGATTACCTCAAGTATATGGATGATGTGATTACCTCAAGTCTATGGATGATGTGATTACCTCAAGTCTATGGACGATATGATTACCTCAAGTCTAGTGATGATGTGATTACCTCAAGTCTAGTGATTATCTAGGTATTATGTACAACCTTGTACAAAACAGTGCCCAATGGAACAAGTAAGAATGTCAGAATTTAACATCTAACGTATACTTCAGTTACATACAAACTCGCCCGACCGTCAATAGACAAAAATCGCCTACATGCTCTCAATTAAATAAAACTTTAAAAGTTAACTACTCATAACTTAAGTCATTGACAAATACTTTGTCAGAGCCATCTTTCACTTAAAATTGCGTGCGTTTTCTCCGGATCAATAGGTCTATTAATACCAGCTGGGGCAGTGACCCGAGATGACAGGAGTACGCATGTAAAAAATATTCACCTCCACAACATTATCTATTAATGACTGCCTTATAAAAAGTATTATACATTTAAATTATAACCTTCCTTATAAAAACTTATAAGATAATATTTATTTTATACTGTTATTTATGTTTAAAAATTAGACTCACAAAATCACAACAGTCAGAAAACTTGGTGTCATAAGTAAAATTACTTTACAGAAAAATAAATTGAAATTACTTTTTAAAAAATCAACACTTGCCAATAACAATCCCTCATTTAAAAAAAAAATTTACAACATCCGTTGTGTGGTCAAATTACAAACCCATACCCACTTTATCAAAAACTACCTGATGCAAGTAAAAAATTTATGCAAGTTTAAATAATAATAATGTTATTGAACATAACTATAATACCACCTAAAATCACCAAGCACCATTTTAAGGTGGTCCACGAGTCAAAATATCAGTATTTTTCAAATTTTTATCAAAAATGAGATTTTTGTGAATTCTACAAGATTATCCATTTATCTATGCTTCAGCATTTACCGTTTTCATTAAAATTGATTTAAAAGTGTTTCAAAATGTATTTGAAAGTGGCATAGGCAGACCCCATTTTGACCTAGGGGTGAAGATTCGTCCAAATGTACCATACAGGGCGCCCTTTGCTTTTACATACAGAATTATAAAGCTGTATAGGGGGTCATCTGGTATCATTGTAAAGCTTTTCCATTACACAGTCCAGAAATAACCCTTTGTTCGAGTAGCCACCAAAATTTTCCATTGACTTGTGTTATTATTGGACAATTTTTCAGATATCATGTATCATTGGTGGGTAGACCTGTCAACGGGTACCCGGGACCCGGGTACCCGTTGACGAACAATTACCCGGGTAGTAAAATGGCGCCCGGGTACCCGTGAAAATGGTACTGCAATATCGTTACCACCAGTGTTTAAACTGTGGCTCTTATGTGTTCAAATTTCGGCTCCAGAATAATTTATCAAATTAAAATTTAACATGAAAATGCTTAAAATAATATAAGTGTTAAAGGGAAATAAAACACGTTCTCGACAATAAACTACAAAGTCTTTTGATAAACTTTTTTTCTCCAAAGACATGATACAAAAATCATTTAAAACAAAAAGGTTTTTGTTCTTTGAATTGTTCAATATGGAAAATAAAACACAACGCCGATAACTACTATTAATACTAGGAAGGGCTCGAAGTGACCTTCACATTTTTTTTAAAAAATGTATTTATAAAATCATATTTCAATCATTTGAACAATCTGTACCGTATTACAAAAATAAATACTGGGGGATGGGTCCACTAAGTAGGGGCAAATCCTGAAAAGTTTAGTTAATTAAAACAGTTGTCAGCTACAGCAATGAACTAGAAATAACCCGCCATGTCATCATACCATTAGCACACCTCCCCCCCCCGCTCAAAAAAATTACCTTACCATCCCATCCCTCTGCTCACTGTTTTTACACCACTGTACTACAGTAGTATTTTAATGTCATCATTTTACAATCGTTGACTCATTCCATCAAAATTTGTATTTCCCCAATTAACAAAGCAGTAAAAGGCTAATGGTAGTAATAGCGGGCATTAAAAAATTTAAGAAGATTTTGAGGCATTTTGAACGGGTAACCAGGGTACCCTTTCAAATTTTGGACGGGTACCCGTCAGCATTTTTCAACAATATTGACAGCCCTATATATAACCCACACCCTTTGCATTCGCTTGTGTTTCTTGTGTGAATTAACACGTGTTGACCTAGAAAAACTGATGTACAAGGTTGTCAGTATTTAAAGTTAATAAATTAATCGGTTACTAACAATTTCAAATGGTTAAGTCGTCAGCCTTGGGCGGGACTGCAAAGAGATGAATGAGGCCGTGTTTGGTATTAATAAAAACATCCCTGCTGTAACATTTACTTTGAAATACGCCGACATAGGATTTCCGATTGTAGACGTTGTTTATCTCCCCCCTCCTCCCCCATCCCATTCGATTGTGTTTTGCGTGTTTGGTCCCGCGAGTGCCTCATTTTTTTTTTTTTTTCAAAAAAATAATAAACCAAAATTTGTACTTTTTTAAAAGTCAATAAATTAGTTACTAACTGTCTAATAAAATAAAATGACGTTTAGCTCCTACGGAGGAGGCGATCATACATTTGTGACGAAGGGGGTGTGTGTTTTAGAAATGTGACATCAAAACGTGCAACTTAAAATGAAAGTTCCACTTAAAAACTTGAATGCTTACAATTTATTTATTGACGATTTTCATGGATTTACACGTGTATCCATTTAATAGAGNACGACCACTTAGAGCCTTTGTCATGTATTGCATGTCTCAATTTTTTTATTATAAATCAAATTTAGTTGTTTTTTAATAAATATATTTGTAATTTGGTTTTAAATATGTGTTTTCAGTCTTTGTGTGTACTTTAATGTTGCGTTACACCAGTGAAATTGAAATGCGATGCATGACCATAAAACCGTTACTGTAAAACAAAAACATGGAGTCAAGGTCTAATTTTTTAAAATATAGTATTTAAGTAGTCACTGATTACTATCATAAAGAAAAATCGCATGGAAAATAACTTTCATTTTTTAAAATTTCATTGTGCTAAAAATGTAAAATTTTTGAAAAACGCCTATATAAAACTTTAACTTCCTAGATTTTAAACATTTCTGGAACATCATACTTGATAAAATTGATAGTGTCCAGAAACGGTTCCAGAATCCTACTGTGAGTTTCAAGGAAGCTTAATCTGATCTTGAATCGCTTGAGCAAGAAATTGTCAACATTCGTGTTAATTTGAGCCATGTTGCGGTAGACAATGGGAAAGAAGATGCACAACTTGGAGAATCGAGTTTGAAAGAAGATTAGACGACATCGGAGGATGCCTTCAAGAATTAAAAAGAGATGCAGAACTTTCTCCATAAGACGAAATTGCACCTGCTATGAACAGCGAAATTGATAAACCCCAACAGGAGATATCAATACAGATTTTACGTCTTAAACAACCTAAACAACAAATTTGGATATTTACTAGTTACTAGACGTCAAATCTCGTCTTGCTGAAACAAAAGTCGATACGCTTCGTTATAATTGTTTAGATTTTGCTAATTTCTACGAATTGTGAACATGAAATCAAATACTAAAAAAAGATGCTCAGTACCCGGACTGAAGTTCTACCGAAAACTACTTTGGAACTTCTCGATTTTATTGTTTCATATGGAGATGACATATTTCCGAATCTGAGCATTTTACTTCAAATACTTCTAAAAATTGCTGTTTCAACTAAAAGCTGTGAGCAGTCCTTCAGCAAAGTAAACCTTATTTAGTCTTAATTGCGTGATTCAATGGATCAAGATCGTCTAAATGATCTTGCACTCCTTAGCATCGAAAGAGAACACTTGAGCATATCAATTTTAACTGCGAGATTGACGACATTCAAAAATTTCTCACTTGAAGACAGAAAAGTGTTCCTAGACTTAAGCAAATAACCTCAAAGTCAGAAAAACATGAAGAAAATGATTGCCTTTTCTTTTAAAAACACCATGAACCTCTTTAAAACTATGAAAACAAAGAAGGAAAATATTCTTTGACTTTCAAAAGTATTAAGAATAACTATGAACGTTTCATAAAATAGACAACAAGAACCACTAATTTTGTTAAAAGATCCTATAAAACTATGAAAAGGAAGAAAAAAAAACATTTAACAAATAAAATAATTAAGAAACATTATGGTATTACAACACATATTAGCTTGTATAGTTGTAGTCAAATATAGAGTTAGCAGTCAATGAGCCAAATTAATTACCTCTGAAATGTCCTTATTTCCCTCATGGTGCAGTTGAATCAGTACCCTGTTTGTTACTTCTTGATTAGGCAGAGTTGGTCGGCGCCCCTTGCCAGTCCAAAGCAAATAGTTCAGTATGGCAATCCATTTGTGCATCCCCTGAAACAGCAAAGTAAACAATTTTAACAATTTATTACAGTAAAAAATGTGGCATAAGCTCCTGCGCGGTCGGAACCCAATTTCAAATTGATGCTAAGTCCATTAGTCTGATTTTGCCTGGGTACAGGTGATAAAACCATGTTTATCTTTTTCATCTTTTACCTTTAATTAAACGGGAGGGGGCATTAAAAGTAGAAAACTTCTAACAGAATAAAGCCATTGAGTGAGTTAATTCAGTTAAAATTAAACATTCCACAACAAAATGGGCGAGTCTACTTAATTTCTTGATCAGCTTTAGAGTGGTATGTCCCTATATAATTACCCGTAACAAAACACTTGTTTCTTGGCTATAGCAACACACCCACTCAATAATTATATTTATTTTGATAAATTTAAAAATAAAAATAATAGTGAATTTCAACCTACAATTTTAATTAGTGCAAAACTAGAATACAACTCCCCTAGTGGAAGGCGAGTTCATTCGTCGGAAAAAAAAGTCGCTAGTTTGAAAGTGTTGAGTAGGCTGTAGGGTCGCGTGACCAGTAAATAAAAACGATATGCGTATTTTTATGTTTTTACTTAGTTTCTCAAAAAAATTTAGCCTTTTATCTTTATAACCAAACCAAAATCACAGCACTATCATGCCCTGATTTAATTAGAAGGCTCTAGCAAAAAGTCGCTGTATATCAGGGTAAAAACATGTCGGCCTATTAAAACTAGGCACCCAGTGTTAGTTACCGCAGCTCACACAGCTCGTAATTTCTAATAAAAACTAACTTAATTGTCAAAGAACCAACTTACCACACATCTCCTGAATATCCATGTCCATTTTGAAAATGAAATTGTCCTCAAAATAACGAATTCAAGACTAAGTGAGTCTTAGTCTAAGATACTCGTTCGCGCATCTTTCTGCGCATGTGGTAAATTCACGCAAAAACTGTCATGGCGTTTTTTGTTATTGCTTTTCGATTATAGCGTTACTTTTGCGTTCTTCGTCATATTTTTCAAAATAGAGAGCTCTTCTTCATTAGTGACGTTTTCCGCATAATTGCTTAGTATTTTGATGTTTTTTTTACCGCGAGGCCATCTCGGCACCGACACAATAAATCTACTGCAAAGGGTATGAAATATACGTTAAAATAAACTTTATCTTAACCGGTGCCATCTAAAGGTTAAATATACCTCATTTTGATTTTATTTTAAAACCTGAATAACTTTATTTCTTTAAAATTGGTTTTAGCTGAAAAAAGTTATGACTCCCCAAACTTTAAGGACTTGAGGATGGAAGTAGGAATATATCTTATATTCCGAGTCATCCCCCTTTCAAAATACAAACGGGGTTGTCAGAAATGTCTTCTTTAAATCAATTTATCCTAATCCTAAATACAATGTAATGCTTAAATATAATATAATTATATATTGAGCTGATAAGAATTGATCGCATTTAATAATAGGTTTAGTAAGTTTAATGATATTGACATTGAACAGAATAGTAACACCAAAGATTATATTTTAACTTGATTTTTCTGAGTGATGAGTTATTTCAATTACCGTACTACTATTACTATTACTAATACTATTAATATTAACTATTACAATTAATTATTGATAATATAAAAGTTATTTACAAAGATATACAGTTCCAGTTAACATTATACCCTAATACTATTAGTTGTATAGTATAAAAATCTTATAGTATCAGTGGATAGTATTAGTACTTCAAGGCATTTGGGTTGCTTTAATACTAATACTATACTATACTTTAATTACATTTGTATATTATTAATATTATGTTGTATACAATTAAAATTTTTAAAATATAATTAAAAGTTTTGTATGATATAATGCTAGTTCCACACTGCTACTTACCTTAGAATTAATAGTAATAATGGTGATGTAATACATTTATTTAATTTTTTTTTCTTAAACAATTTTTTTTTAAATCTCACTTTCCATCTTATTTTCACAAAGATGAGGACATAGACATTTGACAAACATTAAAATTAAAGTAATCAAAATAAATCAATCTAAATAATTAAAATTAAATAACATTACCAAGTAAAATAGGCATAGGAATAGTTACAGAGATAAAATAATATTTCATTGCAGAGCTCGGTTTATGATTTATGCAACAGGAATTTTTTAATAATTTTTTTTTTTATATGCTTCACCCAATTTTTTTAATAAAAAATTATGCCTGAACACAGAAATTATTTTGAAACTACACATAATTGTGAAGTTAAAAAACACTTGTAACTATTTTTATAATAATATTGTTTATTTGTATGCAAAGTTTGAACATGTTATTGTAAAACAAATTGGTTCTGATAGCTTGTGCGTTACTGTCAATTTTGGGTGAAAATCAATTATTTTATGCAATAAAATTTAAATAAAAAATGTTAAGAATTTTTTTTCGTCATTTTTGCCTTTCTATAACTGCACAGTTAGTATGTGCAATTTTTTTTTTTTAATTAAAAATGTAGAATTTTTTTTTTTGACCCATGGACCACCTTAAAATTTATCAAATGGGACACCAAGTAATTAAGAGTTATGAGGTACAAATAATTAAGAAACATCCCCATAAACTTGCTCAATTTGATATTTTTTTATTGGCCATTGATGACCGCAAGAAAGTTTCCTTTTATTTCAAACAATACTGGGTAGTGGGGTCATTGGTGAAAAATTAAAATTTGTACATAGATGGGTAAGGCTCTGATACTTGATCTTCAACAAAATATTAAAGGGAACATGAATTATTTTCTTAACAAATTAGGCTCATCAAAAATTATTTTTTTGTGTGATAAATGTTACACTGGACATAAAAACAGGCAAGGAAATTATTTTTTTAAATTAGGTTTTATTTGAAGCTAGGCTTAAATGTAAATAAAATAGAAGCTGTAGATCTAGATTTATTTTTGTTTTGTATAAATGTTCATAATTTTTTTTGATTGCGATTCTGTTAGGTCTGAGGTGTTCACTTCAAAAAAATGCTCACCGCAAATGTATGAGATGAACAGAACATTGGTGTTTTCCTCTCTCTATCTCGGAATAGGCTACAACAGCTTAGCAAAATTATCGGAGCTAATGGGGATGGAGATGATGACATGTCAGTCATACAATGACCATGTAAAGGCTATTGAAAAGCCCATGATGGTTGAGTTAGCGGCCATTTTCAAAGAATCTGTGGCAAAGGTTAAGTCCTCAAATGAAGGAGTTCATGACATAGCAGTCAGCTATGATGGCACCTGGGCCAAACGAGGACACACATCAAAACTCGGCGTACGAGTGGTCATTGATGTCAAGACTGGTCTAGCATTAGACTGTCATGTAATGTCCACATATTGTCAGGTAAGAAACTGAAGAGCTAAGGACATAAAAAATAAAACTGTACATTATTTAGTATTACTTTAGTAATAATAATATTAGCTGCCATTCTTTATATTATAACAATTAAATATCACTAATTCTAATTTTTTTTTCTTCTTCCAATCTATTCAGCAATGTACCACTATTGGAGAGCAAATGAGAGTGAGTTGCCCTGAGAAACATGCCAGTTGGTTT